>NC_051170.1:113530626-113855626 GCF_013339725.1 Rhipicephalus microplus | reverse complement strand
CAACATTTGAAAATGTGCGAGCTGTTTATTTTCACTACTTTGGCTGAATAACTAGAATTCAGTAAGAACTTTCGTTCTCGGAAACCAGGCGCAATTGAATTTATTATCAAGGCATCGACGGCAGCGGTGGCGGGATGAGGCAGAACGAATGTGAACATCTTCGACGCGTGCGTTCGGGGTTTTCCGGCCGCTCTGGCGATTTCGTTTCTATTTACTTCTCAAGTGTGAACGCGCCAGAAGAGAGGCAGACGCGGTGCGGCCTCGGTAATGTCACCGGTGTGAAATTCGGCATGTCGCATTTCGCGCTGGTTGCCACTGGGCCGAGCCGACGGCACTCGTCGCGCCGGTCGCGCCTGACATCAGTCTACACTGCTCGCATTTCGCTAGCATAGCGTCGCGGCGCTTAGCGTGCGCGCGCGTCATTGTTGCGTCAGTGTATAGTGAACCAGAATATACGTCTGACTATACTGTGCCCCCCATAATGCACTCGCCGCTGTTTCGATAGCTTCTTATATACCGAATATGGTATTATGGTGCGTGATTGGACGATGAAGGCATGTGACTGGTTCAAACATGATAATCATGAGATGTGTGTCATTGACAACATGACTACATGCCACACTTATGATGCGGTCACGGCCATTTTGCTCGCTGGACATACACCAAACTTGGCATTGCATGATGCGAACGGACACCAAGGTAAATGACACGTACAAAACATGATATTCATGACATGGAAGTCAAGTATGGCATAATTTACCTCCACCTCGTAACGTTGTGCTAATTTTGAAGTGACATATTTTCCTCATTCTTGTTTTGCGTATCACTGATTCTCACTGTACTGGGATCTGCCTACATATTTTTTGATATTTTGAGCTTTCATCAATGTCTGAAAACACCTCACAGCAGCCACTTTCAGCCATAGAGTTTCGTAATATACACTGGAGGGAACTCTGGCGCTTGTGCCTATGAGAGCTGCAACGCACAGAACTTCAGCAAGCATGGAAATTATGGATAGTATACACATTTGTCTAATCTTTGTACTTCTGGCCTGCTTTTGGCTCCATGTGTGTTTTTGTGGCTTGGAGTTGTTTTCTCACGAAACAAAAATCAGCGAATGTTCAGCGGTTGCGCTTCACCATCTTATTCTTTTAGACTTACCTTTCATAATCGCGTCACGAAGTTCAAATGGGTTAAATCTTTCTTTTAAAACAAAAACGAAACACAACAACGAAGCCGCAAGTACAATTCGCCGCCCACAAGTACGGTGACTAAGCGAATGTGTGTGCTACCCACATTCTCATGTTCGCTGAACGATAGCAGCGACATACTCCCCTATAGATATATTTAGGAAACTCTATGTTTTCAGTGAGCACATAAACGCGACTCTGCCACCAAATTTTTGCAGGTAAAAATTTTGTTTGTGTGAACGGGAAATCATTCATTTGAGCTCTATACCTACCTACCTATCTATCTATCTATCTATCTATCTATCTATCTATCTCTCTATCTATCTATCTATCTATCTATCTATCTATCTATCTATCTATCTATCTATCTATCTATCTATCTATCTATCTATCTATTTATTTATTTATCTATCTATCTGTCTGTCTGTCTCTGTCTGTCTCTCTGTCCGTCTGTCTGTCTGTCTGTCTGGCTGCCTACGACTTTGAAATTAGGTATGGCATAACATGACTCTATTACTAGCATAACTGCCGAGTCATAACATGAAAATCATGACACGTATGTCATAAATGTCATCATTTTCAATTCAATGTCTTGCTCCTCTTGTGGTGGTTTCGTTCACATGACCAATTGCAAAACTGGTATAGTATCACATGACTGCATGGCAAACAGCAGTGACAGACCCTAACGTGGAAATCATGACATGCTTGTCATGGAAGTCGTGACTACATGTCATGCTCATGGAGCGCTCGCGGTCATTTCGCTAGCTTCACATATACCGAATTCGGTTTAACGGGTCTTGAGTCAATGACGAAGGTGTATGACTGGTGCAAACATAATAATCGTAAGGTGAGTGTCATGTGAGAACATGACTACGCGCCACGCTCATGACGCGCTCCTGGTCGTTTCGCGAGCTTCGCATATACCAAATTGGGTATACGGGATCAAAATGTATGACAAAGGCATATGGCTGGTGGAAACATGATAATCATGAGATGCGTAGCATATTAGAACATGACAACATGTCATGGTCATGATGCGATCGCCGTGTTTTCGCTAGCTCCACATACAACAAATTACGAAATTACGTCACGCAAACAAACGACAATGTTAAATGACACGGCCAAATATGGTAATCATTGACGACATGCTAAGCTTATGGCACGCTCACGGCCATTTCGCTAGCTTCACATATACAAATGTTGCTATTACGGGACGACAATGGATGACTAAGGTATATGACTGGTGCCAACATGATAATCATAGTATGTGTGTTATATAAGAACATGACAACATACCACGCTCACGATGCACTCGTGGCTGTTTCACTAGCTTCACAAATTATAAATTTTGTATTACGTGACGTAAATGACCGAGGAAGGTAAATGAACCGTCCAAGCATAATAGTTGTGACATGCGTGTCTTGTATATGGCTTCATGCTACGCTCATAACGCCTTCGTGGCCGTTTCGATAGCTTCACATATACCAAAGTTGGTGTTACGTGACGAGAATACACGATGAATGTAAATAACAGATCTAAACATGATAATCATGACATGCGTGTCATGTGAAACATGACCACATGCTACGAACACAGTGCAATCATGGCCGTTTCACTAGCTTCACATATACCACATTTCGTTTTACGTGACGCGAGTAGACGCCGAAGGTAAATCACAAGTACAAACACGACATGCATGGTATGCTTGTCATGTAAAACATGATTCCATGCTTTGCTGATAGCGTGCTCACGGCCGTTTCGCTAGCTCCAAATATACCAAATTTGGTATCAAATGACGTGAATAGACACCTAAGGTAAATTTTCGTCCCAACATGATAATCTTGAAATGGAAGTCATGTACGGCATAATATGCGTGCACCTGGTAATGTTGGGCTGAATTCAAAGTGACCTTCCTCATTCGTGCTTTGTATATCATCAGTTGATTGATATGTGGGGTATAACGTCCAAAAACCACCATAACGTCCAAAACCACAGAGACGCCGTAGTGGGGATCCTCTGGAAGTTTAGGCCACCTAGGGTTTTTTAACGCGCACCCAAATCTGAGCACACAGGCCTACAACATTTCCGCCTCCATCGGAAATGCAGCTGCCGCAGCCGGGATTTGATCCCGTGACCCGCGGGTCAGCAGCGGAGTACCTTAACCACTAGACCACCGTGGCAGGGCGTATATAATCAATTCCCACCATATGTGTGGTCTGCAATTTTTTTTCGTCTAGCCTTCCGACATCAAACCTCATATTTCGAAGCCTTGAATTCGTGTTCACCATCTCGCATAATTTTACTATTGCACGTTATGCCTTCGGGCGCTTTCCTGCTGTTTACGTTTGCTCTTGCCTAATTCGGAAGGATTTTGCAAGTAAAGATTATTCCTATGCTGCTTACGCTAAGGCGACATCACAATGACAATACACACTAAGTACACTATATACTAATAGGAAAACGAACACTCAGCCGTTCATCCCTGACATTAGAAAATAAGTAACTAAAATATTCAGCGAGTGTTCTGCTAATCAGATTTAGGGATTGGATAATTTGAACTGAAGAAATATTCTTCTAACTAAATTATTTCGTGCAAATTAGAAGCAGCATGTGCTATGTTTTAACATGAAAGGCTTACGCCGGTGTTTGCTACGGCTGCATCGACGTCATGTCCACCACAGAAAACACGTTGGTCGAATGCACACGAAGAGATGACAAAAAAATCGCACCATCCAGCACTAAAGAGAACCATGATTAGCATGCGAAGCAGCGCATCTCTTCATAGTAATATCTATTCATAGAAACCTTGCATAGCCCTTCATCAAGAGGCTCAGCGAATTTCGTTCGGCCATGTTGAACAGTTTTTCGCTCTGCCAGTACAACGAAAGCTTGTACAGCATAACGCTGCCTTTGATCATACTTTTTTTCATTTCTAGACAATACCACTTTAGAATAGGCGGCAATACCAGCTGGAATTAAAATATGCAGAACGTAAGCTTTCCAATGCAACGCAATTGACATCAATAAAATGACTTTAGCAAGGTATACTGCGCCAGCAAACAATGACTGAAATGCGAAGCGGGTGCTGCCAGTATTTGAAAGTGGAGCGCATCTTCATTCCACGATAGTTTATGTTGCTGTTAGTCGTCTATAACTCTTGTTGGAGCACGCCGCGCGGAATAACACGTAGGTGCATCGCCACGCCACCTGCTAGCACGTGGGTCCATCGCGCGTCTGCAGAATATCGTTCACCGACGCCATCTCTTGATTGCTGGAAGAGTGTAAGGAGGAGGCCAAAGCGTCTTACCTAGCCCCTTACACAGGCCAGAACGCGCTAGTACGTCAGCGCGTTGTGGCAGTGGTTGGGCCAGGTGTTGCACATGCGCAGTAAGGGTGGCCATGCCGCACACCAGATTGAACTTACCCTTAAGCTGTTTCGTATCTAAAAGACTAGCATAAAAGGGTACGTTGAAGCGGATAACCGCAGAGTAGAAGCCACGGCGTCTAAGTCCATGGTGATAGGTACCGGGAGCTCCAAACGGGCTCCACTACAGACAGATATTCACAACGTCGTACAAACGCCCGTTATATATCTCGCGCCTTCTCTGTGAGACATGTCAGGGGGAACAGTAATGCCTAAGCGAGTTCGCGGCGTTGATATTATAGTTAAGCCACTCCACGTGTTACATCAATACTTGCTGTATTTCTCTCTCCCTCTATCCTTCATTGTTTAAACGCCGTCAGGTGAGACTTATTGGCCCACGATCGGCGTCGTCTGCATTGCGGCAGGCGCACGTCGTGGGATCAATTACCGGCGGCAGCGGCTTCATTTTCGATGGAGGCAAAAATGCTGAAGGCCTGCGCTCAGATTTGGGTGCGCGTTAAAAAAACCCTGGTGGTCGAAATTCCCGCAGCCCTCCACTACGGCATCTATGATAATCATATAGTGGCTTTGGGACAATCAACCTCGTATATCATTCAGTAAAACAGTATGTGACAAAAAGAACAGCCATATGCACTATGGAAAATGCTAGGACGCATTGAACAAGTTACGTGACCACGTCATCAATGCACGCCCGAGCGGAAACTTTTCTCAAAGCGGAGCGTATAATCAAGAAATTGCTATGCTTCGTCTGAGTAGCACAAGGTCGGTTGGCGTTGCTGTGGAATATTTTGTCATAGGCAGCACCGTTGGGTGATCTCTGTGTATCCCTTCGTAGAATACCCCCATGCCGTGAGAACTGATTCGGTGCCAGCCCCCACACGTTGTTGCTCGTGCATATAATCACCTACGTGTATTTTTTTCGCAGCGTGCCCAACACGTAATTAGCCTAAATAAAACGCGGCTACAGCTCCAACGCGGCTGCAATCTCGAAGAGCAGCCAGAATGGCATGCTCAAAGGGAAACCAGTGGAGCTTAGGAATGAGGTAAATCCATGGGATAAATAATCTTGTCGAAAGACCGTGTGGCGTGTAAGATCTCGTGGTATTTAACTCCATAGACACCTGCATCAGGTTCTGTTCAAAAGCAAATTTGTTATGTCAATGATATTGGTACGTGCCAGTGCATGGAGACGAAGAAGAAGACAGTTGCGAGCTAATCTCTGTGGCTGGCGCTACTCGCTTAACTGGCTGTAAATACATCTCAGACTACCCCTCCGAGTCGGTCTCCTGCTCGTAATATATTTGGTGGAGTTGCGCGATCCCCGTCCTCGTCACGGAAATCCGAAGCGGACGCTCTCTCGCGGCTTTCAACATGACCACTCAAGACTCGGCTACATCCTCCCTGGTCACCCGCCCTTCTGCCCGGCCTGTCAACCTAGCTCCCACAACATCTTTCGTGACGCTTTCCGCCCTCAAAGACCCTGGCGTGTTCTCGGGCTCCAATGGTTCCGAAGTCAACAAGTGGCTACGCTTCTACAAACGCGTCAGCTCCACTTACAGGTGGGATCCCACACTTACGCTCGGGAACGTCATCTTTTTTCTCGACGGAACCCATCGTGTTTGGTTTGACAACCACGAGCATGACATTACGAGCTGGGACAGCTTCATGGAAAAGATCCGTGAGCTTTTTGTCAACCCCTTTGGTCATCGTGAATCTGCGAAGTATGAGTTGTCGACTCGTGCACAATCTTCAACAGAGTCCTACATCAGTTACATTCAGGCTATCCTCTCACTATGACGCCAAGCTGACGAAAACATGTCGGAGCCTGATAATGTTGCGCATATTCTAAAGGGTATCGCCGACGATGTCTTCAACCTGTTGGTAATAAACAATGTGTTATCTGTTGATGTGATTATTCAAGAATGCCGCCGGTTCCAACAAGCTAAAAGTAGGCACATCTCCCATCAGTTCCAGCGCCTTCCGAACATCACTGCGACGTCCTCGTGTTTGGACACATATCATCCACCAGACACCTGTGACATCTTGACGCGACTCGACAGGCGAGAATTTGAAGCGGCTGCTCCAGCTAATATGGGACCAACGTCCCCTGATCCCTCTCCTCCAATTACGTTGCCCCTCATTCAAGCAGTCCTCCGGCAGGAAATCACCAGCTTAAAAATTCACTCTATTTCACCGCCTCCCCGCACCGACTTCCAGCCCCAATACACAACTGCACGTCCCTTCCCGACCGGCTCTCCCTCAACGTTCCGTAATCCGTCCGCATGGCGAACACATGATGACAAGCCGATCTGCTTCTTGTGTCACCGAATCTGGCACATTTCTCGCCATCGCAGAAGTCGCTAGGGTTCTCCTGCACCAGCCTTCTCTCGTCACTTTCATGCACGTCATGCCTATCGCCATGAGACCAGACGCAACCTTTTTGCCCAAGAACATGCTACTAAACACCGCTACTAACGCTCTCCATTCCCCAACGTCGCCAACGTCGCCAGTCTCATTCTCCACAGCCCCGCCGACCATCTTTCCCCGCCTTCCCACGAGGTTCTCGACGGAAAACTAAGTGTTGCAGCCCCCGCACGTGGCGCTGCATTGCTCGGACTGACAGAAAATTCTCGCCTAACAATACCGCCAAAACAGAACCTTATAGACGTACAAGTAGACGGCGTACAAGTCACTGCTCTTGTCGACACTGGAGCACAACTTTTGGTGATGACGAGTGATTTTTGCCGCAAGCTCAAGAAGGTTCTCACACCTGCGACCACTCAGTTCGTCCGTGTTGCGGATGGTGGAATAGCATATATCGTTTTGAATGCGCTCCGCTCGTGTAAGCATTGTGGATCGACACACAGTTGTTCTTTTCACCATCCTTGATAAATGCCCCCACGACGTAATCTTAGGCCTCGACTTCGAGTCCACGCGTTCTGCCCTCATAGACTGCTCGACCAGTACAGAACCTCTTGCACAATGGCCGAGTCGCCTCTGCACAACGGATCATGCGCGCCTCCCTCCACAGACACAGACCTACGTAGAGCTCGTCTCAATACCACCAGTTACCGATGGTGACTATGTTCTGACCCCTATCGCCGATGTCCTCATAAACCGTGGCATTGCATTACCGCACTCCAGTCTGTCTGTGGCAGGAAATTCCACCTGTCTCCCAGTTGTCAACTTAAGCTTGACACCTCAAGTGCTGCCACAAGGCATCTCTTTGGCGTTGCTCTGCACCTTAGACGACAATGCGGTAGATGTTTTGACGATGGCCGCTCCTTCTGACCCCACACTCAACATCAATCTGACACTTGCTCCGACAGCGCTCTTACGTCGATGATCGCTTCCAACTTAACGCCGCAGCAAACTGACGAGCTCCACCGGGTTCTGCTGTCCTACATCGACATTTTTGACCTCAGTGGCCGTTCGTTGGGGAAAGCTACTGGTATGACTCACCGTATAAACACTGGTAATGAGCATCCTATTCATAGGCACCCATATCGGGTGTCGGCGGCCGAGCGTCCCATTATCCAAAGTGAGGTCGACAAAATGCTCGTCAAGGACATCATTGAGCCATCCTGCAGTTCTTGGGCGTCTCCTGTAGTGCTAGTCCACAAGAAAGACGGTGCATGACGTTTCTGCAGTGATTATCGACATCTTAACAAAATTACAAAAAGAGACGTGTACCCTCGCCATGAATAGATGATGCGCTTGATTGCTTCTATGGGTAGCACTATTTTTCCTCCATAGTTCTTCGTTCCGGCTACTGACAGAGAGAGGTAGATGAAATGAACCGTGAAAAGACGGCATTAATCACCCCCGATGGCCTATATCAGTTCAAGATCATGCCTTTTGGCCTTTGTAACGCTCCAGCCACCTTCGAACGAATGATGGACTCCCATCTCAGAGGATTCCAATGGTACACCTGTTTGTGCTACTTGGATGACATCATCGTCTTTTCACAAACAATTGAAACCCATATAGAGCGCCTATCAGCCATCTTAGGCATCTTCCGTCGAGCTGGCCTGCGGCTCAACTCGTCGAAATGTCACTTTGGACGCCATCAAATCACAGTACTTGGCCATTTAGTAGACGCCAACGGTGTACAATCAGACCCGGCAAAAATCAACGCCGTCAAAAACTTTCCTGTACCACTATCTGCGAAGGATATACGCAGCTCTATAGGACTATGTTCCTACTTCCGACGCTTCGTGAAAAATTTGCGCACATAGCGAGGCCACTTACGCAGCTCCTCAAGAAAGACGTCCCGTTTTCATGGGGCTGCGAAGAGGCTTTTGTGTTCTCGACCCTCATCGCTCTTCTCTCTACTCCTCCGATTATGGTACACTTCAACCCTCTGCCCCTACGGAAATCCGTACAGATGCAAGTGGACATGGCATTGGTGCAGGGCTGGCTGAGACACAACGTGGCCATGATTGCGTTATTGCATATGCCAGCCGCCTCCTATCCGCAGCTGGACGTAACTATTCGATCACAGAGCGTGAGTGCTTGGCTCTTGTGTGGGCGGTGGCAAAATTCCGACCTTATCTATACGGACACCCGTTTTCGGTAGTTACCGACCACCCCGCGCTCTGCTGGCTCAGCTCTCTGAAATATCCATCAGGCCGCATTGGTCGCCGGGCTTTGCGCCTGCAAGAGTTTTCATATTCGGTGATCTACAAATCTGGCCGTCTACACCATGATGCCGATTGCCTCTCCCGGTACCCTGTCGACGATCCTGAGGACACTGACGAGCCCACAGTGAACTCTATCTTGTCAGTGTCCGACTTCCTTAACATTGGGGAAGAACATAAGCGCGATCCAGAGCTGCTTGACATCATCAGTCGCACGGAAACCTCCCCAAATGATGCTTCCGTCCGCTAATTTGTCATTCAAAAAGGTGTTATACTGCCGCGATTTCCGACCAGACGAGCCTGACCTTCTCATTGTTGTGCCCAAGCATTTGCGCCGCTGTGTTTTCACTGAACTTCACGACGCTCCCACGGCAGGACACCTTGGCGTATCCCGCACGCACGAGTGCGTCCGGCGCCGTTTCTTCTGGCCAGGCCTTGCTCGCTCGGTACGCCGATACGTCGCCACGTGCGACCTATGCCAACATCGTAAAAAGCCGTCACTGCTACCCGCTGGCTATCTTCAAGCAATCGACATGCCCGCGGAACCATTTAAGTGTTTGGGTCAGACCTGCTTGGTCCTTTTTTCACATCAACTTTGGGAAATAAATGAATAGCCGTGATTACAGACTACGCTACGCGCTACGCTATTACGCGAGCTCTACCGACCAGCTGTTAAACCGACGTCGCTGACTTCTGGTTACGGGACGTTACATTGATTCGCCGTGCTCCGGGAGAACTCCTCACAGACCGTAGCTGTACTTTTCTATTTCAAGTCATCGCCGACATTCTGCGTCCTTGTTCACAGCAACACACACTGACAACCGTTACCAGCCTAAAACAAACGGCCTTACGGAACGATTTAACCGTACTCTAACAAGTATGCTCGCTATGTACGTGTCGCCCGACCACTGAGACTGGGACCTTGCCTTACCCTGCGCAACTGTCGCGTATAATTCATCCCGTCACGACACAGCGGGCTTTTCGCCATTCTACTTATTGTACGGAAGAGAGCCAACTTTACCACTGGACACAGTCATCTCAGCTAACACCTCGCCCAACAGCGACTATGCCCGCGACCGATTGCGCGAGCCGATCATGCCTGTCAGCTCGCTCGCGCTCGGCTGATGGCGTCGCAAACCAACCAATGCGTCGGTACGATGCGGAACATAGAGACGTACATTTCACTCTCGGTACCCTCATTTTACTCTGGTCTCCTCATCGTCGGCTGGGCCTATCAGAAAAACTTTTGTCTTATTATACGGAAACCTACCGTATATTGCGTCAAGTAACACCTGTCACCTACATGATCAGCCCCATCGATCCATCATCATCTGCTATGCGGTCCAGTGATATTGTACACGTATCGCGGATCAAGCCCTACAAGAATGCGTCAGATAACGACCTTTAAAGCACCGGGACAGTGCCTCCGCCGCCGGGGGTCATGCTACGTGCCAGTGCATGGAGACGAAGAAGAAGACAGGCGCGAGCTAATATCTGTAGCTGGCGCTGCTCGCTTAACCGGGGTTAAATACATCTCTGACTACCCCTTCGAGTCGGTCTCCTTCTCGCAACAGCATGATTACCGCAAGCTTGTTAGCTACGTAGCGTATTCGCTTAAACTTGTGCAAATAAGTACAGCTCATATCTTGGATGTTTCCAATCAAAAGTAATTCAAGTTCACTAAGATGGTTTAGCTCCGCAAACAAGAATGATAAACACGGTGTACCGGGTAAGAGATACGAAGTTTGTCTTATGGTTCATAATTTTCACACCTCTTCTTCAAATTTTCTGCATTGCGTCGAATAGCGCCAACTTTTTTCTGAAAATGGACACCCCATTGTTTGCACATCTCAGGATCCTTTATTGCTATGGTAAAGGCGGCGCCGTAGAAAATAATTGTAAATAAATGTGAACAATGGTGGGAGTATGTGACAAATAAGATACGTTATAACGCGAGACTATGAGGAGGGTTGAATCAGTAGCGTATTTTCAGAAGTTCGTAATCATTTAAAATATAAGATTATTATAACTGTGCGTTTAGTTTGCGTGTGCGATTTGTAAAACGCACTCTCGCCCTGCAGATGAATGTTCAACGAAAAGATCGATCACCACACGTCATGCTGAAGCAACTCCGCGACTGGTGGTGGCACGTGCTGCAATCTTTTCCGTCTTATGTCAGCAGACACAATACTTGTAACTCAAGTTCGCAGACGTCTTCCCCGCAGTTCTTTTACCCCGACAATCATTGAAGCACCATCCACAAATCTCATTGACTAACGCTGGTTTCGGTACCCACATTCTTCCCATCACTTTTCTGCCACCTGTTGATACGCGCCCCGGGCCCATTAACCCTATCAGCCCTGAAATTTTTATTTTTACCACAGGTTTTTTTCCTTTGCATTTTCTTCACTTTGAAGGTCCAGATGACATCCTCACAAAATATAAAGCTCGTGCGTGAAGTAGTTACCGATTTGGCTTCATGTGCTCAAAAAAGGACATCAGGGCTCAGTGGTTGTAGGAATGAAAAAAAATGTTCACCTTATTTCATGTGGCTCTCAGAACAAAAACTAAGCAGAAAATTGATTATTTCTTTTTGTGAAAGTCTTTGAAGCAATTCCTGGACTTCGTCAAGCACAAATGCACCTTGCACGTTTCGCAAAACACCGAACTTTCCCTGTGCATCCGTTTATTTTACTCCGCTGCGCCTTAGCGTCGGTGTGAATTGGCCAATGTCCAACTTGGTCAAACCTCACATCTTCTATAGGCCTATTCTCTGTGTAGCGAACTTGCTTCCTGGGCTCTAGTGGAGACAAAGATGGCCTACCACGCTTCATTATCTTGCATTTCTTTTCTTTCTTTGCAAGAGCATCAGTGATTCTGAGGGGGAAGTCCAGGAGGTCAAGCTGTTCATTCGATGAGACTCCTCGCACGTCGGCATCGTGTCTGTACTCTGACCAAGAGTTCATAACAGCAA
Organism: Rhipicephalus microplus; assembly: GCF_013339725.1. NCBI lineage: Eukaryota > Metazoa > Arthropoda > Arachnida > Ixodida > Ixodidae > Rhipicephalus > Rhipicephalus microplus. The sequence goes on along the minus strand of NC_051170.1, from coordinate 113,843,437 downwards.
GATTGAAAAAATGAAAAATCATTCTGAGAGTCCACTTTCTTGACCGAATTGTGGTCCTGTACAAGGCAACAAGGAAGTACGTCTTGTCTACACCTGCCATATTTCGGTTGTACGCCCCGACTACAGCTGGGCGTTTCACATCAATGAAACATTTGTCCACCTTGCTCCAGCGCTGTGCTGTTTCTTCCTTTTCAACACCGATAAAATTCGAGGCCATATTTACGACTCGATTTTCCAGCCACCGATCGTGGCACCTTGCTTGAAAAATCTTGAGTATAAGTTCCACCTTCCTGAGTCTGTCATTGATGTCGGGCTTGTTCACATCAACAATGTGAAGAGTGTTGCACAGCTTCTCGAAGCGGTTGCGCGAGATCTCGCATGATGCGATAAGAGCAGTTGTCATTGCAGGCTTCCAATGTAGGCACAACCTTGGATATTTCAGGAGGCCCATTATCAGATGGAGAGCCACCATCCGGCTGATTTCATCTTCATCAGTGTTTACACACGTGCCATACTGAAAAGCTGAGTAGTTTTCTCAGCCAGCTCAGTAAAGACAATTTTGGGGATATAACGGCTAAAATAACCAAATGGTGAGGGTATGTCCCCTACGACGTCAAAGTCTTCGTGGGCTCCCCCTTTGAATTGGGTCTCTGGCACCTTGAAAGGCTTTCTCGCCCATGCGCTTGCCGTTGCTGGTGTGCTATCACCTTCCGAATCAACTTCGGAACTATCACTCTCGCTCTCCGCCGGAGCTCCAAGCGCGTCGTCCCCCTCGTCACCGCTGCCGCCAGACTCGTCGCACTCGCCTTCCACGTCAGTTAAATTACCGTTGTCCAGCTCTTCACCCGCCGGTCGCGGGTTCAAATCCCGGCAGCGGCGGCTGCATTTCCGATGGTGGCGGAAATGTTGTAGGCCCGTGTACTCAGATTTGGGTGCACGTTAAAGAACCCCAGGTGGTCAAAATTTCCGGAGCCCTCCACTACGGCGTTTTGGGACGTTAAACCCCACAAATCTAATCTAATCTTGTCCAGCTCTTCAAAAAGACTATCCATGCATTCTTCCAAGCATCGTGACCGTTTACCATGGCACGAATAAAATAAGGCCGCCGGTATCGATGCACCTAAAAATTTAAAAGAGAATACGGCTAAAATGACGAACGCATGACATACAATTACTAAGCCCTGATGTCGTCAAAAGTGGACTTGTAAACAAAGGGCCACTGCAGAAAGAGTATGCAGATTAGGCCTACAATTTTTCGCGGGCTGCCTACGTTAACAGCAGGAGATAAATATAAAAATATCAGCTACAAATACTCGAGACTTCAAAAGTTATACATCGTGAAAGCCGAAACTTACCCGAATGTTGATGCTGATGCTGATGACCTCTGATAGATGGCGCGTACCCACAAAGGGGGATGGGCCAAGAACGGGGTGGCAGGATACCCAAATGAAACTAAAATGAAAATGAAGCCAATCTGAGAAAGTAGCTTAAAATATTACTACCGAAAAACAAAAATGTTTGCTGAGCAAGCGGTCAAACCACCTTTTGTTTTTGAAAGACATAACTACGAATTATAAACTAAAGATCTGAAAAGGTAGGGGTTCACTAGCACGGTAATCTTTTAGTTGCGTTGATGTAATCAAACACAGCGGTGCATACATCCCTGTGGCAGTAACCAAATGAAGCTCCACCAAGTGATAGAATTACTGGTATATTTACTTGTATTCCTAGCATTTGTAATGGGGCTACTAAAAATCTTTTTCTCTGATAAGAATAACGATGACAGAATAAAAAGAAATGTTCAATTGTTTCAAATTCTTTGCACCAAATGCATAGCGGTGACGCCTTGAGCCGAGCTTTATTAAGGTAATTATTTAGTTGTGGAACTGCAAAGCGCAATCTGGTATAAGTGACCTCTAACTGGCGAGATGCACACCAGTGTTTATTCCAGCAATAGCTCAAATGCTCGAAATCTTTGAATTTATCCAAATTACCTTTTCTACATTGCAGGCAAGCATTTCGGAACCTTAGCGCTGTTACGTAAGCCGTATCTGGCAAAACAGGGATGGTGGGCCCACCCAAGGATACTGCTGCTAAAGAGTCCGCCATTTCGTTCAAATATAATCCGCGGTGGCCTGGTAGCCATAGCGAATGCAGTTTTTTTACGTTTTTCGGTACTAAATGCCGAAACGTATTCATCAGCTCTGAATTTACTGCCGCAGAAAGTGCATTACAAACTGATAACGAATATGTAATGATAACTGCTAATGATTCGCTTCAGGGCAATTTGCGTAGGGCAAAAACAATGGCCAATAATTCTGCAATGAATACCGGGGCATAATCTGGAGGTCGAATCAAAAAGGACCAGTCCAAAGAAGGAGAGAAGATGCCAACCCTAGCCTTTTTTTTTGACACAGACGCATTAGTCGCTATGACATTGCTTATCTCTAGGTGAGCTAGATAATCTGCTAACTGGTCATTTAAATACCTATATGCCAATTGTTTCGCGTTATGAGGAAATATATCGTCGAATTGTATGCTAAGCATTGACATTAGGTTGTGTATTGGACCACTATGTCTAATTTTTACATTCAGTTGCTTTAGTAGCGCTTGTGCAAATACTATTTGCGGGGTGTGTAGTCGCGACCAATAGGTTTCGAAAAATAAAGTCGGTTCTTGAATGCAAGCGTAAAATGAGAGTCTTTGGTGTGAACTGTATATCTTTAAGAATGCTTGCACAGTAAGAATTTTAAACCTATTTAGCAGAGAAGGTAGGCGAGCTTCCATATACAACACGTTATTTGCAACAAACTTTGGTAGACCCAGACACAAACGCAACGCTTCTATTTCCAGCAGTATTAGGGGTCTCATTTGCGCTGCAAGAAAATAATACACATCAGAATTCCATGATGGGCCGCACACAAAGTTTATATATCATTATTAGCAGATCTCTTCTTAAACCCGCTTTACGATTTGCAAGCTTCCGTAGCCACCCAATGGCCCGTGTTGCCTTGGAGTACACATCATCAATGTGACTTCTCCAATTTAATGTGTCATTATATATGATGCCCAAATATTTAAGGGAATTTGCCTGAGGAATGAGCTCATTACTCTACATTAACGAGATGTTGATAGGCTGCAGAAAAGAGAATGCAAGAAGCACACTTTTCTTTACGTTCAGGGTCATATGAATATTCTTAAGCCATCTTTCTATCATTATGAGATAATTTTGTAGACTATGGTATAATGATTGAAGGTCGGTATAACTTGCAAAGAAGGCAATATCGTCCGCGTACACATATAGCTGATTATCCTTAGTTGATGGAATGGAGTTTGAGAAAATGTTAAATAAAACTGGCGACAGGACAGGCCCCTGTGGTACGCCACGTGTCTGCTTATATCTATTCGATAAGTACCCATCTTTAAAGCAGTAATATTCTCTCCCTCTTAAAAACTCCGACACCCACGCAGTGATGTAGTGGGGAAAGTGGTGATATTCCATCTGTTTTAATAAAATTGAATGCTCAACCCTATCTTACGCTTTAGTCAAATCTAGAGTAACTAAAGCACAGTATTGGCGCCGACGCCGAGCGAGTTGTTTTCGACTCTCGAAATCAACATGCGCACCACCATATTGAGCAACCGTATCTAAAACCAATTTGACTGGGGTTTAATATTGCGTTATTATTAATATATTTCATTACCCGGGCAATCAAAACTCTTTCAATTAGCTTAACCAGATTTGACGTGAGTGATATTGGCCTTACATTGTCCAAGGCGAATACTTTTTCCTGCTTTCTAAGAAGTGGAATCAGTTTAGACAGCTTCCATTCTGCAGGTATCCAAGCTTTTGTCAAAGAAAAAGTTACCATATTAAGTACTTCAGTTGGACAAATCTCGAATATTACTTTTATATTGCATTTGTTACCACGTCTGGTCCAGGTGCCGAAGGAGATAAGTGCCTTATTATCTCTGCCAGCTCATCTAAGGTAACCTCCTCGAAATCCTCGCCTGCCATTGGGTTCAGAATGTGCAGTGGTATAGTTGACATAAATCTATCTTGGAGCCCTTTCGCAATATTTTCTACTAAATCAGAGAGCTCACGGGGGGAAAGAACAGAAGAGTCAATATTTTCAGCGGGTGGTAACATCTTTTGAGATCTTAAAAATCTGAAGAGCACTTTTTTTGTTTTTAGCCCTAGAAAGATAATCATGTCGTTGCATATTATAACCATCTTTTGCTGTATGTACTTACTGTGCGTTTGAAGTCTGCTGCTGCGAATTTATAATCACACCAATTTTTTGGACATTGGTTGACCAGCAGTTGTTTCCATGCAGCTTTCCGTTTTCTCTAGCTCCTCATGCACTCTTCAGTCCACCATGGACTAAAAGAACCTCTTGTGACCGAGTCTAATTTAAAAGTTACCCGAATGCTGCTCAGCCATGGTACGCGTGAACACTTTGTCGTCGTCTTCGCGTAAACGTGCACAAAACGCTCTGCTGCTGATAGCAGTGGCAATAGGGCTCACGGAGGAACACCCCACAAATAATTCTATGGTTTCAGTTTTGGTTTTGCAAGTGAGAATTACGTTTTACTTTGTGGGTTCAATTGACGACGCCAGGGCCGAAAGGGTTAAGGACGGAGTATTGGCAGGAGAAAAAAGGCATGTCGCTTTAGAATATTGACCACTGAAAAATTTAGAGCTAATGCCCTCAGGTGGAGGTGAAATCTTCCAAGTTAGTAAAAAAAATGGCGCAAGATGCCGGCTGCGCGAGAAAAAGGGCCGAGATAGGAAAGAGTTGTCGGTACTTAGGTAAAACGAAAACATCTTTAGCGTATTTAGTTGCTACAACCTTATATGGTGTTAAACAGAGCTCGAGCATGCAGTTGTATCGCACGTGTTACTTTCTTCATTCTGGAAGTGCAGCAACAAATTTACTACCTCTACAGACGAGCGTGATAGCTGTGTCATTGTGTGCCTGCCAACGAGATTTCTGTTCCTATTCTATGATTATCTTTAGCGATCATTTCTTCGCTAAGGTTTACACAGTAGTGCCGGGCTGTGGAAATTTTGTCATCTTTCTTTGTTCTTCCCGCCGAAAACGTGATGTAAAGAAATCCGCGCTTCACATTCCATCTTGCTTGCAGCACCGTTCTCTCACGTCTGAATAATCTCTGACATCTGCCGGATCGGGCGTTTCGGCGCCGCAGCTTGATTCGTTCAGTCGCAACTTTGGGCACCTATAGACCTTTTCAATATTGCACAATGAAGACAGAGCTCAACGGTTTCGCTAGACAAGGCTAGGAAAGCAAATATTACTTCAAATAGAACAGAGATTCCACGTGCTCTTCCGATCAAGTTATATATTTGCTTAAGATTTCGTTCGAGTTTCCTTCAAAGCACAACTTCGTCAAGCTTTCCTGTTGCTCATAAATTTTTTTCGGAACTATTCAAATGCAATCCAAGTCGTTCTGTCTCGCTTTATCAAATGACTACAACATCTGAGTTTCGATCAGTCATTCTCTCCCGGCATTTCCATCAATGTCTTCCTGCTCCTTCATTGCGAAACCACCCTACAACTTGAAGAGTGCTATACGTTTATTCTTCTCTTCTTTTCTCTAGTTTTCCCCACACTTCTTGTATTCAACAATATCTTCATTTCCTATCTTCTATAGTCAAAAAAATAAAATAGAAGACGAGTGAGTTGAGCTGCAGTTTTGGTGAGAAGACTCGTTTCAGCGCTCTACTTTCATTGTGCCTTCATTTATATACTTTGTTCTTCCATAATACTTCCCCTTTGGCACTTGCCCTCTTTACGACCAGGGTTCCAAGATCAGCTGTAGGCGGATACTTGAATATCTGCCTGTGATAAATAAAGAAGGTGTAATGAGCCCCGGGAGATTTTGTGCTCAAAAGACACCGACGGAGAAAGGGACTCCTACAAAGGGTGGTTATGCAAAGAGAGAAGCCATAAAAAGCGCCTTTCTCTGAATTGAGGCGATTACCTCGATAAATAGCTTTTCAAACAGGCGGAGAAAGAACTAACACTAACCGACAAGAGTCGCGATACAGAAAGGAAAGATAAAAATGAAGCTAGGTAACATTTCTAAGAGATTATTTCTAGCGGCCGGTGTTTGAAGAGCACAACTTTGTGAGATGAATGTAGCATGGTATCTGTATACGTAGCTACGGTGTGCTGTGCTATCTCAGTAAGCGCAGAGGGCAGTATGACTTTATGCAGGGCCTATCAGTACATTAAACGTCTGTGAGATCCCTGTTCATTCAGTGGTACAACCCTTATTTTCATTATTCCCGCTCTTGGAGGGCCTGATTAAGCAAGCGTGTACTAAATTTTATTGAGATAGCCGCAATAAAAGAATCACGTGTGCATGTCTATCGGTGCCGCGATCACCGTGATGCTCCGTATAATATTCAAATGAACAAAACTATACCGCCACATTTTATGCTCTAATTTCTTGTGAAAGCACCTGACCTCTGCTAAAGAGTTTGGTTCGAACAATGATGGAATGACGTGACCACCACCATTGCGTGAAAGACACATCAAAGGGTGCCAGAGCAGCTGCTCACACCTCATCGTAACTTGGTCAAAGGTTGTCCGGTCACGGAGGCAGTGCAAACCAAGATTAGGTGCGACCGATCTTGCAGGCAATGGAAGATCAGGTTACGTGCAGACAAATTTACAAGGATGGCAGGGCAGCATAAGAACATCAGCAGAGCGAAAAGATATGGGTTTCACCTTGGAATAAAGTAAAGTAAATGTACAAGTGAACCTCTGAGATTTTGATTTAGGGATACGTGGCTCGCATTAACAAGCCTATAAGTTACCTTTTCTTCATCTGCTTCGCTTCCGGTAGATGTAATCGGACTGGCGTGGCCGGGTGGCCGAGTATCGTGAAACTCAGTGAGAGGAAGAGAGAGAGAAGGACACAAAGGAAATAGAAGAGAAGTTAATAAATCCTTAGTGGGAATAAATTTTCGTTAACCTGTGAGTTCAACACCCGTACATACGTTATGAATAAAAGCGTCGTAACAGTTCGGCTATACAGGCACCCTAGCAGAGCAGAGCGTAGCCTTCGACAGTATGGTTTAGTATAGGAATCGGTGAGAAAAGGAAGTGAGGGTGAGCAGTGATAGAAAGGGGGGTAGAAAAGCAGATCGAAGGAAATCGGGGAAAGACAACAGGTGAAAGAGAAGAGCACTGAGAATCCACAAAAAAGAAATTCGGCAGACCTCACGTACCTCGGAATTGACGTTATGCGAAGCGTGCGGAGGGAACCTGACCGTGTTGCAAGTTTCTTATTGAGCGAAACGTCATGAATTGACACTGAATATGTGTGCAAATATTGTACGCACAGACATATGTTGAAGAGTTGCCGACGCTTATATAACCAGTTGTTTGCACTAGCGCATCGATGTCAACTGGAACATGCTTATTAGACACCCGAAGCTGATATGAAGGGCTGATGCTCGCGATGATGCTGGCCCTGGACACTGCTACGCCAACCAAATTCAGCGCATAACAACTAACCATAATTGACGTTTACCCGACGTGACGGCTGCATCAAAAGAATGCATATGTAATATTTATAAAATTGATAGTCAGCACTGCAACTACTATCGACGTTTCACGAAGATTAGCGTCTATTTGAAAAGTAGTTGCTAGACCTGGCGTAGCTGTGAGGTAAAATGCTTCATTGCACGTGGCTTGAGTTCGATTCCAGCTAGGACTCTCACATTTATCTTTTGCAGTCGTCGGATAGACGCTACCGATGTTGAGTATTTTTAACGCCCTTGTGTGTTCTCGTCCTTCCTGTGTAGGTGCTAAGTATATCTCTTTTGGATTTGGTGAACACCAGTGCAACATCTGTGACTAGCTTTGATTTGCATAAACGACTCAAGAAAGCCATGACGCCTTATATTAGACCACTCTGGTTTTAGCACACGGTAATGCCATTCACCCTTCCGCTATTCGTACTGACAGTGTTTTTATTGACGACATCCTTCAATACATACAGTTTATTGTGCTCGCCTGGTGCTTTCGCCAAGTAATATAGGGTGGGACTCCGTTTTCTTCTTCGGCCGCAATATTTTGTGGAGAAGTCGTTCTGCACTTTACCGATACATACTCTATCTTCATCTACAAGCCACCTCGCCTGTTCGTTCCGGAAGATTTCAACTACTGCCATGTCAAGAGTGAATTCTGAATCTAACATCCAAAGATATCGACCATGGCGACGTGTGGGGCCCCCTTCGTCCAACAGCATTGCTAAAAGCATAGCTCTTGCGTCAGGTGTGGTGTGCTTTCGCAATGGCTCGGCGTTCGTCATGGTCATGAATGCTACGTCGGGGAAAATTCTTTTAGGGGCGAAGCTTCTTTTAGCGGCACCCGTTCGTCCCTCGTAGTCGTTGTAGTATGTAACAAGTATAAAATTTTGATCTCCGAGGTGGTGCCGTTGAGAGATTTCTTCTGTGCGTTGTTGAACAAAAAAAAAAAGAGTGCTCAATGTACATGCCAATGGCTGCTAATGGGGAATGAGAGACAGGAGCATTCAGCTTTTAGTTAGCGCACGCGCTGCGATCCCCATTAGCAGCCATCAGCATGTACATTGAGCACTAAGTGAGAATAAAGGGTTGCTACGTAATACTCGCTGGGTGTAACTTTCTGTTTTAGAAAGGTTTAGCGAGCGTTGAGCCGCAGTGCCATGAATACAATGAACTAGTATATACCATGAATGAACTCGAGGTGGTTAAAGGTGGGAAGTATAGATACGAAGTTTAAGAAAGTAAAAGCCGAATTCTCATGTCTCTCATTTCCCATTAGCAGCCATTGGCATGTACATTGAGCACTATCTGACAGGAAAAGGTTGCTACTTTATACTCGCTGGGCGTAACCTTCTTGGTTTTAGAAAGGTTTAGCGAGCGTAGGGCCACAATGCCATGAATACAGTGAACTAGTATATACCATGTACTCGAGGTGGTTAAAGGTGGGAAGTAGACGCGAAGCGCAAGCCGTAAGAAAGTGTGCGTGTGCCACCTCTAGTTTAGTCCTTGGAAGTCCGCTGGATGGCGGTGCTTTTATATAGGGAATATAAGATGAAAAGATGCGAGATGGTGGTACTTGGAGTGTTGAATTGATGGACGAACGGACACACAGACAGATGCATGGATGGACGCATCAACGGACGCAGGGGCGGATGCATTGGAAGAACGCAGGGATGGACGCACGAGCAGACGCACGCACGGACGAGCGGACGGACGCATTGACTGTCACACAGACGGACGCATGGACGCACGGAAGCAAAAACGAATGGACGGACGAACGCTTCGCCCCACTCTCCATCATTCACTCCGTGGATATGCTACCATTTTTTTTCCACAGGGCCCTTCTGTAGCCCACGTTGTCGATGCTGAGCCTGCAAGCGTCACGCCACTTAAGCCTGTCTCGACCAAAGACTCCCCTACTTATGAGCCTGGATCTTCCTCCCCCTTCGCAGCACTTATCAGCGGTGACTTGAAGTCTACGCAAGCGCAGCTGCTGCTTGCTTTGCTAACAAAATTCGCCTATTTTTTTTTGTCACCTGCTTCTCAACTTTGGGCCATAATACCACTGTTGTGCATCGCATTCGGACAGAGGGAACATCTATTGTGCAACGCCGCCCATATCGCATGGCTCTCGCTGAGCGAAACAGCATCGACGAAAACGTCGCTGACATGCTCCAGCGGAAAGTCATTCGTCTATGAACTTATTCTTGGTGATCACCTGTTCTTTTGGTACGCAAAAAAAATGCCGCCATATCCACGAAGTGAATGATGATGAGTGGGCGAAGCTCCGGAGGTAAACCTGGTAAACCATGAATCCTCCATACATTTTGCCCACTCGATTTTATTGCAACGCTCCCCCTAGCGTACGTCGCCGCACTATATCGAACGATGACACGCGCCATATGTGGCATCATTCCTATTTTATAACACCTCGCATCTTTCATTATCAACTACACGTACCGCCGTCTAGTTTATAACATCTTGCATCTTTTGAACGGACGGACGGACGGATGGACGGACGGATGGACGGATGGATGGATGGATGGACGGACGGACGGACGGACGGACGAACGGACAGACGGACGGATGGACGGATGCACGGATGGACGGACGGACGGACGGACGGACGGATGGATGGATGGATGGATGGATGGATGGATGGACGGACTAATGGACGGATGGACGGATGGATATGGCTGTACCCTTTAGATCGGGCGGTGGCTAGCGTAATACTTAGAACTGAACGAGAGGTGGCTACATACAGGGGACGCACAGCCCACGCCTTAAGGAGCTTCGCTCCTAAAAAGATTGGCTTTGTGCACTTTTGCGTCGATTACCGGACGCGTTACAAAATTACACGTAAGGACGTCTACCACATGCCACGCGTTGACGACGCCCTTCATTAGCTACAGGACGCGGAATGCTTTTTTGAGCCCTGAAAGAAGTAAAACGGCTGCTTTATATGTACTAACGCACACAATAACCAAAAGTAGTTGTACTGTACGCTTAGCAGGCAGAGGCATTTAGCGAATGTGTCGCTCCGAAAGAAGTCATCTGCTTTGACTTGTGTACATGAACAGTGATACGTTTTTAGATAATTTCAATGTAGCAGAAAGCTTCTAGAAAGGCATTCTGCTGAGACAAACTTGTAGGATGCGTAGAAAGTTAGTGCTCGCACAAGAGGATTTTATTGTTAAAGGACGCGTTATCTACACGTAGGCGCGTTAGCGCCACGCGAGACCTGGTTTATACCGGCGCACCACTGTTAAACGGTGACTACGCCATCCTTTCAAGAATGGTTCAACCACGGTCCTGCCACACTGAAAGTGAAACTCAATCTTGGCGCGTGGCCTGCTCTTTTTTCACACAAGCAGATGCTCCTTATGAGTTTAGTGGAAAAAGGGTGTTCGCGTGAAATCGTACACGCGGTGCGGTAACGAAAGAACACTCAGGGCGTGTCCAGTGAGAACAACATTCACCCATGAGAGTACCCACCGACAAAGTTGTGTCACCACAATGCTCATCGCAACGACTCTTATTGGACAGATGAAAACCATTAGCGCACTTGGCTAAATGAGCTTCTGGCCACAACCCCCCGTTATCCCCGAAAGCGTGTGGGGCTAATGAAGCGTTAATGGCAGGCGATGTTCCTAATTACAGAAGCCTGGCGACGGATTCTTGTTTGCCATGCAAAAACGATGGCAGCGCCACGATAGTTATGTACCATTCCAGGGCTCTAGGTTCGCACGCATGAACGCTGAACAGGTTTTTTGTTATAGTTTCGCATTATGTTGAAATGCCGTAAGACCGCTTTGAGTCAAGGAAGCGTGGGAACGCTTGGCCGAAGCTTGCGGTTTTGTTAGTAACGATATGCAAAACAAAGTGTCCCACTTATAATGGTACGTGAGGTTTAAGTCCCCAAACGACCTTGAGATCATGAGAGACGCCGTAGTGGGGGACTCCAGCAATTTCAAGCACCTGGGATTCTTTGACGTGAACCCAAATCTGAGCACTCGGGCCTGAAGCCTTTTCAGCACAATCAAAGATATGTTCAGTGTATTCTGCAGCGCTTTTTCAGATTCACGTTCTCACTCAGTATCCAAGTTGAATCTATTGAAAATGGCAGTATAGACAACGGTACGAACCTTAAGCTGGGATCACGAAAAGGTTGAGCTTAAACTTAGTTCGGATGTTTTTCAGTTTTTAGGAAAGCAGCTTAGGTTAGCATCACGTTGTTTGCTACTGGAGTTGGTCGAGATAAGCAACATCTCAACCGGCATACAACTTTCATCAAATAAAAATGAAGGCACGTGAGAACACTTCAATTTAGCTCTGTGATTATATTTGACGAAAGGTATACCTCTGTGTAACAGTAGCTAGCGTAGTGTTGTGAAAACCAAATTGGCAGATGCCACACACAGTGGAAATCACACAATTGCCAAGCACGTATGAGGAAGCTTGATATGTTTTTTCTTGAAATCTACACAACATTACGAGGCGGTGGTAAATTATGCCGTACATGACTTTCATGTCTTGATTATTACGTTTGGATGTGTCCTTTACCTCCGTCATCTATTCACGTCACCTGATTCCAAATTTGGTATATGTACAGCTTGCGGAATGGCAGCGAGCACGCTATGAGCGTAGCATGTAGTCGTGTTTAGCGCGACACTAATATCATGATCATCATGTATGGACGTGTCACATAGCTTCATCGTCCATTCATGTCACGTAATACCAAACTTGGTATAGGTGAAGCTAGCGAGATGGCCACGAGTGCATGTTGAGTGTAGCACGTAGTTATGCTCTATCATGACACGCATCTCATGACTATCATGTTCGCATCAGTCGTATACATTCGCCATTCATTCCCGTGCCGTAATACCGAATTTGGTGTATGTGAAGCTACCAAAACGACTGCGAGTGTACCGTGGGCGTAGCGCGTTTTCTTGACACATGAGTCTTGACTTACATGAGATACATGCCAAGATTTTCACACTAGACTCTGTCACTTGTGTTCGCCATGCATTCATGTCATACCATGCCTATTTTGCAACATGTCATGTGAACGAAACCACCGCAAGGGACGCAAGACCATGAAATGTATATCATGACATTTGTGACAGACATATCTTGATAGTCCAGTTATGACTAGTCTATTATGCTGGTCATACAAAATTTGGTGCTGATACCATTAACGAAATGGCTAGGAGAGCTAAAAGTCGTAGGCGGATAGATAGATAGATAGGTAGATAGATAGATAGATAGATAGATAGATAGATAGATACGTTATCCGTTTACGAAGTTTGCTAAGAAAGTCTTCGCATTAAAAAACTAAAAGCTTTTTTTTTCTTTGAAATGTACCCTGACAACATGAAGGTCCACAGTAATAAGGATCCGAAAATATTAGAGGATGACTCACAGTTTTTACGGCATACAGATAGACGAGATGGCTGTATACGCATTGTTTACTTGACTATTTTTGACTGCCTAATTATTTAACGTTGCCAATTTTTGCATGTGTACCGTTGGACAGTCCATAGAAGCGCAGAACTCACGAACTGAATTATATAATTTTTTTCATGCAGTGACTGCCGCATGAGTATTTGGTTGCGATGACCGCATCACATCGCTGCAAATGTGCACACTGAATAAATGTTGGCTTTTATGGAAGTTGGTTATGTAAATATGGATGCGCACTTACAACAAACGGACACGGCAGACACGGGATTTGGTTACCGTATAAATGCGCACTTAGAGCAGAAAAACATTGCAGACACGGACATCGGCTCGTCTGTCTCTGCCATGCATTTCTGTTGTAAGCACGCCTCCATCCAGTTACCTACAAAGTGTAAACCAACTCGTCGAGCAGGAAGTATTATTGGACCATATTCATTAAACTGTTGTAGGGAAAGTTGGGCCGATGAGGCACAAAACGTAGACACTGAAAACAAGAGGACGCGCCCCGTTTCATAATAAATTTTGTCGTTACAATGCTTGATTACTTTATCAATCTTACTAGTCTGAACTTTCGGCGTTCACCATACTGATCGTTTGCACCACTTATGTTTGTGCATATGTCATCTTCCCACAGTCTGTCAGTCCATGCTACCATATGTGCTCTCTGCGTCTATTCGTCCGTGCGTTTGTTCGTCCGTCTGTATTTCCGTCTGTCTGTCTGTCTGTCCATCCATCTGTGCGTCTATACACGCGTTCACCAGTACGTCCGAGCTTCACCCCACTCGTGATCATTTACCTCATAGATAGGCTGTGATTTTTTTCCACATTTCAGTTCGCATAATGATGAATTTTTGTGTTTTCTTGTTATCACAGTGGTTTCTTTCAACAATTTGGCCACCATACATTTAGGGACGGAGCTCCTTAATGCGGCGCCGCCGCGGTGGTATAGTGGCTACAGTACTCCGCTGCTGACCCGCAGGTCGCGGGCTCACATCCCGGCTGCGGCGGCCGCATTTCCGATGAGGCGGAAATGTTGTAAGCCCGTGTGCTCTGATTTGGCTGCACGTTAAAGAACCACAGGTGGTCGAATTTTCCGGAGCCCTCCACCTCGGCGTCTCTCATAATCATAAGGTGGTTTTGGGACGTTAAACCCCACATATTTAGAAAAAGTTTATTCTTTCATGGGGCGCAAAAACCAAAGAGACAAGCGTCTTTATAACAGGCACAATAACAAACAAAAGACAAAGCAGAACATACATAACCCATTTAAACTAAAGTGTCCAAGTCCGTAGGATGTCCATAGTCCATTGTAATAATAACTGTACATACACTACATAAATGCACTAATCACAATATGGACAATGTACATGATGATATATGTACAGAATTTACAAGACTTGGTGAAGATGTTAGAAAATATGTACAACAGGTATCAATATTCATAAAAGTTACATAGCTTACAGCGTTAGAATGAAGTGCATATATAGGAGAGCTCACACCCATATGGAACACACACAAACACATAAAAATAGTAAACACATAGTGATTACATTTATTTATTTATTTATTTTATTTATTGATTCCTCAAAGGTCCCATAGGGACATTACATGAGGGGACATTACATGCACCAATCACAATTGACAGGTCACGTGGCTATAGGAACCAGGCCAGGTGGAAGACTAATCGAACGCGTCTGTCAACTACGGACAGAAAGCGGCACGACCATTGTCGCAGAAATTCTTCTTCCCCAAGGAAGAACAATTCCTCCGACAGAAACGATAAGAGTTCAGAGTAGAGGCGTTCCAGAATCGGAAAAAGAGCACGACGACCGTGACCTGCCGCAACAGCTTCGCACCTATTACGCCATAAACAAAAAGCTCCCGCAGCTATTAGATGGCGTGCAAAGTGACTACGCGAGCAGCGACCAGATGTTACAAAGCGATTAACACCTAGGCCACGAAAACTAGTGCTAACTGACTTCCAAAACACCTTTGCAATGACAAATTGCTGCAGCATATGCTGGTTAGGCTCCTGTAACGGGCAGTTAGGACAAGTGGAAGATGGGACCTTGCCCCACCTCTTCAGTCTGTCCCGTGTTGGGAGCACTCTCCATCCAAGACGCCACATAAAGTCACGGAGGTGACCAGGCAAAAACGATGCCGTTATCACGCTCCACGAGACATGTCTCGATCGTGCTAGACGGGCTGGGAAACCAGAGGAAGCAGAAGAGCCGCCGTTGTATCTACAATGCGGCTTTCAAGAATGTCAACATCGGGACAATCCTGATGCACGTGTCGATAAAATGCTACTGCCGTTGAGTGAAATGCAGGTACGTGAAGTGTTTGCGGTGCAGAATTAAGCCGTGCATCTGGTAGTAAATTGCGTAACTTGGTGCCTAAGAAATAGCAGGCATGATCACGCGCGGGGCACTGATCACCATGCAACAACCGAAGTAAGAATCGTAGGGCAAGTAGCCGGCAGCGAACAGAGACGGATGGGAATGCGAATCCACCGCAGTTTCTTGGTTGCCCAAGAGCTGCTCGGCAAACCAGCTCTGTTCCACCCGACCAGAAAAAAGAACCAATGAGGGATTGCAACGACCTGGTGATTTGTAATGGGGGCTGTAAGAGATGAGATATATACCATGCACGGCCGCAAAACACCGTCTGTGCTAAATACCTTCTTTCGAGCATCGGTAAATCATACTCTTGTGCTTCCCGGACGTGTCGTTTTACATTTTCGACTACTGAATTCCACAAGGAGGCTGATATGCCGTAGCAAGTATAATCAAGCCCCAGAATGCGAATAGAGTCACTTTTTTGAAGACCGAAAAAGGAACTTAGACTTGCGTCTGGTGAACCAATGAATAAATATCGACATTTGGAAAAATTTAACGCAGCACCTGAAATCGTGCCATACGTAGTAAAAAAGTCGTAGGCTACGGGATGAACTGTCCTCAATCTTCAAATACAACGTGATGTCATCAGCCAATGCTGTCACTGTCACGGAACCACTACCTGGAAGAGGAAGGCCTCTAACGTAAGGATCAGCGATTAGCGATTGAAGGAAAGGATCGAGGCTGAATACAAAAAGGGCAGGAGATAAAGGACACCCCTGGCGAACATTACGGGTAACCGGAAATGGCGCACTCTCTAAACCATCAAGAAATAACGTGCTGCGTGTATTTCGGTATGCGTTTCTGAGAAGCTCGACGAAGTTTTGTGAGAAGCCAAATGCTGCCATTACGCTAAATATAAAGCTATGTTCGAGTCGATCAAATGTCTTTTCCTGGTCAAGTGAAACCAAGAGTCCCCGAGCTGATCTTGTGAACGTGTACGCAACTATATCGTGCGTAACAAAGGAGAGACTGTGGATTTCTCTCCAGGAATAGAGCACACCTGATGATGACCTATTAAGGAGGGCATCAGGCTTCTCAAACGCCGAGTGATAACTGCCGCGAAAGTTTTATAATCAACGTTGAGGAGCGTTATTGGTCGCCACACCTCTGGGCGAACTGACGATGAGTCATGTTTAGGTATTAAAACAATTCGACCATCGCGAAAGCTATCAGGATAACTCAAAGTTCTCGAAACAGCGCAAATAACAGAGGTGAAAAAAGCACCAATGTCCGTCCCAAAACGTTAAATAAAACTCAACAGGGCAAACACATCCGGCCCGGGGCCGAGCCACGCTTCATGAAAGACAGGTGCCTCTTTCACTTCGTCAGCTGACTGACGGTGCACAGTTGTTCAGCTACTTCAGATGAAATTTGAGGGAGCCTACTTAACTTGTGACTGCCTCGGTAGTATCGCGATGTGATGACATTGTCGTACGAGCCATGTTGGCAAAGTGAGCTAGGAAAACTGATTGATCACGTGTCGGCGGTAAGGCAGTGTGTAAGAATCTGGCAGCCGGACTCGACGGGTTGAGAAGCGAGCTTTTCGCAAAGCGTTGACCCTCAGGATGAGCACAAGGATTACGTCGGCACGCCAAGCAGCCGCCGTCAATGACGAAGCTGTAATGAGGCGTTGAAAACGACCCCTTAACTCTCGCAGCCATGCGCGCATCAAGGGAGTTAGTCAATCAACCCGAAGAGAAATACGCAGCTTTGTGGCAGTGTCCGCTAGTTCTTTGGACGTACGGTGTCTAAGGGCCCGCCCTGACACCGTACGTAAAATCATTACATGCGAGTCATGTAACTACATGACTACATGCCACGCTCATGATGCACTCGCGGCCGTTTCGATAACGTCAAATATACCAAATTTGGTGTTACAGTACGTCAATGGATGACGAAGGTGTGCGACTGGTGGAAACATGATAATCATGAGATGCGTGTCATGTAATCGCATGAATGCATGCTATGCTCATAGTGCGCTGGTGGTCGTTTCGCTAGCAACACTAGAACTAACAAAACGTTTCGCTAGAACTGAAAAAACGTCCGCGAGCGCATCATGAAGGGCCCAATATACTCCAATGAAGCGTTAACGTGCGCGCACGCTCGGCACAGCGACGCAACGTTAGCAAAAGGCGAGCCCTCTAAAGTCTGACGCCAGGTGGGACCAGCGTCCGTCGGATCGGCTCGACGGCAACTGGCGCGAAATGCGACATGGTTCATTTCGCGCCGATGCGTTACCCAGACAACATTGCGTCTCCCTGTTTTCGTGACGGAGGGACGCCATACGCACTGAAACGCACAAGCGCCAACGCAACGCAGCGAGGCGCGCGCCCTGCGAATATAAGGCAAGACCGGCACCTGGCGTGACAACGCCGGCGCGACGCGACAAAAATGAACACCTAGCAAGCACGTGCACCGCGGCACGTCGAAATGTATTGACACTTTGATTGTGGCATGTAGTCACGTTCTCACATGACACGCATCTCATGATTATCACGTTTGCACCAGTCACATACCTTCGTCAGGCATTGGCGTCACGTAATACCAAAGTTGGCATAGTTGAAGCGATGCGTTGAAGTTGAAGCGTTGAAGTTGAAGTTGAAGCGCATCATGAGCATGGCAGGTAGTTATGTTGTTTCATGACACGCATGTCATGATTTTTATGTTAGGGTCTGTCACTAGTGTTCGCCATGCAATCATGTCATACCATACCAGTTTTCCAACAATGTCATGTGAACAAAACCACCACAAGAGCTGCAAGACCATTAATGTAAATCCTGACATTCCGGACATACATGTTATAAATTTCATGTTATGCTAGTCAAATATGATCTTTCATACAGCCATGCCATACCTGGTTTTGTATTGATACTATTATCGAACGGCCAGGAGAGCTATAAGTCGTAGGTGATAGATAGATAGATAGATAGATAAATAGATAGATAGATAGATAGATAGATAGATAGGATACATAGGTAGATAGATAGATACGCTCATAGTCAGCGAAGTTCGCTGAGAAATGCTCCGCATTTCAATTCACGAACCTGTATACGTCACGACTGTAATGATTAACATACCATGGTCTTGCTGCTCTTGCAGTGGTTTCGTTCAAATGACATATTTATAAACCTGTATGGTATGACATGACTGCATGGCGAACATAAGGGACAGGCCCTAACGTGAAAATCATGACGTTCATGTCATGTGTGTCATGACTACGCGCCACGTTCATGGTGTGGTAATGGTTGTTTTGCTACAGATTCACATAAACCAAATTTGGTAGTACGTGACGTGGATGGATGATGAATGTATATGACTGGTGCAAACATCACAATCATAACATAAGTGTAATGTAAGAACATGTTTACATGCCACGCTCATAATGCGCTCATGGCTTTTTTTCCTAGCTTCACATATACCAAATTTCGCATGACGTGATACGAACGGGCGACGAAGGTAAATGACACTTTCAAACTGGATAATCATGGCATGCGTGATATTTAAAATATGAATGCATGCTGCGCTCGCACTGCACTAGCAGTCGTTTCACTAGCTTCACATATACCAAATTTGGGGTTATACGTTACACGAATAGACGATTAAGGTGGATCGCAAATGGAAACATGTTAATCGTGACATGCGTCTTATGTAAAACATGACTACATGCTACGCTCAGAGCACGTTTGCGGCTGTTTGGTAGCTTCACATATACCAAAGTTGGTGTTACGTGAAACGAATAGACTACGAAGGTAAATGACGCTTTCAAAGTTGATAATCATGACATACATGTCATGTAAGACATTGATACACGCTACGCTGATAGCACGCCCGCCGCTTTCTGTCTTCACATTTACCATTTTTCGTATTACGTGATGTCACTGAACGATGAACACAAATGCCAGGCGCAAACATGATAGTCATGACATGACATGGAAGTCGTGTGCCGCACAACATATATGAACCTTCCTCATTCTCGCTCGTATATCATCGATTCCCCCTGTACGTGGGATCCACCTCAAGCGGATGCCCCAAAAGTATTCTGTTTCGCTCATTGAGAGCACTGTGGTCCTGCTAGTAGGCCTCCGAAGCACTCTTCTTACGAACTAGAGCCATGCCTGAAACTTGGTAGGGTTTTGGTCACATGGCTTCTAAAGATTCCGCTACTAGAGCAACATCAGTCACGTTTGCGCAATGCACGTAGCGTATATCATGTACGTAAAAGACGTAACAGGGACAGTCTCAGTGCAGTAAGAGACACCTTATAAGCGTGCATTATACTAGCCAGTACGTCTGAAAAAAAAAAAACGCGGTCATGAAACTTTCTAATCAAACATATTTTGTAGTTGGCATGACCAGCACTGAAGACGGTAAGCTTGATTCAGTGCAGTATGGGTTTGTACACCAATCTACTGCGAATCTTGTGTAACAGAGACGTTGACGTCTACGTATGTGTGCGTCCTTGTAACCGGAGCTCACAAAACAGGCAGGCAATATAATATGTCTTGCTCCTAACAATACAATGATACTAAATACAGCTCTCTTTAGATACAAGTATGTGTCTGCGATGCAACGCTCACTATCTTGAAGGTCGAAAATGAGGAGCATAAACTGGCGTAGCATGAGGGCTACATTGCACAACCTCTAAGCAAGATGTGCGAGTATTTGCGTGAAGCATACAGGGCGCCCTTAGGTAGAAGTTATTGCTTACTAAGCTGGAATGAATTACAGCAGTCAAAGTGGTGTGACTCAACGCCGCCTGGAGCTGTATCACGGTTAATATTGCAGCAGTTTTATAACAGACATCAAAAGTATCCTCCAAAAAGTATATCAAAACAAATCCACCAGAGAAAAGAGCTTTACATCTAAACTCATGGTTTTTATTGTTATAATAGGTGCCCTGGGTAGCATGAAATTATTGAGTCACTTCATGTTAATTGCATAGAGAAGCTAGATATATAAATTGTCCTACGATTACAAATTTGTGAACAAGACGTAGATGCACAATTGTCCTGCTGCGAAACAAAGAAAGATGTAGAAAATGCATTTGTTCCTCAACTATATTTTTAAATTGAAGTTCAGAAGGCCCCGTATCGACACGCAGAGCAGTAACGTAAAGGTATATGCTGTCTCAAATGTGGTGGCATGATAACGATGCTAATAAACTTGTTGGGCTATTAGAGCAGCCTCACGGCTGTGCGATGTGCTGCTTAATTATGGTGCATTTCTATTAGAACACAATAAAAAAAGCTGTGTATTTAGAGATATGTGCACGTAAAATCCATACTTTTGGTTAAAATTGCTCCAAAGACTCAACCACAGAGTGCCTCGTATTATTCTTACCGTAGAAGTAGAAACAGTCTCTCAGATGTAAAGCAGCTCTTTGACTAGCCCGTGTAACACTGTCCGTCCGTGTCTTCGCGCCAATGCGTCGCAGCACGCTCCCCTCACTGCAGTTGTTGGGGCGGTGTAAAGTTGGTCACGCCTTCCCTCGCAGTGCGTGGTGATGTTACTCGCTCCTTCGCCTGCCGCGTGCTCATCGCGTGTCATTTCGCTCACTCCACCCTCTTCACCGCTAGCAACGTTCGAGCGCACACCAAATGAACACTCCTTAGGCTCGCTTATCTGCGGGGGAGAAGTCGCCGGAAAGCGAAGCTCCTTCTCCCGCCGAAACATGTGCAAAAGCGATTTGGCCTAACACTGCCATCGCCGGCGTTGCGAGTGTGTGCAGAGCCGATTGCGTTCGCTAATGGCGACGTCGCGCCCGGAACACTGACGAGGCACTATCCAGGGAAGCCGAACTCAAGCGTCGGCAGTGCGAGACCAACGACACCGACAAGGTGTGAGTCAAGCACGCCGATTGCGTTCGAGAAGGCAGACGGCGCACAGGTAACACCGACGAGACGCGAGCCAAGGAATCTGAGTTGAAGCGCCGACAGTAGCGAAAGGCCAACGCCGATGAATCCTCGACGTCGCCGTCGTCGGCAATGTCTCGAAAGCGTCGCGCGCTCTCCATCGAAGAGCACGCCCGCAAGCACGGATTCGGCCGGCCGAGTGCGTTGCCGTGCGCGTCGGCGACATAGCCACACTCGTGCTGTACCTCGCTCCTAACCTGCCGAGGGAACAGGTTCAGTGCTATATGAAAGAGACGCTGACTGATTTCGGCGAGGTGTGTCAACGCGTGCCTCTTATATGGTCGCTAGATTCTTCAGCGCTGACGTCAGCGGAGAAGGAAGAGAGTGGTTTGTCGATTACGAGCCTGACATGCACTCACTTAAGTGCGTGTGGGAATAACGGGAACTACCCAACATGATACGGGTAATGTGCATCAATCTGGTTTTTGACAACTTTGACGTCGAGTGTCTGCAGGAACCTCTCAGCCTGGACTTCACCGATTACAAGACCGTGGTAGTCAAGGCGAAACCCGGGTCAAGTGCAGTCCAGCGCCCGTATCCACAATGAGAAACGACAAGATCTACACCAGCCATCGCTTGACACGAATCTTCGAGTGCTCAGCACAGCACCAGCGTTAGCACCGTTAAACCCATGCCGCCACCCATGCGCAACGCTGCTGCTTCACATCTTACCAGGGTTCCCTTTAGGGAGATGTCGTTTTTTTAGGGGCGAAGCTCCTTAAAGCGGCTCTCGTTCATCTCTCGTATTAGTGCGTAACATGTCTTACGCTTCGACCTGCAAGGTGGTGGCGATGAGAGATTTCTCGTGCGCGTTGTTGAACAATAAAAAATTCGAAGCGTGCGCGTTATAAAAGCCGAATTCTCCTGTCTCTATTTCGCCATTAGCAGCCATTGGCACGTACATTGAGCACTATTTGACAAGAAAGGGTCGCTACGTTATACTCGCTTGGCGTAACCTCCTTGGTTTCAGAAAAATTTAGCGAGCGTTGGGCCGCAGTGCCATGAATACTGTGAACTAGTATATACCATGAACTCGAAGTGGTTAAAGGTGGGAAGTAGACACGAAGCGCAAGCCGTAAGCAAGTGTGCGTGTGCCACCTCTCGTGTAGTTCTTTGTGGTCCACTGGGTGGCGGTGCTTCTATATGGGGAATACATGGTGAAAAGATGCGAGATGGTGATACTTGGAGCGTTGAATAGATGGACGAACGGACACAGACAGATGCATGAACGGACGCACGGATGGCTGCACGGACGGTGGACGCATGGACGGACGCAGGGGCGGATGCATGGAAGAACGCAGGGACGGACGCACAGATGGACGTGTGGACGCACAAACAAACGCAAGCACGGATGGGCGGAGGAACGCATCAACGGTGACACAGATGGACGCATGGATGCACTGATGATTCGCCCCACTCTCCATTATTCACTCCGTGGATATCCTGCCATTTTTTTCCTATGTTTCAAAATTCACGTTTTCTTTCCTTCCAATGTGCCACATATTGTCAATATGGTTATCGCGCTGGTCCTAGGAAGAACAATATGAAATTTGCTGTATCGGAACGAAGGCTTCCTAATGGTGACGAATTTCCTTTTATTTGCTCACGCAGTCAAACCTTGGGTGCTGGCAGAATGCTTACTCTCACGTGAAAAGCGCCAGCTATAGTGTATCAGTGAATATAGTGATCGGCTGCTGACCCCATGGTCACGGATTTGATCCTGGCAGCAGCGGTTGCATGTTGGTGTAGGTGAAACGTTACAGGCTCGTCTACTGTGCGAAGTTAGCGCAAGTTAAAGCACAACAGGTGGCGGAGATTGTCCGAGGTCTTCCAAACACCGTTTCTCATTATTATATCAGGGCTTTGAGACGTCAAATTCATGGCCTAATAATTAGATAAAAGAATGTGGCAAGTAATTTAGCTCATTTAGCACAAAAAGCTGTTACAAGCTCGGCTTTTTCCCTCCCGTGGACCTCCTTATATAAAAACGGAAGTCTTGGTTTTCTTGGTGATTTCTCGAATGGGGGACAAAAACGCACTATTAGATGATACGTTATCACTACTACGGTCTTTGAAGTTGTCAAGGACCTGTTGAAAACAAATGCCCGCCACCGTGGTAAGGAAGCGCCTACGGTGCTCGGCAGGTAACCTAATAGTCGCGGTTTTGATCCTGATCGGTTCAGTCGCCTATTGATAGTGGCGAAATGGTAGGGGCCTTGTACTGTGCGATGCCAGTGCAAGTTAAAAACACCAGATGGTCGGAATTTTCGAAGCCCTCTGTGATGTGCCTCGTAATCATATCGTGGGTTTCAGATGTAACAATCTAGCCCCACCGCGGTAGTCTAGTGGCTAAGGTACTCGGCTGCTGACCCGCAGGTCGCGGGTTCAAATCCCGGCTGCGGCGGCTGCATTTCCGATGGAGGCGGAAATGTCGAGGCCCATGTGCTCAGATTTGGGTGCACGTTAAAGAACCCCAGGTGGTCAAAATTTCCGGAGCCCTCCACTACGGCGTCTCTCATAATCATGTGGTGGTTTTGGGACGTTAAACCCCACAAATCAATCAATCAGATGTAACAATCTAATATTGTTATTATTGTGAAACAGACATACTTCTTTATTAGCGGCCATGACTACGCTGAAATCGAAAAAAAATCACAGCATATCCACGAAGCGAATAATGATGAGTGAGGCGAAGCATCCGTCCGCCCATCTGTCCATCCATCCGTCCATCCACCCGTCTCTGTCTGTCTGTTTGTCTGTCTGTCTGTCTGTCTGTCTGTCTGCTGTGTTGTCTACGCCGGAGGAATGGACTATTCTAGACCATAGGGAGCTTAGCTTCAAAATTAATAAATGACATAAAGGCTGCAGAGATAGTGGTGGCAAGCAGATGATTTTCTGCCTGGGTGCCTTGGTGTCGCTACTATCATGGCTTAAACATACTACTGGTTTCCTTACGCGTGTCTGCGACTCCGCAACATTCCCTTTTCACTTCAGACACACATATATTACGTATACAATGACATTCATTTTCAAAGCAGAGTACCTACCAAGCGATATTGTTGTTGACATTACATGAACTAACCACTTCTCCACAGCCACAAGTTTCCGCTGAAAGGCCTCAAGAATATACGAGCATTATTTCTCCGTGTCTTTGTGCAGTTTTCGAGGCCACTTTCTAAAATGAATCGGGCTTGATTCACGCCTGTAGGTTCTTCTTGAAGTTATGAAAAAAGCTCTCAGTCTCTTTATTGTTGTTTTGTTTCTTTTCATTTTCCTGCTCTTAAATCACTGCAGTCATGGGAACGCAATATATACACTAGACGCAACTATCCCAAGAGACTGGAAGCCTGCAGGAAGTGTTCCCAAGCATCGTGTATTTATTATACAAGCTCGGATGTTGGCACTCTGCCAAAAGGCCAATTTCCCTTGATATATACGCTCGCTGTGTAATCCCGAAATAGTAGCCGCTGCATTTTATCTTGCATTTTTTTAACGGGCAGGCTCAGTGTAGCGGGATATTGATTTCACAGGCCCCAATTTTCCTGGTTGCATCGTCAGTTACACACTATAGAGCCGTTAAAGCTTTTACATTGTTCTTGGTTTCCTCCCACCTTGACATCAGCGATAAAAGTGAATTCACAAGCGGCATGTAATAAAACAAAAACAATTCGATTACGCATGCTTTCGCTCATCAATAATCGAAATATGTTTTGTGTAACAGAATCAATGTACATCAGCTTGTATATCTTTGAAAACCAAAGTTTATTATAAATGAAATGTTAATGGGCTCCACGCTACAGTGGTGCCAAGATTCAAAAAAGTGCGAATTTGGGCGGCCTTCTTTGTTCCTCTCCTGTTATCTCTTTCTTCCTTCCCGTTTTCTTTTTGTCTAGTAGTTTTGTTTCTGTATCTTGTTTGCCGTTTTTTTTATTTCTAGCTGCTTTCGTGCTTTTTTTTCAGTATCGCTCAATATATAGCGAAAGCTGTTTTGAGATCACAACATGGGTTGCAAAAACGCCGTAGTTGTCAGCCGCCGCTACCGGCCTCCGTAACCACTGTCGCACAAACTGTAAGAAAAAAACTTCGTAAGTGTAAATACCATGGACACAATGGGATTCAAGCCCGGGTCCCCTGCATGTCAGCCCAGTATTCTACCATCGAGCTAGGTTGTTTTTTTTGCATGGTACTAAATAAAATATTTGAGTAATAAAGACAAACTGAAGCGAACAAAAGTACAATCAATTCGCGAAAATAAGTGCTCAAGCGTTACTCATAAACACTCAATGGCTAACACAGCGAGCGTTCCTCACACGGAGAGTTTTTCACATCGTGTTGTGCAAACTAAAAGGGGTGAGGTCAAACAGCTCTCTAAGATGGAGTACCAGTTCGGTGTGAAGTCTCGCTCGTCGTAAATGTTTTTGATGTGAATAGCCATTTGAATGAAGTGTGTGCTTGAAGAGGTGGTGGGCTCTGCATTGCGGTCTTCTATTCGTGTCTTCCACAAGCTGTGCATACACACGAGGAAAAACATATCATAAGGTGCTTCATCGAGCGCTGATGGTAGAAGATAACGTATTGTGTGAAAATTAATGACGAAACGTTTTTTTAGTGCTCGCTGAAGGACATCCCAAAACAGTATGGCATCTTTTCAGCTAACAAAGCAATGTTCAATCGTTTCCGGCACATCACACACACCGCAGTTAACAGACGGAATGAAAATACCCTGTCTTTTTAACCATGTGTTTACCACCCATTTTTCAGAGTGGAGTTTATAGAAGAATGTTTTCAAATTCGTTGGAATGTACATTTTGCGCACTCGCTTCAACGCATCGTGGCCTGAAAGATCGGGGTACAGTGAGCGGTACAACGGAGGTGGGAAGAGTGTACTCAGTAGGTCCTTCTACAGCACCTTGCGTGATTCTTTGTACCAGTATTTTACAGAAAAGTGAGCTTTAAGGAACTGAACTGTAAGGTAAATTTCCTGCATGAATCCCCACAAGCATGGGCGTTCAGAGAAGTTTGCTGCAGCAATTAAATCTAGTAAGAAATCAACAAGTGTAACCTGCAAGAAGTAACGGATTACAGGATGGGAATTATCGCGGAAAAAGAAGAATCGTGACACTATTTTCCACAGATAAAGGTGTTTTCGGCCTAAGCCACCCTCACTAACTGGCTTGAATATATTATCACGACGCATCGGCTCAAAAGTCGAAGACAATATGAAAGTAGCAAAAATCCGGTGAAAGCGTTGGATTTAGAATCTTGCGCAATGAATAAGTCGCAATACATTGTAAAGCTTTGTTGCTAAGAAAGCATTGCAAGCTTCGGCTCTTCCAAAGACTGAAAGTCGATAGGAACAAATGTCTGGGCCTGTCGTTCAGGCTTAGGGACGCATTCCTTCCAGTAATGCGCACTGAATCTATATGCATGTATTGGTGCACCGAGGTATGTTGGAGGAGTCCTTGTCTAATCAATCCCTACAAAGTGGTTCGGTGTGCTACCCCACAAGCCAAACCACAGTCGTAAACATTTAGAGGCTATAAAACTAGCTCCTGATACTACGCCAAACCACATTTTTGACACTTGGCTTACCTGTGCAAAAGAATGCGACATTGTCTGCATAAGCTAATACTTTAACTTCACTGCCTAATGTACTAAAGCCACGAATGCAACTCGACCGTATTATGCTTTAGCACAGTGTTTCTAGTTAAATTGCAAATAAAAGAAGGTGACATCGGGCCTCCCTGTTTTTCAGAAGAGCGAATAGAAACAAGCTTGGAGAGTTGATCATTAACTATCATATGAGTTGAGCATTCATTAACGCATAGTTTAACGCCTTTAAGAACAACGTGGCCAACATTGACTTGTTTGAGAAGAGTAAAAGGAAGGAATGACGAACACGATGAAAAGCTATTGCAAGGTCTACCTGTAGCATTGCAAGATGTTTTTTGAAATCCATGACAGTATCGAAGTACTGTTCGAGAGACATGTATAATGGTTTGTATTGATTGACTCCTGATCCCATATGTCTGATGAGACCCAAACAAGTTCGACATAAGAAATTGCAACCTGTTTGCTAATACTTTTGCGAAACTTTTGTAGTACACGTTCGACAGCGATATTGGTCTGTAGCCATCGACGAAGCGAAGTTTTTCCTTGTCAGTTGTCTTCGGTATTAACACAGTGTGACTTTTGCAAAAGCATTGTGGGAGTGTATCCATGTCATAACTTATTCGAAAAATATTCAGCAATATAGGAGCAAGCGTTTTCTTGAAAGCTTTGTAAAATTCCCCTTAGATGGCATCAGGGCCTGGTGTTTTCAATAAAAACAAGTTGTCAATTGCTGGTAGGATTTCCTTTATAGTAATGGGTCCATAAATGACTGCACAATCATTGTCCTTCAAGGGGTTGACAAGAGAAACAAAACTAGCCTTGAGGTGAGCGTCACAATCATCAGAGGGAGAGCTAAGTAAACTATTCTAGTACTTTTCGAACGCCAAAGTAATGTCTCTATTATCTTTTATGAGCACATCATTAGAGTACAACACTGGAATAATTACAGAAATCGCATGGTGTTGCTCGTCAATAAAGCTTGGCGCGTCGGTTGCTCAGATTTTAAGGTGCGCTGGTTCCGATATCTAATGCGTGCCCCTTGGTAGCGAGCAGCATCATATCTTTGTAGTTGGCACTTAATGTTCTCAATGTCTTTTATGTACTTTCCCGGAATCTCGCATTCCATCTCATAAAGATGATGCGAAGAAGTATATATAAAAGTATGTTTTCATCATTCTTCCTATAGAAAGACTTAACAGCCCCAATTTTTGAAAGCTATAGCACGAACTTCTTGTTTAAAAAGCTCCCACGCATCGAAGATATGCAAACCAATCGAAAAGGATTGCCTCATTGCCTATCAGGACATGATTCGTGAATTCCTGATCACAGAGGATCTTCGCATTCATTTTCCAGATGGCCCACTGGAGACAGAATTGTTTGTGATGATTTTCCTCCATTTTGCGCTATAACAATACAATGGTCTGAGAAGAATACAGCTTCGGCTGCTGCAGGACATTTCACGAGATAGGAGTGATGAGGACACGTAAATCCGGTCAAGGCGAGCATTAGAACTGCCCTGTACTCTTGTATATGCCGTTGCCTGATTCGAGACCCCGATGTAACTTAGTCCTGTATTATCTACAATACCGGATAAAAGCTCGCCACTACTGTCTCTCTTTCAAGATGAATTATAACGATCAATAGCTTCATATACGCAGTTGAAATCTCCCATAAGTACCGTGCATCTGTCGACGTCAATGAAATTACGCACATTTTCAAATCATTCAAGTCGTTTCATAACCTCATTAAACGCATATAGATTGGTAATTCGCCATGGCGCTCCTTGCAACAAAAAATCACAGCATATTTACCTTCCCTCTTCATTAACACTAGTGCAGAATGCTGAGCAGGGTACCCTCTTTCTCAGAAACAAT
The DNA here is from genome assembly GCF_013339725.1 of Rhipicephalus microplus. Taxonomy (NCBI): domain Eukaryota; kingdom Metazoa; phylum Arthropoda; class Arachnida; order Ixodida; family Ixodidae; genus Rhipicephalus; species Rhipicephalus microplus. The sequence goes on along the minus strand of NC_051170.1, from coordinate 113,814,615 downwards.
CGACAGCCCGCGGATAAACCTTTTCATGTGAGACACAGACATTATACTGAGACATAAAAGGCCACCGGGCCTTCTCGGTCTCTTCCTCGCTCTCAATCTTTGTCTCTTAGATGGCGACAAAGTTGAGACGCTTCCGATTGAGAAGTCTACGGAGCTGTGCCTGTTTCTGCGAAGACCTAAGGGCGCGTACGTTCAAGGCAGCAAAGATGAGTCGCTCAGACAGCGCCTTGGTGACTACCTTCCGATGCGCTTATTGTCCCACTTGATCAGTCCCAAGGGTTGGTGCTAGGCTTCCCGCGAACCCCCCCCCCTCCCCCCACGCCTCCTAGATCGGGATGGGCGACATTTCCTCTTGGGCATGGACTTTCGGCGATGGTCCGACTTCCTAGTCACTGACGCTTGGTCACTTTCTTTGCTTGAATACAAGCTGTACGATGCGTGACGCTTTGGTATTGCTGCATCCGCGGAGATATTGTGAGGTTACGATGAAGGCAACCTTTATTAGGCCCAGAAGGCATGATGAAGCGACCACATGCAAGGCACAGAACTCAGGCAAGCCAAGTCCCCACAACAGTTGAAGATGACGACCACTCATGATGATGAACATGTGTAAAGATAGTAGATGTGCTTAATGAATGCCTATACTAATTTCCCTCCCACGTGAAAGCGGTCATCCTGACCGCAGTTCTTGGCCGCAGCTTAAAGTGAATAGGAACGCCGTATGAAAGGCTTCATGCGGGATACGTGGACTATTTCTGCTGCCCTGTAGCGGTGGTCCGTCAGAAGAGGAACGGGTACCACGCAATAATTCACAGGAGACGTTTGCTCCAAGACACTGTAGGGGCCAATAAAACGTAATTGAAACTTCTCGCATAGGCCGGGAGTGCGAATGGGTGTAAGAAGGAGGACTTCGTCGCCAGAGCTGAAGGCCACGGCACGATGAGAGGCATCATATTCAAGCTTGCGGTCCTGTTGCTTGGCTTCAGTGTTGACGCGAGCCAGCTGTCGGCAATGAAGTAGACGAGACACGTATTCTTCACTTGAAGTTAACATGGTTTGACAGGCGCAGAGAAGAACGAAACATCGAGGAAAGAAGAGGGGAAGTGACCGTGGACGAGGTAGAACAGCGAGTAACCGGTTTTGACTCAAGTTCCTCTAGACGTTGGCACGTGGCGACAATGTCAGCGACTGTGGTCGGGTTTCGTATGACCAAGGCATTGAACACGACCGTGCCGATTCCTTGATAGATGACGAGCTCTCTCTGATTCAGATATGGATGTGCTGAAACGGTGACATAGAGCAAGCACATCCTCTATGTACGATGTGTAAGACTCACCACATTGTTGCTTGCGAGCATGTAGTGTCTTCTTCGCGAGAGCTGAACGAACCCCCGGGGTGACGAAAATTTGGCGAAGCTGTTGCTTGAAACGTGTACAGTCCATAATGTCCGTTTAATGATTAAAAAACCATGTTTTCGCTATGCCTGTCAGATAGAAAGAAACACGACGAAGCTTGGTAGGTTCATCCTAGTTGTTAGTGGAACTCGCTCGATTGAACTGGTCAACCAATCTTCCACATCTTCACCTCGAAGGCCGGCGAACGTGGGCGGCTCACGCTGGTGCGCGGTGATAATCCACGACGAATAGGCCGCGGTAATCGGGGCCGTGGAGGTAGACGCAGAAGCGCCGATTGGCTCGTCCTGAGGCTTGTTACCGGACACCTGGCACAAACGACGACCTGAGCGGAGCTCCAGGAGGCAGATCAGGCTGGGAGAGGACGGAAGATCGTAGAGCACATTAAACCACTTGTGATGTAACGGTGAAGGCAACCTTTATTAGGCCCAGAAGGCACGATGAAGCGACAACACCCAACGCACAGAACTCAGGCAAGCCAAGCCCCCACAACAGATGAAGATGACGACCACTCATGATGATGAACATGTGTAAAGATAGCAGATGTGCTTAATGAATGCCTACACTAAGCACATAACCTTCTGACACTGCACCACGATGAAAAAGCTGTTGCGGAGCTGCACCACAAGCAGATGGAGAACTTTCTGTGGGATCCAGCCCAGACTCTAGGTTTTGTACTAACAGTTGTTCACCATCTTTTTGGGTCAGCGCAACAGCATTCTTCATAGCAACTTCTACTTTTGCTAGGTGTTGTGCGAAGCCGTTTTGGGTATGCTGCTTGCATGGTTCACTTGACTCTTTGCGCGCAGATGTTTCAACTCTGTCAACAGCGAGTGACTTTTTTTCCTCTTCTGGATTCTTTGTGGTAGAGCCCGCAGCATTTGAAATTGACGGAGTGTCTCCCAATGCGTCCAGAACCTCAGCGGCATTCATAATATGCTCTTGTAGGCTACTATCTGGCTGTTGTGTGTGCTGTCGCAGCTTGTTGGCGTATGTCATATCACAATCCTCGGCCGAATGACCGAAGCGTCGACCATTGTCACAACGAGGGGTCCAGCCGTTTCGACGGATTTGTCCAACCTTACTGCACCAAAGGCAAAGTGGTGGGCGGCCAGGTATAAGAACGAGGCTTTGCACTCTGCAGACAACAGGAATATAAGGAATATCAGCAACGCGAACTCCATCAGCAAGGGACAAAACAACATCCCTATTTAGCGTCCGAATTCGTTCCATGTCCGCTACTTTCCAGCTTTCTTGTGATATTGTTTTGACCTTCCCAAAACCTTGCAGTGCCTTGCGAACATAGGCGTTCTCCAAGCGATCAGGAAGCCACATAAGCTTCACCTTCACTTCCGTGGGCTTCTGGTCAATAACGAGGCATCGACGACTTTTCACAAAAAAATCGCCTCTTGTGACCAACTTTGTTTTCATCAGCGTTAACTTGCATGTCACCGTCCAAACATTGGACATTTAAAATTGATCTATGGAGCCTATTTTCTTCAAGTCTATGATGTCCCGAAGAGCATCTCTGAAATATTGAACCCGGTAAGGGCGACCAGCTAAGTCCGCATGTAGAAAAACAGACTCCGCAACGACCTTACCGGTGGGAAGGCGAGGAAGTGCAACACGGTAGTCATTGCCGCTGGCTAGGCTGGTTCCTGGAACTCGTTTGCATACTGGCCTTAGGCAGGCTTGACATTTGGAAAGAAATCGCTATATTCTAAGTAATAAAGTGTTTTGAAACAGCATAGGAACAACCAGCTGTCCCGTAATGCTAATTGCACAAGTGAACCATCAACTACTCCAATCCTTCACAAAATTAATTCTGTAAGCGTGGCGCATACCTACTGTGGGATATTGTGGGGATTACAAAAGCTTCTGGCATAATTAGTCACCGTCATCAGCTACAGCACCGAAAAATTGGACAAAGTTTTTTACAAGTGTGCAGTTGCTATCATGCTTCTGCAAAGATTGGCGGAGGATGGCATAGGGAATGCCTGCCTACTATACAATGGTTAATGGCGTAATGGGCACCCTGCAAATGGGCTTGCAGTAGCTACCAAAGAGTGTTAATAAAGGCTCAGAAAGTTTGCTCTTCAAGCTCTCGCTGGGACAGCGCTAAGCGTTCCGCACAGGCCTGGCGTTTTTTTTCTTAAAGTTTTCTAGTTTCGGTACCCACTTGATTTCTATCTCTTCTTTGTAAGTATATTTGCTCTATATTTGATTCTATTTCTCTGCCTTTTTTGTTCTATTCTTTCTCTATCTCTTTTCCTTAAGTTACACTCCACCACTCTCCCATTCTCTCGCATACCTTTTCCTCGCCCTCACATCCTTCCCCAAGCCATTACTCGACTACAGTAAACAAAGGTAAGTTATGTTCTACATGAGCACCTGAATATCTGAGTGCACATGGTTACAATGTTTCTCTTCGAATCGCGAGTACGCGGGAATGATCTCGCCTCCTCAAGAAACTAATTCGCGAAGAGCTTTTGTGCTTCTGTCCTTTCTTTCTTTCTTTCTTTCTTTCATTCTTTCTTTCTTTTGTCTTCTTTTTTGTTTCTCCTTTCAATGTTGCGATTCTCTCAGCCATCACACTCATTGTACTTCACGCTGAATGAATCCGCGGACGTGTCCTGGGAGCAGAGATGAAAAACAGAAAGAAGTGTGCGAAAACAGTGCATATCCTCTCGTAATGATGCTCCGCGTGAGGAGCTCCACATTCAAAATTAGAATAAATTTGTCGCACATGGGGAAAGAAACCTTTTACGAACGCTGGAAACACCAAGCCGGCACTGTATATACTACGCAAAACATACTGAAAGCCACTCACATGCTGTTTGACAGAAAGGTCCTACCAGAAATTACAACTCAGTTTGGTAACAGTTTTCAGTGTTGAACCTAGTTCAAACATCGAATCGCATTAAAGCACTATAGAAACATTTGAATTTAATAAAGAAACGTTTTCAACAGAAGACACACTGCAGCGCTGCGTAGTTACACCTCACGATGAATAATTACTTATGCAAGACAGCCTGCAGCAAGCATGCCAAGGGGTGTTCCAGGCGTACGAAATGCCTATTCACGGTATATTCGCCCTTAGATGTACAGTTTCTGCCTAAGCGTTGCCCTGGAACGTGTAGCTTTGGACGGAAAGGCGCCCAAGTTTGACTCGAAGCAAATTATTAGTACTTGGTTATTTGTTTGCAACGTTAAGCACACTATTGACGCCTCTATCGTTTGATTGTGTAAATTAGTGTGATTCTTGAGGCAGCGAATTAGTTTGCATGTGTATTTCGGACATTAGGGCCGCATTGTGTTTCCTACTTCGAGAGACGATGTTTACTTCAAGTACGTCAATTGTGGAAAAAGTTACGGCCTGCATGTGCTGCACAGACTTGGAGATCACGGTGCTTCTACCATATAAGCCAACAAATATGCAAACATACGTACATGATACTACTACTACACGCAAACTGAGAGACTTTCGTAATAAAGCAGTCTAAAAAACTGCATCGGATGTAATAAACAGGAATTGGAGGTACCAGAAGAGTGACCGAGGAGACCTATTATCAACGTGAAATGTGTAGTCTGCAGATTGAGTCATAACAAAGGGCAGTGAACATAAAAAAAATTACTGAGCCTTTGGTACGATGTTGCGGCACTGATTCCCCCTCCTCCACTGCGCAAAGATTTAAAAAGGCGCCGGAGAAATCCATCTACTAGTCATTCACAGCCAAAGCCGGTCGCCTGAGAAAACGTATGTGTGTGTCTCTCCTCTTCGGTTTTGTATAGTAGTCCCTCGAACAAAGAATAAAAAAAAACACTGTTTTAGGGGCAAAGCTCCTTATGCCGTAGGTCGTGCGTCCGCGATGTATGTAGTAGAAGCAGTAGTAGTAGTAGTAGTAGTAGTAGTAGTAGTAGTAGTAGTAGTAGTAGTAGTAGTAGTGCTTCCGTCCATCCATTCATCCGTCCGTCGACCCATCCGTCTGTCTGTGCATCCATCCGTCCATGCGTCCCTCTGGGCTTCCTTTCGTCTGTGCGTGCGTACGGTTTCTCCGCTTCGCCCCACTCGTCATCATTCACCTCGTGGATATGCTGAGATTTTTTCTTTTCGTGAAATCCCTGTTTTCAACGCCACTTTCAGAACGGAAAGTGATTGGTTGCTTGTGCAACAAAAGGGCTAAAATAAGCTAAGCAAGTACAGGAGTTCGACATTCAGCGTTCCTATAGGCAATGGTGCTACGATGTGACGCTGTCTTAAAAATGTCTATACTCATTTAAGCCTCGATATGGGTATTTATGGGAATTTTTTTCTTCGCGCTGCACTTAAATATATGATGAAGTGTTCGCTAAAGGTGGTTAACGATTTAGAGTACCGGAATACTCTATTGTGAGTTAGAATAAAGTCGTCCTGTGGGCCTCACGGAAGTCGCCCTCGAGCTGACTGGAAACGGCACATTGTCAAGGAGTGGTGTACTTAGAAATATTCCCGCATATCCACTAAGTAAATGACGATGATGAGCTTGCTCGAGAGGTTGAATTCGATGAACTATGAATATTCTGTACATATGCTAATAATCATCTTATAAAGACGTGACAAGAGAGTTGTTGTGATGTGATTGTATATGCACGTTAGGTACACAATTTCTTTGGGGCACAAAGCTCCCTATGCCGTGGGTCGGGCGTCCACAATGTATGTAGTCGTCGTAGTCGTAGGTAGCCACCTCCATGGCCAGACTAGAGGAGTGGAATGGCCGCGCCCTCTTGAATTCAGGAGGAAAACCCGCGCATAATACCTGAAATAAAAGAGGTGGTAGTTTTTTATGAAATTTTCTACAGAGACAAGTATCGCTAACTTATTCTCCAATAACTTTGCCTTGAATTTGATGCTTAAAAAAACTAGTATCAGAAGGACGCACTTTGACTACTATATGTCTGACCAGAAAGAGTTGCCACGTTAAACTCTCTGGACGTAACCTCCTTGGATTTAGCACTCAGTGGTGCAATCACTGAGGCACACGAATGAGAGAAATTACCGCTCTTCATAGTAGAGTGCAGATAGTATTCTGAATCGTTAAGGCTTTTTTTTCTAAACACATTCCGTTGTCTCACTTCTTTGTCGATAGGGCCTCATCAAATGTTATGCTCATGGGACGGCGTTAAGCTCTCGCATAGTAGTGTAGCAAGTACTCTAAATCATTAACAACATTTTTTAACCACCTCATGTTTTATTTGTGCCTCTTGCTTACATTGCAATATTCATATGTGTATCCGCCCTTTTGTGTCACATTTTCGTGTGACTGTGTTTGTGTGAACCATCGAATGTACATGTTCTTTGCACATCATCTCATATCCAGGTTCATGTAAATTAAGTCTGTTTTGCCGTCATTGTTATTGTATTTCTAAGAAGAAAATTTTCTGTTTAAATGGCATTGACGTCGTTTACAATAAATATTTCTAAACAGGTTTAGCGAGGGTTGGGCTGCAGTGCCTTGACTATATCGACTTATTATATAGCCTTCAATTAGAGGCTAGTGTCACACAGGTCCCGTTAATTAGGGAGGCGATCGCCGGGCTAATTCCAAGGGCCGAAGTATTGGCCCCCCGAACCGCACCGCGAAAGCGTGGACAATTTAGAAGTGGTTCTTTTTGGCGCGCCCGCGGACGCCGGCTGTGGCCCAAAGAACAAGTCAGAGCCGAGAGTTGATAAACAAAACAAATAATACATTCTCAAAAATGGCAGATCGAAAACAATACACAAGAATGCACACTCCACAATAGTTACATACAATACGTCACCAATCAAACAACGTACTACACAGTACAATCAGCCACACTCAAAACAACGGACACAGACAACGATACGCACGACAATGCAGTCGCATGCATTGAACCACCAAGACACTTAAAGACTAAAGAGATAGAAAACCTATCGAGTCCAAAGTTCTTGGAACAAAAGTCTGGATGATACTCTTCCGAGAATCACTCACTCAAAGTCCAGCGTATTTGTCGTTCCGCGCCCTCGAAGTTTCTCTTCCAGGAAACCTCTCGTCTTCAATTGACCACTCTCCAAGCTTCAGACTTTTTCGCCGGAAAACGTCGGCTTCACACACGCAGCTGTTGCCACGCGTCTTCGCTCGATAGCGGTAGACACACGCTCTTGCCTATAGCTCGAGCCTTCACCCCTCAGGTAGAATTCCTCTTCTTCTCCTGCTTTGTCCCTACGGACAAAACTTTCGCTGACTACACGGCGGTATACCCTACGCGCTCTTGCGCTAACTTCCGTCTTCTCCTGATCTCTCGTCTCGGCTGCTCGATTAAATACCTTCCGTGCGGGATTCCAGAAGGTTCTCGTCATTTCGTCGGCGCGATACGCAGCGAAGCCTGGGAAGAGGGCGAGACGGTTCGAATGCCCTCCGTGTTGGATGACTCAACCCGGCGTGACCACGCCTCTTTCGTTCTAGAAATTTCGCGGCCTTGCTCGGCCGCCGATGTGGGGTGAGGAGGTTCGTCGGCGAAGCCACGCTTCCGAGGGGAGAGCGTGCGCCCGAGGAGCCTTTAGATGTTTGTTTTCTGTTTCTTTCGACCTCGCGGCGTCACTCCAGCGTTTCGTCGCGACAATTTGGCGGCACGCCCATTTTTAGCGCTCGTTCTGTGACACTGCCCCCCACTTTAGGAATATTATCTCATAATATTCAAAACCACACAAACGAGCGCGAACAGTCACCACACACTCTGAAAGACTGTAACACAAACCGTCGCTCATGACACTTCACATTCTCAATAGATCGCTCAGTACAATTGTACATTGTAAATAAATTCCACAACACATGAAATATAGCCACAGGTACATGAATACAACACTTCATCACACATTCCAAACAATACAAAGGTACAAAGTTCTTTCATTACAACAATTGTACAATACATCACATCACATCACCGTAACAAACATTTTGATTTGCTCGACACCGGATAACACAATAACAACACAGCCTATTGCATTCACTGCTGTCAGACACTTCCAAAACATTCAAACTCGGCTAAGGTAGTCGGCACCAACGTTCTCGCTTCCCTTGATGTGCTCGACTCGGAACTGATACTCTTGCAGAAGCAAGCTCCACCTCAACACTCTACTGTTGAGCTGTTTAGCCTGTTTTATGTATTGGAGAGGCTGGTGGTCAGTTTGGACCAAGAAAGGCACTCCGTAGAGATAAATATTAAACTTCTGTATCCCCCACACCAGGGCTAGACATTCTCTTTCGATGGTGCTGTAGGATGATTCCCGGGGAAGTAGTTTGCGACTGGCGTATGCTATAGGATGCAGGGTCCCTTCATGTGACTGCAAGAGCACAGCCCCGAGGCTGGTGTCGGAAGCGTCGGTGCGGAGGATGAATTCCTTGGTTAAGTCTGGTAGGCGGAGCACGGGAGGGCTCGAGATGCATTCCTTGAGTTTCGCCAATGCTTTCTCGTGTGTCGTCGTCCATTTTACTAAGTTGCTTTCACCCTTCTTGATCAGTTCTGTGAGAGGGGCGCTGATCTCGGCATAATTTGGAATGAACTTCCGATAATAGCTGGTCAACCCGAGAAAAGCGCGTACCTGTCGCTTCGTCTTTGGGGCGGTTGCAGCTTGGATTTTGTCGAGAGTCTTTCCCAGTGGAGCAAGCATGTTTTGTCCAATGTGATGACCAAGGAAATCAATCTCATTCATTCCCAACTCACACTTGCTCGGTCTCACGGTCAACCCGGCAGCCTGAATTCGAGCGAAGAGTTGTTTGAGAGTGGATAGGTGTTCCTCCCAGGTCGTGCTTGTTATGAGTACGTCGTTGTAGTAATGTTCAATGCCTGGGATTCCCTCAGTGACTAGTCGCATCAGCCTGGCGAACACGACGGGTGCTGTTTTGATCCCGAAAGGCATGTAGCAGAACTGGTAGAGACCGGATTTTGTCGAAAACGCAGTCTTAGGTTTCGACTGCTGGGAGAGTGGGATTTGCCAGTAGCCCTTAACAAAATCTAACTTAGAGAAGTATCTTTTGTTTGTGGCACTGGCAAAAACGGCATCTGCTCTAGGCATGAGCTCTGCATCTGCTATTATGAGGTTGTTCAGGCGCCGGAAATTGACTACAAACCGCTTGGTTTTGTCCGGTTTGTCCACAAGCAACACGGGGAAATTATAGGGCGATTTCGAGACTTCAATTATGCCCAGTGTTTTCATTTGCTGTACCTCGGCCTCGATGTCTTTAGTCGTAGCAAAAGGTAACGAGTACTGTTTGACGTGGACTGGGGACTCCGTCACTGTCTCGAGGTGGCACTCCACCCAATCTGTCTTGCCCGGGACATTCGAAAATATTTTAGAATGCGCTGTCAGGGTTTTGTCCAACTCCTCCTTTTGTTCGTCCGTCAAAATTGGGCAGATCTTGACGTCAGTAATCCCTTCTGTCTGCACGAACTCCGGCACCGGTAGTTCCTGTTCATCTCCATTGTCAATAACCCCTACGATGACTTGGCATTGATGCGGCGCATTTTGGTTCGTTTCCCGCTCCGCATACTTCTTCAGCAAATTGGCATGGAAAATTTTCGGCCCGCTCGGCGTCTTTATGGAGTAATCGAAATCCCCAATTGTCGCCTGTACTTCGAAGGGCCCCTTCCAATGCAGCAAGAGTTTAAATTTTGTCAGTAGGAAGCAGGATGAGAACCTTATCTCCTGGTTGGAATACTCTATTCCTTGATTTTTGATTGTAGTGCTTAGCGTAGCGTGCTCCCGCCCTTCGGAGTTCTTCGTGAGCTAGGCGGCACGTCTCTTCTAGACGATTTCGGAGATCCAATACGTACTGGTAGGTTGTCTTCAGCTCATCGTCCAGCTCTTGGTTTGTACAGACTTCCTTTAAGATCGCCAGGGGTCCCCGGACATGTCGGCCGTACAGCTGCTCGAACGGTGAAAAGCCGAGACTTGCCTGGGGAACCTCTCTGTACGCGAACAGCAACGGACCGAGGAATCTGTCCCAGTTTTTTGGTTTCTCCGCACACATTCTTTTGAGCATAGTCTTCAGGGTGCCATTTAATTTTTCCACCATCCCGTTGGCCATCGGGTGGTAAGGGGTGGTATGGAGTTGGCGCACCGATAGAAGTCGTGCCACACTTCCTTCATTAACTCCGACGTGAAATTCTAGCCTCTATCACTTAAAATTTCCCTCGGTACACCAAAACGGGAGAACATGTCAACGAGGGCTTCTGCGACTCGTTCGGTCTCTATGCCAGGTAGTGCAACTGCCTCCGGATAGCGCGTGGCGCAATCGACGAGAGTCAGGATATAGCGGTTTCCTTGACCAGATGGAGGTCGGATAGGGCCTACTATATCAATAGCTACCCTTTTAAAGGGGATGTCTATGACGGGGGACTGGCCGAGTGACACGTGTGGCACCCTTCCTTTTGGCACAGTTCGCTGCAGATATCGCAAGACGCCACGAACCGTTTCACGTCGGCTGTGACACCGGGCCAGAAGAATTCTTCCTGAATTCTGTCTTTCGTTTTCTCAGCTCCCAGGTGCCCAGCCATTATCCCATCGTGGGCTAGCTTCATAACAGCCTCTCGGCGGTTCTTCGGCACCAACAGCTGTCGTATCCGCCGACCATTCCTCTCTGTATAGTACCTGTAGAGCAGTCCATCTTCCTGCTTGAATATTATCGCGCATTTACTATTACGGCATCTGAGGTCCTTGTCGATTTGCGCAAAGCAGGGTTTTAACGACTCGTCCTGTATTTGTTCCTCGGCATAGCTGAAGCTCGGGTCCTCCTCGGAATCGGGTGCAGGGAGGGGCTGGAATGGCTTCGACTGGGCTTTGGTCTGTGCTTGGGTCGCAACTGCGACTACGTCCTCATCGCCCATAGCTGGTTGGTCGTGAGTGTTTGCAATCGATGGTGGATCGATTTCTGGGTCCTCTTCCAGTGGTTCGGGTTGGTCCGGCGAACGGGCGCCCTCAATGTTCCCCACGATTACGTCATACGATGGATCATCCATGCAGAAAGCAGAAACAATTCCACCGTAGAAGGGCGTCTCGATCTTGACCTTGGCCTCAGGCAGCCTCATAACCGAACGGTCAACGGTGTAAATTAGGCTGGTCTGGCCCGTGAGTTCGTCGTCGCGGACTAGGTCTCTTCGTACTATTACAGTGGAGCACCCAGTGTCTCTTAAGACGTCTACACGCCTTCCCGCCACTTTTCCAGCCATCACAGGCATTCCCTTCGTAGCACCTGTTTGTTGTTTTGTCAATACCGCACCCACAATAGGGATTTTCTCCCCATTTTTCAACTCTACGGATCCATCGGTGACGTCATCAACGGTTTTTGGTGCCACTTGTGCACAGGACACCTGGTGAGTTTGACTCGCTCCGTTACGACATGCGTCTGCCTTGTGCCCAGTCTGACCACATTTGAAACATTTTACAACCGTGGGGCTTCGTGAAGTTAGTTCGGCAGTTGTTAGCACGGTGACCCACTCGGTTACACAGAAAACATCGCGGAATGCTCTCCGGTGCACGCTTCTTTTCCTCGGGAGCCGATTTCTTCGAATCTTCGGGACACTCCTTCTTGACTTTGGCCAAATTAGTGCCACCTTGCGCTTCCAAGAATTGATCAGCTAATTCAAGCATGTCTTCAAGTGACTTAGCTCTCCTCTCTTTCAAGTACAGTGACAGGCTTGGGTGGCAACGAGTAAGAAATTGTTCTCTAATTAGGAGCTCTCTAAGTTCATCGTACTGCTGCGCTGTCCCTGAAAGTTCAATCCATCTGTCGAAATAATGGCTAAGTAGGGCGGCGTACTGTGTAGCCGTCTCACCATCAGCTGGCTTTCCTGTCCAAAATCTGTCCCGGACTCCTTCTACAGTAAATCTAAATCGCTTCAGCAAAGCAGCTTTCACCTTTGCATAGTTGGCTGCATCGGTCGGTGTCAGCCTACCGTACACACTGAGCGCTTCACCACTCAAGCAAGTACTCAAAGCAGTTGCCCATTGATGTTCTGGCCAATTCTGGCTCTTCGCAATCGTCTAGAGTCGTTGAAGGTACGCGTCAAGGTCGTCCTTCCTTTCATCAAACGCCACGAGCAACTTGCTTGGGTTCAAGCGGAAGCCATGATCTTCCCGTTCGCTGCTTTCAACTCTAGTTGGACGGGAGTTTCACTTCGCTGTTGCAACCGGAGCCGCTCGAGTTCCATCTCGTGCTGCCGCTGCCGTTCCCTTTCCTCTCTTTCTTCTTTCAGCTGTCGCTCCTTTGCCTCTCTTTCTTCTCTCGCCCTCTCAGCGGCCAGCTTTTCTCTCTCCAGCTCCAACTTCAATTGTTGCTCTCTTTCTTCCTTCGCCCTCTCAGCTGCCAACCTCTCTCGTTCCAACTCAGCTGTTTTTTCTTCCTTGGCTCTCTCAGCTGCCAACCTCTCTCGTTCCAACTCAGCTGCTTTTTCTTCCTTGGCTCTCTCAGCTGCCAACCTTTCTCGTTCCAACTCAGCTTCTTTTTCCGCTTTGGCTCTTTCGACCGCCAGCCGTTCTTTTTCCAGCTCAGCTCCCTTTTTTTCTTTGGCCCTCTCTTTTTCTTCTTTTTTCTTCTGGGTGACCCACTTCCGTAGTTCGGCACCAGAAAGACCCATCTTCTCACCAAGAGCTACTAACTTTTCGAGATCCATGGTGTCTCGCGAATAAAGTCTTGCTGCGTGTAAAAAGTATCTGCCTAACTCAGTCTATCGGAACACTCCACTGCACTCGTTAACGAGAACACTGCACAATACACAAAATCTTTCCGATAGCACTATCAACACTCGAGGCTCTTTCTCACTACTTTGGACACACTGTGCACAAAAAGGTGCACAGTGTGCGCTAACTTCCGTCTTCTCCTGATCTCTCGTCTCGGCTGCTCGATTAAATACCTTCCGTGCAGGATTCCAGAAGGTTCTCGTCATTTCGTCGGCACCATACGCAGCGAAGCCTGGGAAGAGAGCGAGACGGTTCGAGTGCCCTCCGCGTTGGATGACTCAACCAGGCGTGACCACGCCTCTTTCGTTCTAGAAATTTCGCGGCCTTGCTCGGCCGCCAATGTGGGGTGAGGAGGTTCGTCGGCGAAGCCACGCTTCCGAGGGGAGAGCGCGCGCCCGAGGAGCCTTTAGATGTTTGTTTTCTTTTTCTTTTGACCTCGCGGCGTCACTCCGGCGTTTCGTCACGACAATTTGGCGGCGCGCCCATTTTTAGCGCTCGTTCTGTGACAGCGGGGAACAATGGAAATAGACATGAAGCGCAGGCCATAGGAAAGTGCGCAAATGCCACCTTCGTTTAGCTCTTGGAATTTACGCTGGATGGCGGAACTTTTATATGCTGAATATATGATGAAAAGATGCGAGATGGCAGTACTTGGAGTGTTCACTAGATGGACGGACGAATGGATGGACGGACACACAGAGAGATGTATGAACGAATGCACAGATAGATGGACGGATGGACGCATGAATGGGCGGACGCAGCGACAGACGCACGGACAAACGCAGGGACGTACGTATGCACAGATGTACGGACAGATGAATGGACAGATGCACGGATCAACGGATGGACCCATGTACGGACGGACGAATGAACGCACGGGCGGTCGCAGAGAAGAACGTACGGATGGACGCATGGACGGACGCCTCGCCTCACTCGTTATTGTGCACTCCCTAAATATGCTGTGACAAGTTTTTTTTTGAAGAGCGATGCCACACGCCCTGGGGCCAGCCCACAAACATGTGTTATGAGTGAAGTGATTTTCGAATTTGGCGCGGCAAGATGGACTACTGACAATGTGTTATCTGCACCAGTGCGGCGAACAGTGGCAATTGAAAATAGAGAAAATCATCAAGAAAATCGCAGAAAAGAATTCAGAGGCACGGCATCGAAGAAGGAGGAAGAGGAAGTATCGTGCTGGTCCTAAGGGTAAGCGCCATCCACACAGATGACACAGCTGGCTTCTGCAGTGGCAGAACCGATAGCCAAGTCGGCACCTTGTGCAATGGAAGAGATGCCGAATTTAGCCCCACAGCGGCAATTCTGAGAGGAGAAAACCCCAATTTTGTCCGTACCTTCTACGTCGACCCACGCGGAGGATAAGATTGAAATGGACGTATGCCAAGATTTCAGGCGTCAGAAGCGCTCTGGATCTCCTGTAAAATCTCCTTGCCCAAACACAAAACCTAAAAGGGCAGCGAAAATGCCAGTGCACTTATTAAGGAGAGTATTTTAGAAGCTGCCGTTGCTGAAGTGTTTCGCTCGTCAACATAGTTACCTTGAAAGTAGTACAGTGGAATTGTAGGTCTTTGATTTCTGCTTCTACTGACTTACTTTGCTTAATTAATCAGTTATATCCGGATATAATCTTAATACAAGAAACCTGGCTTAACTCTGTTAATAATTATCATTTAAACAATTTTAGAGCATTTCGGTTAGACCGTCCATCACCAGGAGGTGGTCTAATTATACTAGTCTCGAATAAATTTTGCCGCACAGTGAGCATAGCTTTTCAGCTTATGTCCACAGACTGTGAAATTTTGGCAATAGACCTCTGTCTGCCAGGGCGCCGCCCTTTTTCACTTATAAACGCATATTTTCCAATGGGTTTGCATAAAACTCAACAATTAGATACTGCCTTAGCTAATTGCAAGAATGATTTCCTTCTGACTGGTGATTTCAACTCACATCATGTTTCATGGGGATTTCGAACAGACCCTTCTGGTACTCTTCTGTAGGATTGGACGATTAATAGAAACCTTACCTGCCTAAATGATAGATAGCCTACATTTATGCGCGGACGGACGCGATCGGTATTAGATCTCACATTTTGCAGCCCAAGTGTTTCAATAAAGTCTTGGAAAACAATTGATTACTCTTCAAACAGTGACCATCTTCCAGTATAATTTGAAATCTCATGTGTTGTGAAATCTATTGAAAGAACAGAGAAAACATTAATCAATTACAAAAAATTTAAAGACTGCTTGCATTCCAACATTAGGGCAGTGTCTAGTGGTCAAAATGAATACCTCGGCAGAAATGTCTATTCTGCTTTTAAAATTTTCAAGAACACTTCGGAATTTGTAATTGCTTCGTCCTCATCCAAAAGTCCCAACCTAGTAGATGGTGGAATAATGAGTGCACACGAGACTATAGAAGAAGAAAAGCTGCGTGGAAGAGACATATGTAATCAGAGTCCGAAAGATTGGAAGGATTATCATTTAATTGCGGCAACATTTAAACGCACTGTATCGCGAGTGAAAGAGCAATATGACCAAGAACATTTCGAGTACCTGTCTAAATCAAATGACAAACGTGCTTTATTCAATTTCCTTCGTGGTACGAAGAAGACCCCTATACCAGAAAACGTTGACTCAGTAGTTCACACCTCACAGGAACTACAGGAATCATTGAATCAATTGGCTGAACAATTAGAAAACAGGTTCTCAACGCATCTTCCTAATTCGGCTTACACAACAACCATCTATGACTACACAGAAATATCGACTTCCGAATTAAATCAGGCTATGAAAAGATTGACAAATGCAACACCAGGCCTCGATGGAATAACAAATACAATGCTAAAAGTACTACACAGGGAAATCTGAATGATCTGTTAGGTCTCGTCAATTATTCCCCTAAAAAAGCATGGATCCCTCCTGAATGGAAGATTGCGAAAATTATGCCGCTGCTTAAGAAACAGGAGGCAGGCTATAATTTAGACAACATACAACCGATAGCCTTAACATCTAATGTAGTAAAACTTATTGAAAGAGTACTTCATGGTCGTATCATTTGGTTTATTAACGAGAAATAACTGTTGAGTTCTTCCCAAATTGGCTTTAGATCTGGATATTCCATATGGCATGCACATGTAGATATGGAAAGTCGTATTGATATTGCCCGTCACAAAAAGCAGTTTGCGGCTTTAGTAACGTTAGACATATGTAAAGCATACGATAGTGTAGAGTATTCTATCTTGACTAATCAGTTAGGGAGTCATGGACTTCCACCCTGTATAGTAGCATGGGTGACGGAATTTTTAAGTAGAAGAGAATTCTATTGTTATCTAGGTGGTTTCTGTTCCTGTAAGCACATGCAAACCCGAGGTGTACCTCAGGGGAGTGAAACTTTGGGCTAGTTGGTATTGCATGATGAAGAACGTACAGCGCGAACACAAGACGGGAACACTAAGAACGTTCAGCGCTTGTCTGTGTCCCATCTTTAGTGTTCCCGTCTTGTGTTCGCGCTGTACGTTCTTCATCGTGTACCTCAGGGGTCAGTACTTTCCCCGCTATTATTCAACATATTGCTTAGTACCATCCCCATTCATCCAGATGTCAAAAACTATGTTTATGCCGATGACATTGCTTTCTTTGCTATGGCACATGACTTCCACTGTCTCTACACTATCTTGCAAGCATATCTTAATGAAATAGAACATTGCCTGGATGGATTGATGTTGAACATGAATACCGGTAAATGTGCTATTCTCGTTTTTCCTATCAAAGATCCCGTGCACATATCAAATACAACCTTCAAGATATCCCACAAGTACAATCATTGAAATATTTTGGAGTTATGTATAATGAACATCTAAACTGGCGCCCTCACATTGAATACATCGCGACAAAAGCAGTACGCGGGTTGCGTGTATTGTGGAGGTTGAGCAATTGTAGATCAGGTATGAGAAGGATGGCACTTTTGATTATATATAAAATGTATGTCCGACCTGTGTTAGAGTTTGGCTGCGTTATTTTTTCTGGTGCGCCAGCCTACAAACTTCGGCCGCTCATTCTATTGGAAAGAGAGGCTTTACGGCTCTGCTTAGGACTTCCAAAGTATACTGCAAATGCAGTATACTTTGGAAGTATACCTTGCAGTATACCTTGAAGCACGAATACCTACCGTATTATGTCGCTTTAACATTCTCACTGTGCAGACCTTTTTACGACTATATGAAGCACCGTTTAACCCTGAACAAATGATTTTTATTTCCAATCCTGACCTATTCTTCTCTGTGCATTGGCCCAGATTTCACTAACCACAAATAGTGTTTGTTCAATCGTTACTTCAGCCTCTAAATGTACAAGTTGTGATCTGATTACCTTAACTGCGCAAAAAAATTCTCCAGAAATTATCTACCATGATATCTTCCCCACTTACGCTAAGGTATTACCTACAGGCATTTTGAATTGTTTGTTGCAGACCATTCAAGTACTCTGCCAACAAATGTCATTATAGTAACGGAGGCATCGCAATCACATGAAAAATCAGGCATTGGAATACATTGCCCCGTACTTGATTGGTCATTTTCACTTCGCTTACCAGATTTTCTTCCTGTCTTTCTGGCTGAATTCATGGCAATAATGCTAGCTTTACGATAAGTAACTATTCCCATTCCAGTCATGGCAGTCATAACTGATTCGTTATCAGTGTGCTCTTCTCTGTCCGCATCTGGTCACTCACCCATACTGAAACTTTTTGAATCACTGGTTTCCTGTCATGTCCGAAGCATTCATTTATTCTGGACACGAGGGCACAAAGGTTTGTTGTTAAACGAAATAGCTGATTCTCTTGCGAAGGCATCGTTTTCGACACCAATTATTCCTATTTTCCCTCATACAGTTTACATTACGAAGGCGCGATCTCGCACAGTTAAAATCAGGCAAAATTTATCAGACACTACACTGACGGCTTCTCCAGAGTACAAACACTTGTTATTTCCCTGGCGCAGTGAACTGTCTAATTCAGTGATGATGGAAGTTGGCATCACGAAATTTCGTTGCCGCGTTACCTCCCTCAATTTTTACTTGCATAGATCAGGTATATTGAATTCCCCTATGTGCATTTACTATAATCAAGAGCAAATGATCTGTCATTTTTTATTACATTGTCACCGTTTCAATTTATTCAGGCAAAACATACTAGCACCACCTCTTCAAAGACTGGGCTTGCCATTATCACTACCTGATCTTCTTTCAATTGGAGCCTCTATACTGGGTTTCAGCTACAGGGATGTTTTATTCGCCGTTCAGGCATACATCACTGCGACTAAACGATTTTCTTGCTAAATTACTGTCTCACTATTTTAGGGGCGAAGCTCCTGTGTGTTTAGAAAAAGTTTTCAACGATTTAGAGTACGAGGTACTCTACTATGCGAGAGCATAAAGCCGTCCCTAAACATGAGTACTAGGTACTCTACCTCTAAACAGCACCAGCCGATACCACTGGTGGGTCCTTGTGGCGTGGCTTGTGCATCCCTCGTAGTACGTAACCACCAGTGGCACATATCCGAAATAGCGGTCCTTACGATTTCGACCTCTAAGGTGGTTCCGGTGAGAAATTTCTTCTGTGCGTTGTTGCACAATAAAAGATAGTGCTCAATGCACATGTTAATGGCTGCTAAGTGGGAATGAGAGACAGGAGCATTCGGCCTTTAGGTAACGCGCACTCTGCGATCCCCATTAGCAGCTATTGGCATGTACATTGAGCACGAACTGACAAGAAAGGGTTGCTACGTTATACTCGTTGCGTGTAACCTTTTTGGTTTTAGAAAGGTTTAGCGAGCGTTGGGCCGCATAGCCATGAATACAGTGAACTAGTAAATAACATGAACTCGAGGTGGTTAAAGGTGGGAAGTAAACCCGAAGCGCCAGCTGTAAGAAAGTGTGCGAGTGCCACCTCCCGTTTAGTCATTGAAATGTCCGCTGGATGGCGGTGCTTCTATATGGAGAATATATGATGAAAAGATGCGAGATGGTGGTACTTGGAGTGCTGAATAGCTGGACGAACGGACACACAGACAGATGCATGGATGGACGCATGAACGGACGCAGGCGCGGATGCATGGACGAACGCAGGGACGGACGCACGAACAGACGCACGCACGGACGTGTGGAAGGACGCATGGACGGTTACACAAACATACGCAGGAACAGACGGAAGCAAGAACGAATGGACCGACGAATGCTTCGCCCCACTCCCCATAATTCACTCCGTGGTTATGCTGCCATTTTTTTCTTCATTTTTTTTCTGCAAACTTGATATCGGCATTTCAAATCAAAATTAAGTTACAAAAGTTTTGTAGGAATGGCGCAATGCTGAAAGTACAGGGCAAATTTACCTTATAATCGGCCAATCCTCTCTTTTGGGTACGAGCCATTTGCACAGAGAAACAACAACCAGCGCCGTCCATCTGAGGTCATCAGCATCAGCCTCAGCATCAGAACGCGGCTAGTGTGCCACGTGTGAGTTCATTGGGTGCAGGTACCGAGGCGTTAAGGCAACCACCTTGCCGGCAACGACAATCAAGGGGTCCTGGTGACCATTCAACCACTCCCAAGGCTATTGGCTAGTTCCTGGCACGGCCTGGTTGTGGTTTGAGCTAAAAACAGCGCCGCCGATGACGTCGTCTACCGGGAGTGGGAGCGAGCCGTCGGGCTACGGGCCCCATGTTATGCACTCCCACCACGGCAGCATCACCACTGGACTACCGAAGGGCGTGAGACACTGGTGAGCCGTTGCTATCTCCTTGCGCGTCTGGACTCCAGCTCAAGAACTCGAGAGACTCTTTAGACTCGTAGATTTTTCCCATCGTTAACGAGAACTGCTGGTGTTCGTTAGTTTATTTTTTGCTGATCTTAGCATTCCAGTTTTCGCGTTTTTTGTTTTTGTGAAAAATATGATTTTCGGGCCAACTAAACGCTCACCTCCTTTTCTCTTCAGAGAATAACGTTCAGAGCTAGCCCGACTGGCTTTATTTAGCGTACCTGTCACACATTGGCGTCCGCTACGACAGGACGTGAGCGTTTGACACTACAGTGTAAATTTCCATAACAATAACAAAAAGAGGAAAATGAGCTCGCGAGATTTGATGGCGTTGGCAGAATGCGTGGGGTTGGAAGGAGCGGAATTGTAGGCATGGTTTGACGCACGAGAAGCGGGTGAGCGCGATGAACAAGCAACTGAGAGAGGTGCGAAGAAAGAACAGTTGAAGCTGTAAGGCTGCTATTTACAGCTACGTCTTCAAGTAGCACAAACGGAGAGCCAAAGTCGAGAAACAAGCCAGCGACTTTTGGAAATGGAAGAAAGGACGCTGCAACTACGCCTGAAAGTAGCAGAGGCCGGTGTCGGTGAGCTTATGGTCACTCACACAGGCATCCAAAGGAACGCGTCTGCGGTCGTTAACCCGCACAACTTTGTACGTGATTTCAACGAGGACACAGACGAGCTCGGCGCCTACCTGAAGAGATTCGAGAGAGTGGTAACAGGTCGAGATCGGCTACGGGGGAAGTGCGCCACCGCTCTTAGTTTATGCCTTAGCGGAGAGGCTTTGAAAGCATTTGAACGGTTATTACAGGACGATACCCTGTCACACGACAAAGTCAAATTGGCGCTGCTCCAGCGTTTTCGCTTCACGACTGATGGCTACCGTGAGAAATTTTGGAAGAGCAATCCTTAACACGGCGAAACTGGAAGACAGTATGCCGCAAGACTAAAGTTTCTTTGATAGGTGGATATAGAAATATCTCAGACAGAGAAGAACTTCGATTCTGTCCGTGACTTGATTGTGGCCGAGCAATTCATGGCTAAGCGCAGTAGTCAGCTGGCGCTCTTCTTACGGGTGAAGAACTGCAAGACTCTGGAAGCCATGGCAGATGCAGCTGATATATATATATATATATATATATATATATATATATATATATATATATATATATATATATATATATATCTTGAAGCAAAGAGATTGAAGAACTCGTTAATAGTTCAGGATAAGAGTGAGGACACACAGCTCCTTCCCGTCGCATGACGTGCGCCAGGCTTGTTCTGGTCTTCTGGCGTTGGCCAAGAAACGTCTCCGGCTTCGTTAGTGAGCTGCAGCTGCCGAACGCTGAAAGGTCACGGACCTCGACCAGTCTGACGCTTTCTTCCGTGCCAGTCAATGACTTGAGTGTCTCTACCTATTCACCATTCTTTCCCTGCTGCACGAGTGCGTCTTCACCGTTACCCTGTCGCATCAGTTGCAAGCCCCGCATCACCGCTGTCACCATTTGCGTGAGTGCATTAATGCCTTCGTAGCAGAGCCTCCGCTGCAGGCACCGCGTCCCGCTATAAGGGTTATTTTCAACTGAACTTTTATTTCCGTGCACTGTTCATGTCTTCAGCCGTTCGTTCTTTCTGCTAACGTCTTTCTGTATTGCATATTGTGTTTTTTTCTGTTATTTGTATTTTGGGGGTTCTTCTGAATTATATTGAGAGTTAGGAATTTGGTGAAGGCAAATGGTCTCGCCGGCTCATTTCTCAATTATGGTTATGTTATCGGTGGTTTTTGCTTGACACGAACCTACTCGAGAGTTTGCCCAATAAATATCCTCGTGACAGCATGATACTATCCGCTGTTTTGGACAGCCATTCGGCTACGCATCCGTCATCTTGTCATCATTTGATGGGCGGCTGTACCAGTTATAAGCCCAGCGCGCTAGTCTTCGTCTGTGTGGAACTCACATTGGACGGTGGGCAGACGCGTTATTGTTCGCACCAAGGAGGTTTAGTAAAAATGCTGGAGTGGAAATTCTTGTCCACGAGTGAAGCCGTGCCAACCGTGAGATTGTGGCTACGGTAGACATCTTACTAGGGGCATGATGAGCTGTTGGCGTTTGGCGATTGAAAAGGAGCGTATTCTTCGCACGCCCAACGAGTTCAACGTGGCAACATTTTCGGGTCCTATAGTGCTCAAAGTGCGTCCTTGTGTTACTAGTTTTCTTTTGTAAGCTTCCAATTTCAGGCAAACTTTTTTAGAGGTTAGTCACTGATACTGGTATATCGCATTCTTTCTTCGGAAACGACTGTCTTTTAATTTATAACTGAAGTAGCTTTTATACTACCAAATCAAAGCCGCTTGAGGTCAAAGTAGGCACCACCAGAAAATAGCTTGTTTTTTATATCTTTGGAGGGCAAAAGCTGGATTTACTACTTACTGCTAGCAAAGCATTGCGGGAGCTTCCACTCAAGCATTTTTTTTAAACCTCTTTGGTCGGCACTCATGAAGCTAGAAAGCGCGAGGCCTAGAGCGGCGTTGGCCTTGGCGTGTGTACCACTTCTACCACCAACATTTCAAACGCGCGTCTCTTGCTTGCTCGCTGCTGATAGTGATGCGCCGTCTTCGTGGTCCTCGCCCGTCGCGTGGAGCCAGTACGGAGCCTCGCCCGCGACGCTTAGGCGTGCGAGCTTCACCTGAGCGGCGGCGCGCCAGCTAGCAGTGCTCTTGAAAAAAAAAAGCACAGCTGCGCCTTTAGTGGGACCAATGATCATTAGCGTACACACCGGCCCAACGACGAGAGACCCTAAAGCTCCTAAAGGAATTGATGATTTAGAGCTCTGTGTACTCTACTATGGGAGAGCGCTAACTCCCCCTTCCCTTGAAAACTCGTTTTGGGGTGTTTAAAAAGAGCGAGTAAGGAGCTAGAGTGCTACGTACTCTAAGGGAGAGCATATATATAGCCGTTCTGTGGGTCTCACACTTGGTGAGTTCCTGCTGGACAAAAAGTCACTACAATGAAGGCATAGAAAACGAAGACATGTTTATAAAAAGGGTTAAATGATCTAAAACACTTGTTACTCTACCGTGCAGGGCACAAATACCATGTCATCAGCAACAAGTGACACCGAAATCCAGAGAGTGAATGCACTGATGTACGTCCGTCACGACGTCACTGCAAGGAAGTCATAGAAAACGAAGATATGTTTAGAAGTTAACGCCTTTAAATACTTTTTACTCTGCTCTGCAGAACATAAATACCACGTCATATTGAAGTGACGACCACACCAGAGAGTGAGTGCAGCGATATGTGTCCGCCACACTGTTTAAGGCTCGGAAATAGCAAGGCGATAAGCTGAGCACAGATGGTGTGAGGGTGAAGAGAGGATGTTACGACATCGAAGAATTCCGTCAGACGGCTCAAGCTAATAAGTGCAATTCAAGAATACAAACATACTGCGTGAAGAAAACTGTGTATTGACATGATATTTGAACTGGTTTCAGCGTGCTATTATGTTTTTTCTTTCTTTTCCGTAATGTAAATTTTAGGGTACCGTTCTGTATTATTATTTAATTTTTCGCTGTAGAACTTTGTGATATGGAGTAGCCGAGGCAATAGGCACCTCAACCTCTCCACAGCAAAACAGTTAAAACAAAACAGAACAGAACATATGTAATGATAATGACATCTTTTATATTGCAGCTCTGAATATGTCATTGTGTTGCCACTCTGCAAAACTCTTCCCCTCCACATATTACCACTCACTGACGGAAGAGAGATGTTATGCCTAATCCTCTCGATCTGATTTGGGCCGCTGGCGTCCTAGCAAGTACTCACGAGTAAATGATATACAATATTAGGATGCTTTCCATTGATTTTGTAAAATATTCAGTTTACATTTGCTATGCCTAGTCAGTTTACTTCGTGATAATCAAGCCAGAGCAGCATAACCAATAGTTCTTCAATGATCAAACGACGATAAGACCACCTTGTATCTCACTATCAACGGATTGCGCCATTGCGAAAACGATGTTTTCACGCAAATAGCCTAACTGAGCTTTAGAAGATTTTCCTCCATAAAGTCTTCCTCTTTTTTTTTCTTACTTTATTTTTGTGTGATCTGTGAACTCTCATTATCAAGCATTGATTTACGTCAGGCTTGCACGTATACGTCGGTGTTTGTTGTTGCTCGTGTCATTCGAGAATATCACCTTCAATGCCTTCCCGTGGCTCTTCCGAAGCACCAGACTGGGACGGATCAAGCGACACAAAAACAAAGAAACTTGCTGAGAGGTGCCACCACAACGGATTACTACGTAGCACATAGTCGCTGCCGACTTTAGCCCTATTCCTTCCCTTTTAGGGGCGACGCTCCTTAAGGCGTGGGTCGTGCGTCCGCTTTGTGTAGTAGTAGTAGTAGTAGTAGTAGTAGTAGTAGTAGTAGTAGTAGTAGTAGTAGTAGTAGTAGTAGTAGTAGTAGTAGTAGTAGGTGGCCACCTTCACGGCCGGACTAGAAGAGTGGCACACGTGCACTCTATATAATATAGGAGGAAACCCACGCACGTTAATCGTTAATAAAGAAAGGTTGGTTGTTTCTGATGAAAGAACTTACAGAAGCGAGTATTTGGGACTTCATCTTCAACGAAATTTGCCTTGAATTTGGTTTTACTAAAAACAATTAGTACCAGAAGGACGTACTTTGAGCACTATCTGACCAGAAAAGGTTGCCACTTTAAAGTCGTTGGGCGTACCCTCATTGGTTTAGCAAGGTCAAGAAAAACAGACAGGGATATGTGAAAAATTTGGAATGCTTACGAAGTCATCACTGGGGACCTACTGAACCTTCAAGCAGGAACTGACAAAAGTTAAGATCTATGATAACTCTCCGGGTAGTTCTCTGCTATTCGAGGCCAGCACGGGAGTGATGCAGACAAAGACATAGTGTATCAAAAAAATGGCAGATCCCACGTACAGTGGGACTCGATTATATGCGAAGCACGAAAAAGAAAGGTTGATAAGTAACAACAATATCAGCACAATGTTACGAGGGTGAGGTAAATGACCGTACATGACTTCCGTGTCATGATTATTATGTCTGGATGTGTCGAGTACCTTCGTCATCTATTCACGTCACGTGATACCTTATTTAGTATACGTGGAGCTAGCAAAACGGCCGTGAGCATGCTATGAGCGTGGCATGTTATGTTCTTACATGACACGCATGCCAGGATTATTAAGTTTGCAACAGTCATATATTTTGTCATTCATTGACGTCACGTAACACCAAATTTGGTATATGCGGGGCTAGCAAAACGGCGACATGCCACGCTCGCGCATCCGCAAGCGTGGCATGTCATCACGTTGTTTCATGACACGCATGTCATGATTTTCATGTTAGTCTGTCGCTTGTGTTCGCCATGCAATTATGCCATACCATACCAGTTTTTTACATAACATGCCATGTAAACGAAACCACCGCAAGAGCTGCAGGACCATTAAATGTAAATCTTGACATTCATATCATGATTTTTATGTAATGACTAGTCAATTATGTTCCTCATACAGTCATGTTATGCCATACCAAGCTTGGTATTGATACCACTATTGAAACGTCCAGGAGAGCTAAAGATAGTAGGTGGATAGATCGATAGATAGATACATACGCTAGAAGTCACCGAATTCGCTAACAAATGATTCGCATTTAAAATATATCACGATTTCGAGTAGTTTTTACTATGGGAGAGCCCTGACCATGGTTTGTCATAGCGGCACTAAACAATATCTCAAACGGCCAAAACCAACCGCAGCGCCCACCAATATTGTTCAAGTTTCAGCGTTTGTACTTGTGCGATTGTCAGTTAAAAAAAAATCATTGCGCATATCTGAGGCACCGTAAAAAAACTTCAATATTCTGTGGTCGTGTCTTTATATTAGAGAAGGCATATATAAGTAATTCTAAGGACCATTGTGGTTATCACGCTGCGCTGACAATTTAACGCGATGCTCAAAAACTTGGCAGATCCCACATGAAGTGGGAATCGATGATAGGCGAAGCATGAATGAGAAATGTTGATATGTCACTTTAAAATCAGCCCAACGTTACGAGGTGGAAGTAAATGATGCCGTACATGACTTTATTGTCATGATAATGATGTTTGGATGTGTCGTTTACCTTCATCATCCATTGACGTCACGTAACACCAAATTCAGCATATGTGGAGCTAACAAAACGCCCGCGACCGCATCACAAAAGGCCCAATATATATAGTTCAATGTAGCGTTGACGCGCGCGCACACTGGGTACAGCAACACTACGTTAGCAAAACGCGAGCACTCTATAGTCTGACGCCAGGTGCGACCAGCGTCCGTCGGCGCGGCTCGACGGCAACCGACGCGCACTGCGACATGCTGCATTTCGCGCCGATGCCATGGAGTAACGTTACTCTATGCCGATGCGTTACACTGACAACACTGCGTCTTTCTGTTTTCGTGACGGAGGGACGCCGGACGCGCTAAAACGCGCATGCGTTAAAGCAATGCAGCGCGGTACGCGCCTACGAGTATATGGCAGGACTGGCGCCTGGCGTCGCAACGCCGGCGTGACGCGACGAACTGAACGCCGGTGAGCACGCGCACAGTGCCATGTCGAAATGTATTGGCGCATTTATGCTGGCATGAAGTCATGTTCTCACATGACACGCATCTCATGATTATCATGGTTGTACCAGTCACATACCTTCGTCATCCATTGGCATCACGTAATATCAAATTTGGCATTTGTGCAGCTAGCGAAACAGCCGCGAGCGCGTTATGAGTGGGGCATGTAGTCATGTCGCTACATGACACGCATGTCGTGATTATGATTTTTAGATGTGTCATTTATTTATGTCGTTCATTCGCGTCGCGTAATACAGAGTTTGGTACATGTGAAGCAAACCGAACGGTTGCGAGCGCATCATGAGCGTAGCATGTAACATGACACGCATCTCATGTTTATAATGTTTGCACCATTACCATACCTTCGTTATCCATTCACGTCCTGTATTCACAAATTTGGTAGGCGAAACTAGCAAAACGACAGCCAGCGCATCATAAGCGTGGCATGTAGTCATGTAATTACATGACACGCATCTCATATTTATCATGTTTGCACCAGTCACCTACCTTCGTCATTCATTCACGTACCGTAATAACAAACTTCGTATATGTGACGCTAACAAAACGGTCGCAAGCGCATAATGAGCGTGGCATGTAGTCATGTTATTACATCACACGCATGTCAGAATTTTCATGTTAGGGCCTTTTGCTTTAGTTCGCCATGCAATAATGCCGTACCATACCAGTTTTGCAACATGCCCTGTGAACGAAACCGCCAGAAGAGCTGTAGGACCGTGAAATGTAAATCAAGACATTCATGACATACATCTCATGATTTTCATGTTATGACTAGTCAAATATGTTCTATATAGAGTTATGTTATGCCATACCAAGTTAGGTATTGATACCATTTTCTAAATGGCCAGGAGATCTAAAAGTCGTAGTTGGCTAGATAGATAGATAGATAGATAGATAGATAGATAGATAGATAGATAGATAGATAGATAGATGATAGATAGATAGATAGATGATAGATAGATAGATAGATAGATAGATAGACGATAGATAGAATAGATGATGGATAGATAGATAGATAGATAGATAGATAGATAGATAGATGATAGATAGATAGATAGAGTAGATAGATGAGATAGATAGATAGATAGAAAGATAGATGCTAGATAGATGAAAGATAGGTAGATAGATAGATAGATAGATAGATAGATAGATAGATAGATAGATAGATAGATAGATAGATAGATAGATACGCTCAAAGTCGTTGAAGTTCGCTAAAAATGCTTTGCATTTAAAAGGCAAGTGCTTCCAATGCTTTGCTAAGACGACCTGGTGGTGGCACCTTCCCGTCGCTTTACGTTCTACACCTTATCAACTCCAAGACGGGTGTGCATGCCTTCCTTCGTTGCCAGATAGCGCTCGTGTCTGCCAGATAGGGCTCGTGTCTAACGCGCCTCGATTGGCTCGTTTGCCTTCACTGCACGGATCAAGACTCTCTAACACAGCGTCTCCAGAATACATATCGCCGATTTTCTGGCACAGAACATCAAATAAGTGTTTTGTTCGCTCTCTCCAGACACACGACTTGCGTATTTCAATGACGTTTGCAATGAAACATACAAATACGGGGCCAATTTTTTGTGTGTTCCCACCCTTGCACTCTCCAGTATGCATGCAGGTTCCCTCATGTCGACTTCTCTTCATCTTCCCTAACGTCAAGGATGGCAAACACGTGCGGTGCTCTCTACGCCAAGCTTGTAGCAATGGGGACAGTTATTGTAGGCCCCAGCAACCCTCAAGAAGCCTTTTTAGAAATTGAAACATTGCGTAACAGAAGAGTCTCCCATAGCGCGTGTGTGCTTGGGAGGCGGCATAATTGGTCATACCTGTGCTCTTGCTGTGATTTAAGCTGTTGCGTGCATTTTCCTCCCGATACTTTCTACGCGAGCATGATGTTAAGAACCACGTAGAGTATGATGAACCTGCACTAGTATTTACTTTTTGCGTGCTATATTCACGAGCACGTCCTCGATCTCGGTCGAGACCAACATTGCTGGAACTTCAATAATCATCACAGACCTCACTGCATAAGGTTCAAAGAGCAAGAAGTTTGAACACGAATCAAGCGATGGGGAGCAGCATCAATTACACTTAACGTAGGAGAGTTTAACTCAAGTGTTTGTGTCTTCGATGCTGAAAGTTTGTTCTATAGATAAAGAATACCGTAATCTAACTACTGACTGTATACGCTCAAACTCATGCGATACTTTGATGGCATCGGGCTTTGTTTTCTGTTTTACGTGTCTGGCTACGGCCGCTATTAAGCAAAAGTATCCATACTGCTTATGAGTTGAATAACTCAGACTCACTAAGGCTCAGACCTTGCAATAAGGCTGAGTTTTAATGAGTCTATGCGAATAATATGTTGGGGAGCTTTATATCAAGTTAGTCCGGTTCAGTAAAATTTTCTGTTGTTGCAGGTTGCTGTCGCTGTTGCGTTTACGTAGACTTGCAGGTTGTTCAGAGGGCCAGCATTCGCACACGCTCGTGACGTGCCCTCTTCGAAAAGATCGCCGCGGATGGCGCCAGTGGCTGGTGGAACAGAAAACCTTCCAGCGATGATCAGCGCCAAGCCACACTGCAGGATTGCCATCACATCACCATGGGCCGATGATAACCACGTGACATGGATGAACCTTATTTATTATTGGAGTACGTTGGCTACATAGGATTTCCAGCCGGTTCACTCACCAACATGCAACAAACCTTTCTTCTGTTTCTGCAGATTAGTAATGTTTTCCCAATTACGAATTGTAGAATATTGCATGCATTGCTGGATTCATGTCTCCCAAGGGGTGTATCTGCTTGCCAAACGCGTTAGCTGATGATGTATTGTAGCAACCGCTTTCGTTTTTTCACGCATAAGTTTCTGTACGTTGCGTTGTTGATAATACTTACCGGTGGTTTTCACTTGAGTACCGGTCCACTAAAAACGTTCACAAGGGCTCGAACTGTTTAAAACCTTAGAAACCGGTCAGGCTACAATTTTCAGTAAGTTAGAGGCCTTCAACACGAGATTGGCAAGCCACGAATAACTGATGGCATAAAGAACTGTAAACTATGTGTGAGAGAAGGTCAAGTTAGAACACTTAAAAACAATGAAACAAGAAAGAAAGAACCATTAGGACAACAACAAAAGACGTTAAGCAGCTGCATGACAAGAGCGTTCACTCGGCAAATAGAAGCCGGAGAAATAATCTGGTCTTTTATGGGGTCAGCAACTTCGAATCAGAAACGTGGTAACAGTCTGAGTTAGTGATCGAAAAACATCTGTAAAGAAAACTTCAGTTTAAAATTTCATTCAGTGGAATCAATGCATTGTAAAGGCCGTTATAATGCACCAAAAACAGGCCTATCATCGTCCAACTTTGCCTCCTGCAGTGAAGCGTCCCGTGTTTCAGCTAAGACATTCATAACAAAGGCGTAGAGTGTCGAGCGAGATTGTGTACCTGCAACAAGATATATTGGGAGAAACTATAGGAATATGTTAAAGCCAACAACATGAATGAAACACATCGCGCTAGGTTCAACATTGATAAGTTAATTTGTGGAGGGTAAAGCACATATGTGAGAAAAACTGAAAAACAAGAAGTTCAAATGGTAAATAATGACCCTCGCCAGAAAAAAGAAAACGTCAAATAGAACATCTGTTTAGATTGATAGCGAACTGCAGAAGCGTTGTCAATAGAGCTGATGAACTCGCGGCTCTTATCGACTCCGCAAAAGCTTATCTAGTATTCGTAATCGAATCATGACTGAACCCTTCTATTAGAGATAGTGAAGTGTTTCCGAGTAACTTTGCTGCTTATCCGAAAGAGAGAACCCATGGGGGTGTGGACGTTTTCCTTTTAGTTTGTCGCTCTTTAATGTCTTGTGAGTTAGATACAAGTTATGATGAAGTAAAATCAGTGTGGTGCAACCACTTGAGAATACGAGTGGTTTTAACAAGGGACGACGCACTGCTCTCCTATAGTAGAATACCAAGTACTCAGTATCTTAACCAATTTTTCTAAACACGCAAAGATACTATGCGAGACAATTCTTCGTTGAAGGCAGGAACTTTCTATCGGTCTCCAAACTCGTCCGTAATCCCGGTAAAGTTTTTGCATCAAATAGTTTGGGAAACTTCTTTCACACGTTCATTTTAGCGAAAGACTTTAACTTGCCTAACTTATCTCGGCGTGACGGAACTTGTAAGATGACAGCGCGGGGGATCATATATCTTGAGATGAAACACGTTGTAGGTTCTTGCGGGTTAATCTAATGTGTTACTGTTTCAACACGAGAGAATAATGCGCCGGACTTTTTTTTTTTGCAACTGACCAATTTGGTAAATTCAGTAATTGTCGTACCAGGAATAAGTGGAAAAGTGACTACCAAACTGTCACCGCCGTTGCCCAAACTGAAAATAAAAACAAACCAAACAAATGACGAGAGCGGTGCACCTATAAGAGACGTGTTTACGCTAGCATATCCAGGAAGATTGTCGAGTATTTGCCGCTTTTTGACTGTTTGAATACCTCTAAGATGAGCGTAACGTACGAGAGTTATGGAATACGTTTCAACAAAAAATCAAGAAATTTGCTGAAACGTACATTACCAGTATCAAATCAGA
Organism: Rhipicephalus microplus; assembly: GCF_013339725.1. Classification (NCBI taxonomy): domain Eukaryota; kingdom Metazoa; phylum Arthropoda; class Arachnida; order Ixodida; family Ixodidae; genus Rhipicephalus; species Rhipicephalus microplus. Next base: position 113,783,358 of record NC_051170.1, on the reverse strand, counting down.
TAGACTTAGAAAGTGAAACGAATCACGGATGACTGCGCGTATCTTCGGAATAGCAAAGAAAAGAAGGCGCTTATGTTTAAAGTGTAAAATAACTAAATGTGATCGTCACGTTAAAAGCTTGAATAATGTGACTCGAGAATTCAAGCTTAGTACAAAGAAGGCTTACCGACGCTACTAAAAAAACTCAGAAATGAAATAAAAACTAATTCAACGGCGTTCTGGCAATACATCAAAGGCTACAGAGTACAGCCCTTGGGAATCAGCAAAATCGTCGTCAATAAAGAGGAATTATTAGACGACACTGAGAAAGCCACCTGTTCAAAGAACTATTAACTTTCCGTAAAACTGCCGAAATACAGCTCAAGAGCTTCGAAATGCAGAAGTTTCGTGCCAAAAATGCAATTAGTAGAGTTAAATGTGTATTGAATCAGGCCACCACTGAACAAGCTTATAAATAATAAGGCGATTGAACCGGGCAGAATTTCATCTAGAGTCTTAAAGCAGTGTGCTGAGTCAATTACTGTTTACCTGTACGTAATATACAAAAATGTTTCGTCATCCGGTGCCCTCCCTGATGACTGAAACGTTGCACACACAGTTCCTACTCACAAACGTTGATCAAAAGAAGACGTAACAGAATTTAGACCCTTACGTTTCCATCACGCAATATATCAGAGCCTTTTTTAATAAAATAATGAAAGATTTATCAGCAAACAACATGCTGGCGCCTCAACAACATGAGTTTTATTACAGCATATCTTTTACAACCCAATTATTGAATTTTACCACCTGTTAGTATTTCAAATAGAATGTAGCGGACGAAATCAAATACCTTTTTATGGAGTTCCAATATGTTTTCGACAGTATATCGCACTCTTATTTTAAAGCAAGCTTGCAGCACTAATATTGACCACGAAGTTCTGGTGCGGACAGAAAACTACCTCCCAGGCCGCCAACAGTGTGTAGTATTGAAAGCCTGAAATTGAAGTTTTGTAAAAATCACTGCAGAAGTGCCACAGAGTTCAGTCTTACGGTTACTTTTATTTTCATTATATATAAATGACGTTTGTCAGCAATGGATTCCATTATACGGCTGTTTGTAAATGACAAAGTATTTTACAGAAAACTTAGAAATAAATGTGATGTCGGCATGCTGCGAAATTACTTATCGGGCATTCAAGAATAGTGTTCAAGGTTGAAAATCACTTTAAATGCCAATAAATGCGTTTATGTTACTTTCACGCGTAAAAAATCCAAGTTAGCTTCAGTGTATGTAATCTGCAATGGTATAGTAATGCAATAACAGTATTTTAAATATTTAGATGTAACGTATTAAGTCGATCGTTCATGAAATGCGCACGTTGATTCGATTGTTGTGAAGGCAGCTAAATCACAAAATTTTATACAGTGAAGCCTGAGACAAGCACCGGCAAGTTTCAAATTGGCGTCAACATGCATTTGTCACATGCTTGAATAAGCTTGTGTCGTGCTTGAATAAGCTTGTGCTTGAATAAGCTGCTTAGCCCTTGGCAAAAACATGATGTGACAAAATAAAAAATAAAAATAGAGCTGCAAGATTTTTCTTACGTTGGTACTCAATAAATGCAAATTTAACCAATTTGAAAAATGAACTAGGATAGGAATTCGTCTGACCGCGTCGAAAGAAACGACGGTTAAAGCTACTGTACAAAATATTTGATGGTAAAACCGACATTCGAAAGGAAAACTGCCTTCACCGTCCTCATTATTTTTTCGTGGAATGTTCATTGTTTCGAGAATTCAGAGTACCATGGTATATTCAACTTGTGTGCTAATTTGTTTTTGTTCGCTCCATCTGTGAATAGAATCGCTTATCAAATGAACATGTGGGCTGTATCAATGAAGATGTGTTTTTTCTCGACATTGTTACCCACCTGCTGCCACGCCTTTGGGCTGAAGGGGGTAAATATTGATTAATAATAAATAACAAAATAAAGGTTTTGAGTCCAGGCGAGTGTGCTTGAGGAAAAATTTGGGCAGTCTGAGTCCAAGTGAGTTCTATGCACAAAATGTATTTCTTGAGTGAGTAATACCAAGCTCTACACATTTTCGCTGATGTATGGTTCTATTTACTCAGCTTGAGCACTGTTATATGCCTGACATCCGCTAACGTGTTCAGTCCAAGCCTAATCGCACATATTTCAAAGCAGCAGCGTTCATACGTCTCCTCAATACGTATAGAGCAGAGGCGTGAGTTGCACCGTAGGAGGGGTGGGTGGATAGCTGCAATTTCTTTCACGAGAATTCGTGATAGAAATACGTCGTGTGAGTCATCTCTTTTCATAAATATGTACTTACGGAATTGAAAACACTAATCTTTTACATTGAAACGTTCGAGATCAAATGCGCTTAAGTAGAACGTCGATTGATCGACTCTTGGCGTTAAAGAGCATTGACACCATGTTCGAAGAAGCCATCTGTACGCTAATGGTCTGACGAGTCCGTTCTCTCAGACTAACTTCGACACAGGCAGAGGACATGAGTCTCGGTCTCAATGAGTCCAAGTGTGTAATATTATAGTGAATCTAGTTTTCAGAGAGTCCTAAGGGCAATATATATATATATATATATATATATATATATATATATATATACTGTGTGGGTTAGTCTAAATGAGCTTTACACTTTTTGTCAGCCTTCTTTAAAAATGTGGAACACTCTGGGTGTTGGAGCTGGGGTTACACGTTCTATAATGTACTCGGTTATTGACATGCAGGCAAAATCATCCGTATACAATATACAGTTTAAAGATTGCAATTATATGAACGTTTTACCGCGAGAAACTTCCTCTCACCTAATTTATCAATCTTCAACAGCGCAGAAGAATTCATGTTATTAAGTTGCTCCAGAGTAAGGAAAGGCTTTTCTCACTTTTTCAGATAATAAAAGCAGGTAGCTTAAGCTTCAAGAGTGCCTAGAGTAATATTGTGTACAGCATCACAGACAAATGGAAATTTGAATTATAGGGCTAACCACAGAAACGGAAGTGTTGAAAAACCTGAGGCCTTTTCGCCTAAGATTTTCTTCACTGCCAATGCTAGTATACTACATAGGGGGACAAAACCAGGATCCGTTCATGCTATGTGTTTGAGACCTGATAAAAGCTGTCCATAATATAACAGGGTTTTGAAGAGGTAAGAGAGAGGAAGAATTAAAATGGGAGCGTAAAGCAGTAGCTTAGTCGCGCACAGTATGAATATATAGAAATATGGTGAGAAAGAAAGCGTCTCTTTAGGGGACTAGATATAGGTGTGTAGAAAAGATTTTGGTGATCTCGTGCTTTTTTTAATGTACGTGCATTGTTTTCCATTCTTTCATGAGCCCTCTTTCATACACAGGCTTGTGGTGACTCTCTTAGAAGCTCTTGCGTCTTGTCAATAGTTTGCTATTGACCTATAGCCGACGTTATAAAGAGCCACATTGGATACGATGTATTTCTTGCTTCAAGTTGTCAGCCCGTGCCCGTGCGCGGCCTCGTGGTCTGCTAGCACTGCAGAGAAAATAAATCTCGCGTACGGTAGCAACCCTGGTAGAGAGCGATTGTGCTTATACTCGGCGACAAACTTTCTTGGCATTAGAGCGAAGGCTACAGAGCCAAATCGCGGGCATCCTACCACCAGTGAATGTAGTTTCACAACAGCCCCCGTATTTTCACTGTGAAATATACGAGTACCCTCTTTATTTTCTACGTGGGACTATTTGAGACAGGACGCAGTTCCCACTATTGAGATAGTCGTGTTTACTTTAATTTATTCGTTGTAACTTCGCGTTTTTAAACGCGCGAGAAAGTCCCGCATTTTTGCGAGCACCTCAAACGCTAAGCAGTGTCTTCGTCTACAAGAAACGCTTATGGTGCGCCACCGTCACTTTCCATAGCGTTACGAGACGTGCGCCAAAAAAAAAAAAAACTACTTTGCGTAGCACTACATGTGCCGAAGCTCCGCCTACATAGCTTTCCTTTCCGTGCCAAAAAAAGTTGTCGCCGAGTATAGTAGAGATCACGCACACTGAAAGTCACGATGTGTGCTGATGTACGTTACGTAACTTTTTACCCCATGTTATTACATTCTGCTTAGCCGACAATGCACATGTTGTACGTCTAAGGTTGAGTGAAAGAGAAAGCATAGAAAGTGAACGAGAAGCGCCTTGCCGCTCTGCGCATTCTTGGCGGATTCGAGGAAATTTCACGACGACAGATTCATGCGGCAGCAAACTTCGCTGCTGAGGTCATGCGAATATTACTTGGAAAATCACTTAGGGATATCTCTAAGTACACTTCAGATGTGTATTAGCTTATCTATTGTGAACAAGGCTCCAGTATAAGGAGTCCAAGCATGAAAAATTTTCCCTTTTTTTCGGGTTGGTCCCATCGGTGTACACATGTTCTGCGAAACACATCGATTGAACCTTGGATTGCTGACCAGACACAGCCAGCACTCACTATCAACACTCTCCGCCACCCACGCTCTAAGCACTCCCCATCAGTTGGAATTTTTCATGAATCATATCATGGCATGAAATAATATCACTCATGAAGGTTTTCTCCTCGTTCATTCCTAAAATTCTACTTCAGTTTGTTGTGTCTAAATCATCTCCTATAGTCTTACCATTTATTAGGTTACCAAGAAATCCTTGTTTTTTTTTTAGTTGAACTCAAATAACTATACCTACATCTCATTTCTAGAACATATGCCTGTTCTCTGCACATGTACACTAATCATTCTTCCAAGCTACACAACGCCGCTGCAAAATTCATCATACCACTGATTAAATTCGCTCCATGGTTCAAGGTAGACAATAAAACAATATAAACTGCCACCAAGCTTGTTTCTAATTTGTAAGCAATAATATTGTATTCTGGATACCAAACTCAAGCCTGGACGTTTCAGTGGGATGCCAAACCCACTTTGCAAATCATCGATTGCGCAATACGGTAATGTCTATGATATATTCCAGGCCTTTTTTTAGCTAAAAAAAATTGCAGAACCTATTGTGGGCTCTACAAACGGCCACCTCGCCGTGGATTCTTGAGCACTTTTGAGTGATGGAAAATGAAGAGACGGAAGCTGAAGCAAAAAAAAAAAACGCACTAAACAGTACCTCTGGAGTGTACATTGCGTTCTACCGACCCGACACGAATGTCCTGCTTTGCTGCGTAATGCTCAACTTCCAACAATAGAGCACTGTGCCAAACCAAAATGATGGCACTGGCGATTACACAAATGGGACCTGAAAATAGTGTTTCGCATGCCTCCGAAAATATTGTGAACACTGTCAGGTACCACAAACGCTTGACCACATCTTTTGTTGCTTGCTATATGCGCACGTGAACGAGCAACACTGATTTCTTGTACAGAATAATCTCACAAGAGGCCCATTAACGAATGAAACTACGTTTGGGACCTTTACCTGGCACCAATAATGCCGCTGTGGTGCTAAGGCTGGTTCCAGTCTTCTGAAAGGCAACTTGCTTTGAATGCATGACTATATTATTTCCTAAATTGACCAGGCCTGTGTGTACTCCCTTTTCTAATTCACCATCGTCATTCATTATTCTTTTTTTCTTCTTTTTGCCTTCCCCTGTGTATAGCAGGACAGAGCATGCTATCTTTCACTGTCTATCTGTAAGTAGGCGTGTCTCTTTCTCTATCAATAGAAAAAGTATTGGGATCCCTAGCGCAAGCAACCGAATGCTGCAGGCGCGGGCACACGTGTTCTTGCCATGAACGTGTTTGCCGCTCCAAATCCGCGGCATTTGCAGCATGGGCACCCGTTCATTTTGATTAGTCCTGACTTGAGGTGAAAGCAGGTCAGTTTTCCAGCTAATTGGTTGCGGCCCTTTTTTAGCAGAATCAGCATGGTGGCAAACAAGAGAAGTGGTTGCTATTGCTGCAGCTACCTGAGTGTTTGGCTGAGAAAAGTAAACGGAATGAATGCAAGCAAGCCAGCTGACTCAGCGGTTCGTGCTTCGCCTAACACAATTTATATTTAGTAAGCTACGCTCCAGAAACCACACAAGTGTTACGGTACCAAAGAATGCTCTCTCCGTGTGTTTTGCAGACTGGTTTTGCTCTGGCTCAGCCCCGCTTACCGCATAATAACTGTTTTATCAACTTGAAGTACAAGTTTAATGACTGTAAGGTCGTTTGAAGTGCAGAGGTCATGCGCCTCTTTGACAACGGTGAGGGATGTACTGTGTTTTCTTTAACAGAACGTTTTGCTTACTGACCTTTTGTTATTTTGTCACCGAATTGTGCCACGGTGGTCGATCTAATGAAATATGTTCTGATCTACGAAAGCTTTCCCGTTGTACAGCAGGGCGAAGCAAGAAGACCACGTAACACTTTCCAATGTCACAGTCTGACGACTAATGTTACAAGGGGTTATATGACGTGCTAGGACCTGTATAACTAAATACATGATTTCCGAGTTTTTTTTGTTTGTCTAAAACTCTTGTTCCAAAATTACCCAATGTAGCTCTCGCGGCGTTCTGTAATTATTTCGAAATGCACAATCGATGCTGAACATATCTATGCCTAACATTTTAAATGATAAATATCTTATTGCCGATTGTGGGTGGCCACTGGAAGAAGACAAATTGATTTTGTGGCCAGAGCGACCGCATTTCAGTAGGGGTGAAAGGAAGAATATCTATGTGGTTAGCTTGAGGCGCACGCTGGACAAGTTCAGGTTGACCGCTTCATTCAGAAGGTCGTCCTAGAACAGTCGGCGTCGTTATATCATGCTCTTAACACGTAAGATTGTCGCCATCAGGCAAAAATATTACTTCGTAACATCACCGTGATATTTTGCAGACTGAAAGCTTTAGGCAGACTGAAAAAATACCTTGATTTGTGTATTAACAAGCTGACTATAGGCTTGTTGGAAGTACCACAGCGTCCTTTCTTTCTCTCTTATAGTGGTCCTTGCACTGTTCTTGTATTGCAAAGCGGCTACTTTTGTCAGCTTTCTCTCATAGCGGCTTCATTTGAAAACTGTTAAAAGAAAAACACAAAAAGTCGAGAGTGTAACAAAGTGGCAAAGCTACAGGCACTGCATCATATTTAGGCGAGGATGCCAGCTCTTGGCAATCCAGCTTTTCTGTGTTTAGAAAAAGTTTGTAACAATTTAGAGTACTAGTTTCTCTACTATGGGAGCGAAGGGCAGTCCAGCTTTTTTGTTTTTTTTTGTTCCTGCTACTCGCCCACAACTTTCAAAGGTGCAATTCAGATAATTCATTGGTGTAACTTCCACAAACCACGCGGTAGTCTTGCTGCGATCGTTTGTTCTAAATAAAATATAGCCAAAGCTTTCAAATTTGTAGTGGATCCCCCTTCCGGCTCATTCTAGTTGGTCGTCCTCCTTAGCTCTTTTATTCAAAGTCCTCTGTGCGCGCAAAACGTCTGTGCTATGCATTGACTATGGCCATTGCGTATTATCGTGAGGTGCCATTCAATCAACAGCTTTAGAAATTGCTAGAGAGCGCTGTGCCCTCCAAACAAACCACTTCGGTTCCCATTCGATGCATATCCTTCTGCATTCCCGTACTCTGCCATATACCCTGTATCAAGACGTCACCCAGTAAACGCCTCCCGCTGCACTGACCATATGAACTGTCATGACATTTAATGACATGAAATGAAGTTTGGAATGTCGTCAAATGAAATTTCAAATGAGTCCCAGTGTCCCTCGCATTCGGGACCCACCTCCTTTCAGTGGCCCTAATGCTACTAACATGGTGGACGGTATAACAATTTATTAGTACGTGAGCGTCACCAATAAATGGGAAAAGGCTGGGAAACTGGCCACCTTAATTTTTTACCTCTCGGGCGTGGTAAGCTTTACGCATCAGATCTCACGAACTCGCGTGACTGCAAGGCCGCCATTATCAACGTGTTTGGTTGCCCTGTCATTAAGAAGCTGTATGTTGAACAGCGTTTTCGTGAACAAGCGCAGTCAGCCTGCAATTCATTCACAAGCTGCATCGAAGATATCGTAGACTTGAGGAAGAAAGCTGATGCCAACGGGTTAGAACGTGAAAATCAGGCATATTAGGAAGAGCATCGACCACAACGTCTCGAAGTCTTCACCAGCTTGCTTGCCAAATACCCCAGTGCGGTGACCGATGTCAGAACACTGTTCTAGAGCTACGAGAAGCGGCGCTGGCAGCGGTCGACGACCCGTCAATCTCTCTCCCGCGACGCTGCACTCGCTGGCTTTGGGTTATATCTGATTACTTCGCCTGATAATATAAGTATCCAAGCATAACGGGAGCTCTAACAGAGTACACTTGCTCAGCAGAACTAGTTCTTTCGAAGCGTCAAGTTTCGTATACTTTCTGTAATAAAGGAACGTGCAGCTTTCACACATGCATAATGTCTTTCAGTATTTGCTATTTTATGCGGTCCATATGGCCCAGCTAACTTGATCAATTTTTCCTGGTCGTTCATCCATTCCGTGTACTTGTCTGTGCAGAACTCGCTACTCCAGCGTGAATCGCCAAGTACGCTTTAGTTTCTGGCAATAGACCGATCCCACAGGCCAGTTTCGCGACGCCACCGCTGCCGCGGCAGCCGCGGTGCATGCCGGTACTTGTAGTCGTCCGGGCGCACCAGCCAGCCGAAGTGCCTGAGCGTTCCCTTTTCGATAGATTTTTCGGTCACGTGGAGCCGTCTTACGATGGGAGGATTTACGTGCTGTGTTCCTGGATGCTACAACAACAGCACAAGGGATAAAGGCTTGGGTTTCTACGTCTTTCCTAAAGAGCAAAAGCTTCGGGAGACGTGGATTCAGCGTATCAACAGGGCTGGACGGGGCGGCAGGTAAGACATCTTATTAAATGTATAGTGCCGCTTTGAAACTAAATAAGCGTATTGCGGTGGTTTTTTTTTTTATGTGAATGTTTAATCATGAAGCTTAGCATACCAAAGAATATGATCTTTGCTCACTCTGCCTGCGTATACTCTTACCGGATAGCTCAGCCGCGGTTCACGGTTGTGCATGCCGGTCATTTTTTAGCGCATCTTCCTTATTCTAGCGTTTTTTGTTACCGCTGCGTACTAATATTATTAGTATTACGAGTTGTAGTGCTGAGGTCTTTTAGTTTTCCATGTTGCGCAAGTGCAGCACCGCGTACGCGGCTTGCGTTTTTTTTTTTTACAACGCAAGTGGCAAGCATGCAGGCATAAGGGGAAGGCAAGCTCATTGACGAGGCTCTCCTGATAGCTCTACCGTACATCGAGACCTTACTTTTTAGAAACGACGTAACGTACTTCACGGCACGCTTGCAACAACTTACCCAGAACTCGTTGTGCCAAACGGCGATTAGCTTTCGCGGATCACCCTCGATGCAAACGGTGCCTCTGTAATCTCATCCTTTCCGTAAAATAGTTATCTGGTGCATGCAGGGAGAGATTCGACACCAGAAGTCCCTCACCACGACCGTCGCCAACACATAAAATAAACGATATCTGACGCTGATAACCAGCGAAGTCTGGATCATTTTCGCCTTTGGTATGGTTACTACGTTCCCCTTTCTTTATTTCGGAACTATATACCAAAGGCAATAAAAAGACAGCACTAGTTATCAGGGTAAGATAACGTCCCTTGTTGGCTCCGTATCCTTACATGCGGCTCAACCGACAAGTGCGAATGACTGATGAATGCGTATCACAGCTGCTAATGGAGAGCGGCGCGTTTGCATATTCGCGTGCGCGAAACATGGGACGCTACAATGTCAAGAGTTTTCAAAATATAGCGACCGCGTAGTTCGGTGGACTAAAATCAGAACGCCACCCAAATTAAGAATTTCAAATATTATTACTACCAAATGCTGTATGTTGAACGCGACACTCGTGCACGTAAGTGCCGTAAGACACGAAAGGTTCGGCGCCGCATATAAAGCCTGTCCCCAACAGCACGTCACTGTGCAAACAAACGTTGCAATCCCCGAGATGCACATGCGAAAAAAACAGTCGCGCAGAACAACCACTTACATACATCACTCAAATGAAAACGGTACTCAACAGGCAATGAACGGGTGGCTGTCCTAATTCCCGCCGAAACGAAGGAGTAGCAGGCACTTATGACCAAAATTCGCGCCGCCTGCTCCCATTAACAGACAATGTAGGTATTGAAAATACTCACATGACGACTTTTTCTTGCTGGTGAAATCGGAGAGACGTCCGCGAAGCTCCGGCGCAGTACTGAAAAAGCGGCGGCCACTGCGTAGTCGCTGTAGTCTGGTTGACCAATTGACTACAACTAAGATGGCGGCGAAGCAACTCCGGAAAACCGGCGCATGCGCTGATTGGCTGGTGGGATCGGTCTATTCATGTGGCACCTTATGTTGTATTTGAAGGAGGCAATAAAGCCGTACGTGGGTGAACAACCACCATGATGTCGTTTTTTTTTTCTGTTAGATGTGCCGAGTGAGAGTAAAACGCTTTAATTATTGTGGCCAAAGAACGCATACGTGGGATCGACCGGTGTAGAACAGAGTGAGTGATTGAGTGATGGAGTGGGTGAGTGAGTGAGTGAGTGCTGTTTGTTAACTTACAATAGAGTTCAAGCGATATAAGCCAGCATCTGTAGGGTACTGCCAAGTACAGCACCAATTCTAAATGAGGCAGTATTTTACTCATTTTGAGACTACTTGTCCCTGTTTTTAACACTCCAAAAGCTAATGCTAATGCAGCACAGTGGAGGCTGAAGCAAATGGTTGTCCAAGGAACTTACTTCTACTACTGTCTCTTGAATTGCTTGGTATTGCTTAACTGAAAAGCTATCTTTGTGTTAGCAAAAAAGATGACGTATCAGCCCTCTTGTTGGCTAAGGGCTGATACGTCAGCCCTTAGTGGTTGCGGTTGGTCGGTTGCGGTCCAAAAGCCGTAACGTAAGCTCGACCCTCGCCACAGTGGTTCAAGATCAATCGTGACAAAACAATACAAGTGTCCGAGTAAAGAGCGACGCCAATGGACGTTAATTTACTCCAGGTAGTCGGAATAATCTGGAGATTTTCAGTATGGCATATATCATAGGGTGAATCACCTTTGGAATGTGAATTTTGTAATTGACGCAACTTACTAGCTTTGACTTTTTCAGCGTTTAATTAGTTTCGGGTGGCGTAAAAAGTTCACCTCGCTTGAAACTATGAAGTAACTCCAAATATCACGTAATCTTGTATGCATTCTTAACATGCTACACTTACCGGTTTTCCAGATTAGAGAACAGATCACTCCAAGCCCCCCCCCCCCCTTTTTTTTTCCTAAGCAAGCACCAATGCAGCATTCAGATTGAACTCCAATGCAGACCGCTATCGAATCACGTGTTTCTCCACACGTAACTATGATCTATTTCTGCAACACTTTTCTAAGCAATCTCACAAAGGCTTCATTAAAAGAGTTTACTGCCTGTTGAATCTAGTGCCTCAATAATTAGCACGCCATAAGCGAGTTCTTTCTCGTCTCGTCATGAGTCATGATGACTGCGCTGAGAGCTCAGAAGAGAGGGATGGCAGAGGGAAAAAAGGTAGGTGACGCGTGCGTGCAGACTTCGAATATTATTTTTAGATGCGAAGCAGTTTGTGGTGGAGTTCAATCTTCGGTGTGGCGAGACCACCCTTACTGCGCATGGACTAACTTTCCGTTCCCTCCTCGCGTGAGGGTGAGGTGGTAGTGTGGAGTAAATGGCATAGCCCTGCCACCGCTTCGTTTCTTCTCTCCCGTTTATTGTTCCGCTACAGGTGTTTACGCGTATATAACGCTGCACGCTCGTTTAGTTGCACTCTCCTAGTAGCGTTGGGTGTTCCCTTTGCGGAAAACAAACGGTAATACACACGTATGGGAGGAGGTTGACATAAGCGGTACACAACATGGACAAAACTCTACATACAATTGAAACATGCATGAAAACATACTGCCACGTTCCATTTCCCAAGTTTTGTTATCGTCCCAAAACAATACACAATTCTCAGCGCAAACCGCGCCTGCAGTTTTTGGGAAGCTTCCGGACTGTAGTAGATCATTTCGATAAGATCACGCCTACTCTGCGAACTGTACAGATTATTCTGGAACCTACGCCACCGCCAGCTATAACGCTATAACATTCGACGGCAAGAGTATAAATCCGACGCGCTTCGCTGCTTGTCAGTAGTTGATCGACGGCCGACGCTCCGTTCACTGCTATCTCTACAAGACTGCTACTGTAATCGAACTTTCCGTTTACCGGGCACAGGTTTGCCCAAATAAACAGTTAAATCCCAACATATTGTCTCCTGTCTTCGATGACGTCACGACCCCATGACATCTAAGGGAGGTGCTGCTTCGTTCATGTACCGGACGCCCCCGTCAAGCCATGAACCCAGCCCCCGTCGCGGAAAACACACCGACGCCAACTAGGAGCAGCGAACAAGCCGCCGACAGCAAAGGCTACCACCGGAGTACGGGCTTCTACAAGACAAGGCGCGAAAGACCAAGGCCATGACTGCGACTGCAGCGACAGTGACAACCGCAGCGTCCCAGCCCACGATGGTCATGCATCAACCCAGGGAACCACCAATTTTCCATGGGTCATCGTTCGAAGACCCGGAGTCCTGGCTAGAAACATACGACAGTGTGGCTGCCCTACACCACTGGGACCATGACGAAAACCTCCGTCGTGTGTTCTTCTATTTGGAAGACACCACAAGGACCCGGCTCGAAACTCGGGAGTTCACGCTCCGAACGTGGGATGTTTTGTGCGGCGCATTCCTGCAAACGTTCGCGAGCGTCGCTCACAAAGAGAGGGGCCGCTGCTTTATTAGAGACCCGGGTTCAGCTACCAAATGAAAATGTCGCCATTTTCAAAGAAGAAATGACCCGCCTATTCTGTCACGCTGACCCAGACATGCCTAAGGAGAAAAAAAAAGTTCGTTTCCTCATGCAAGGGGTCAAACAGGAGCTCTTCGCGGGACTGATGAGAAATCTACCGAACACCGTCCAAGAATTTGTAGCCGAAGCGACCACTATCGAAAAGACCCTGGACATCCACACCCGACAGTATAATCGTCGCCTGACTCCAGAATGCGCTGCTGCTCAAGTTAGTAACTCCGAAGACCCGAGCGATCGTGCGGGAAGAGCTGCGCAAGCTGCTGCCTTTGGCGCAGCCTCAAGTGGATTCGATCGTCGACATTGTGCGAGAAGTTCGGCAATCGCTTTAAATTCTCCAAGCACCGCTGCCCGAGCCAGAAGCTATGAGCTACGCTGCTGCAGTGCGCCACAACGCTCCTCCCTGTCCACGCCAAAACGCCGCCCCATCGCACTTCCTTCGACAGACGCCACCGCCACCACCACCCTCACTGACCTCATACCGTTCGCCAGCGGCCCAGCGCAGTGCCCAGAGGAAGACTGACGTCTGGCGCACCCCTGACCACCACCCGCTCTGTTACCAGTGCGGCGAAGCCGGACACACATACCGCCGTTGCCAGTACCGACAGATGGGACTACGTGGCTTCGCCGTCAATGCACCGCGTCCACAGCCAAGAGAACGACCACGTGACATCGCCGACTACCTGACAGGAACTCAGTGGACACCACGAAGCCCTTCGCGTGCGCCGTCGCCCAGCCTCCGCACATCACCGCACCACCGGCAGTAATTACTCTGGCCCAACGCGGGGCCGGTCTCTTAGCCCGTATCCGGGAAACTAAGGGCAGCAACCGATGGAGGTGCGGTTGCTGTGCGACGAACTACCGAAGATCCTCCGACGACGCCGCGACGGAGCTTTCCGAACACAACGCCAACCAGGCAAAGCCCTGACGACGAAACCTCACTTACCGAAGGTGACCTGACGTCGCAACATGGAAGCAGTGAACAAACCGACGCAGCCGTGACACGATGCCACGCCCTAACTGTAATGCGAGACGGCGAACTGGCGACCTCGACGTTCTTATCGACGGCCACAGTGTGACCGATCTCGTCGATACTGCAGCTGACTACTCCGTAATCACTGGGCCGTTCGCCGCGAAGGTAAAGAAAGTTATGACAGCTTGGGAAGGCCCTGAAATACGCTCAGCCGGAGGTCATCTCGTAACGCCTGCAGGAATCTACACAGCGAGAGTCACCATTAACGGCCGTATTTATCCTACAGACTTCGTAGTCCTACAGCGTTGCTCGAGAGATGTCATCCTTGGCATGGACTTCTCATGCCTTCATGGTGCTGTCATCAACCTAAAAACAAAGTCGATAACGTTATCCACAGAAGAAGCACTACCCCCGCGCACGCCATCAGGAAAACTCTCCTTGAATGTGCTGAAAGAACAAGTCACCATTCCGCCTCACTCAAGCGTCATTATTTCAGTCAGCGCTCCTAAATCACCCGACTTGAAGGCGTCGTTGAAGGCAGTCAGCTTCTGTTGGTCACCCGAAATATTTGCGTCGCAAGAGGAATTGCGGAGCTGCGGGGAGGCAAAGCAACGGTTATGCTCACGAATATCGGCAATGAGTACAAACATGTGAACAAAGGAACAACGGTCGCATACATCGAAGAAATTGTCGAAGCCACCAGTGCTTTCGCCCTCGCCGATTCTGCGGAACCTGCTCAGAGGAACCCCCCCCCCCCCCCCACTCTTGGTTTCCGTGTCAATTCCAGACTTCCGAATCATAAGCAAGAACAGCTCAAGGCCCTGCTCCTGCAATACGAAGATTGCTTTTTGTCGTCATCAAAAATTCGGCCAACCCCAATCACGAAACATCGCATCATAACCGAAGAAAATGCCAGACCACTCCATCAGAGTCCGTACAGGGTTTCAACGCGAGAACGTGAGGCCATGAAGAGACAAGTTGATGAAATGCTGCGGGATGACATTATCCAGCCGTCCAAGAGGCCATGGGCATCCGCCGTGGTGTTAGTGAAGAAAAAAGCTGGGACCCTACGTTTCTGCGTCGATTATGGCCGCCTGAACAAAATCACAAGAAAGGACGTGGTTCCTCTCCCACGAATAGACGACGCACTTGATCGGCTCCATAACACCAAGTACTTTCCGTCAATGAACCTGAAGACTGGCTATTGGCAAATCGAAGTCGATGAAAGAGACCGAGAGAAGACGGCGTTTATAACACCAGACGGCCTCTTCGAGTTTAGGGTGATGCCCTTCGGTCTTTTCTCAGCGCCTGCAACTTTTCAACGCGTTATGGATACAGTACTGGCATGATTGAAGTGGCAGACTTGCTTTGTGTACTTGGACGACGTCGTCGTGTTTTCCTCGAGTTTCGACGAGCATCTTCGGCGCCTTGAAGCTGTACTTCAAGCGATCAAGACGTCCGGACTCAAACTGAAGTCAGAAAAGTGCAGATTTGCGTACGAGGAGCTCTTGTTTCTGGGGCATGTTATTAGCAAGTCTGGAGTTCGTATTGATCCACGGAAAACAGCGGCCATCGCCGACTTCTCGGCGCCCACTGACAAGAAGGCGGTGCGCCGATTTCTGGGCCTGTTCGCCTATTATAGGCGGTTCGTAAAAAACTTCGCCCGCATCGCCGATCCTCTCACTAACCTTACCAAGGCCGACGTGGAGTTCAAGTGGGAAATGCCGCAGCAACACGCTTTCCAGGAGCTTAAACATCGCCTCCAGACGCCTCCGTTACTTGCCCATTTCGACGAATTCACCTTGGGAATCTGAATTTCGTAATTGACGCAACTTACTGGCTTTGACTTTTTCAGCGTTCAATCAGTTTTGGGTGACGTAAAAAATTCTACTCGCCTGAAACAATGAAGTAACTCCAAATATCACGTAATCTTGTATGCATTCTTAGCATGCTACACTTACCGGTTTGCCAGATTAGCAAGCAGATCACTCCGAGCCCCCCTCCCCTTTTTTTCCTAAGCAAGCACCAATGCAGCATTCAGATTGAACTCCAATGCAGACCCCTATTGAATCACGTGTTTCTCCGAAAGTAACTATGATCTATTTCTGCAACACTTTTCTAAGGAATCTCAGAAAGGCTTCATTAAAAGAGTTTACTGCCTGTCGAATCTAGTGCCTCAATAATTAGCACGCCATAAGCGAGTTCTTTCTCGTCTCGTCATGAGTCATGATGACTGCCCTGAGAGCTCAGAAGAGAGGGATGGCAGGGGGGGAATAGGTAGGTTACGCGTGCGTGCAGACTTCGAATAGTATTTTTAGATGCGAAGCAGTTTGTGGTGGAGTTCAATCTTCGGTGTGGCGAGACCACCCTTACTGCGCACAGACTAACTTTCCATTCCCTCCTCGCGTGAGGGTGAGGTGGTGGTGTGGAGTAAATGGCATAGCCCTGCCACCGCTTCGTTTCTTCTCTCCCGTTTATTGTTCCGCTACAGGTGTTTACGCGTATATAACGCTGCACGCTCGTTTAGTTGCACTCTCCTAGTATCGTTTGGTGTTCCTTTTGCGGAAAACAAATGATAATACACACGTATGGGAGGAGGTTGACATAAGCGGTTCACAACATGGACACAACTCTACATACAATTGAAACATACATGTAAACATACAAATGAAAACACATTGTTATGGCGTTTATTAGCCGGCACACAGCGAGTCTACACAATGGCGACAGTAACGGCCAAAACACGGGGTCTCCGCGCGAGCGGCGTTCTCCTTGGGCAGACCCACTAGAAAGCACATAAGAGTTCGACCCACTTCAGTGTTCGGCGGCTTCTGTACAATTACTCCGGGGGTCGAATATGGAGCCGCCTGGCGACCTAACAGCTTGTCACTACGAGCGGGTCATAGTAAGCCTTCAGACGCTCCACGTTGACTATGTCGCGCCCGCGGCGGTGCATGTCCGAAGATTGTTCAATTGGCTCGATAAGATAGTTGACCGGAGATGTGCGCTCGATCACACGGTAGGGACCTTCATATTTCGGGAGTAGTTTGGAAGAAAGGCCAGCTACAGAGGTCGGGATTGAGAGCCATACAAGGGAACCAGGAAGGAAGGTGGGCTCAGAAGTGGCGGAGCCATCACGAATACTCTTCTGCCGCTCTTGCTAATGGTCCTCAAACTAGCCGAAAAGACCCTGGGCTTTGGTTTTACGGCACGATTATTTCAATTTATGCCGTCATCTATGGAGAGCGAAGTTAACTATTTCTAAGCTTGCTGACAAATAATTATGACTTCTAGGCTATGTCCTGTGCTGTATGTTCTCGTCCAAATGCTCCCAGGAGGCTCAAATACCAGACGGTTGAGTTTTCTGAGCATGGTCAGAAAGTGTTTCAGTGTTGCTTTCAAGGTTCTGACATTAGGTTACTTCGTTGTGATAATCCACTGTCATTGTGCTTTGCAGTGTCGCCGCAACAAATGACCTATTAGGTGACGGGTGAAAGTTTAACGTTTGTGAAATGATATTTTCAAAGCCACGAGTCAGCTCTC
Organism: Rhipicephalus microplus; assembly: GCF_013339725.1. Lineage (NCBI taxonomy): Eukaryota > Metazoa > Arthropoda > Arachnida > Ixodida > Ixodidae > Rhipicephalus > Rhipicephalus microplus. The sequence goes on along the minus strand of NC_051170.1, from coordinate 113,765,937 downwards.
TTTTCTGCCCGTACATCTTCAATTATTACCTCGTTTTATTGTGAGCGGCGTGCGTACGCATGATATTTTAATAAAGCGACCTTATTCTTATAATAAATCCTAATAGCTATACCTAATCTTCTAAAACGCTCATTATTGACTGTGTGCTCCTTCATAATATATGCACTGCCCCCACTATTGCCATTTGCTGGTACGTAAAATCTAGGGGCTATTATACTGCCTCTATTGGGGGTTTGGTTGCCAACAGCAAAAAAAGTCATGGTTTTGTGTTCTTTGCTATTAACACTCTCACGACCCCTGATCACTTCTAGGTAGAGAACTTTAGGATGTGTTCGTAGACGTGGCAGAGTACACAACTAATGAGGACATTCTTGTCGGAGCAGTCAACTAGGTGGGTGATTAACACTAAAAAAAGCCGAGGTGCCCGAGGTCACTGGTTTCGCAATGTTTTCTACATCGGGCTCTATAGTAGTCGGCGTTAAAATAGCTCTGATACTTAACAGGAAGGGTCAAATCTCACAAGAAGCACAATGAATTGCGGCTAAATTTCACTGTGAGCGGGTTGTCGATATCTTCTGCGTGCCTGCTCATTGCTTCCTTTTGCGAAGTCACTGAGCCAACAGAAAGATTATCAACCTAGCTACACAAACAGCGTAGACGAGATGCGAGGTCAAGGAAGCTTCGAGGATTAGCGCTGCCCATGTCCTTGTGCTTCTTCCTGGCCTATGCTATAGCTATAGAACACTAATTATGTGACACACCTAACTTTAAAATCACCCTCGACTGGCAAGCAACAGTCTTCTCCGTGCGCAGCACTTAACAAGAGTTGGTAGCAGGGCACATCTTAAAATGTATTACATATCAACGTCGACAAGGTGTAGTCACCATAATACTGGACAATATTCGGCCTGAATGTATATTTTGTGAAGAAACGGGGGACCTCGATGGTATTATATTTATGTTTCCCCCTGCAAAGAGGTCCTGGCAGTACCAAAAAACGTAAAAGTCAGAATTCCAGACAGTGGAAGGACGTGTTCCTCTGCAAGGTCTCTGGACGAACTTATGAGGTGGCCGAGGGCGCTGCCAGAGTCGAAGGCCTCTTGGAGCCCATCTGCAAGAGGTTACTTCCCATTCCTCTCGTTCTGCCAGCTTCCATGATGATTGGTGTTTCTCTTTCTTTCGGCCTTCGTGCTCAAAAAGAACGATCGTATTGCATACACGCAGTTGTGGAAAACTGCGTGATAGCATTGATGAGCTTGGTAAATTAATCTTGGTAACGCCTTCTATTTTGTCATATTTTCGACAACCAAAACGTGTGATTACAAGGGTCAAGTCACGCCCGAAACTTGAGCACTGCAGAACATTCTGCATAATACGCAAAGAAGCAAAGCAGGCATTGGTAACTTGGTGCGCGTCGCTTAACGTCGTTCTCAAGAGCACCGTTTCACAGTAAAACGCAATCAGCCTAATTGCAGCTATAAAACCGTTCTCCGCCATTTTATGAGCGGCTAAATATCCCTCGAGTCAGCATGACCCGTTTTTATCACCGAATAAGCTGTCTCCTTACAGCCAAGGTCAAAACGAATGCGAGCGCTCGATGCACTCCTCTGAGTGTATCTCAATGCAATAGTAGCCCTCCGCACTTCCTCTATTTCGCCGTTTCTCCTTTTCATTCATGCGCTGCCGTCGTCTTCCCTGATGCGCACGCGTCCTCGTACATTTAGTTGAGACGCACATCGAAGCTACTTCTGCTGTAGTGGGACAGAGAGCAATACCAAGCTGTTCGTCGTCTAGTCAGGCAGCCTGGTGAAGTTTGCGAAAGGAGCTTGGAGACATAGGAAGTAGGCGATTCAGAGCACGCATATACATGCCTGCGCACTACGGTAGTGGTGGCTAATCAAAACAAGATGAGAGAGTGAATTTAACAAAACTATATTCCTATTGAAAATCCTGGGTTCGTAGATGCTGGAATCGTTTGTGAATATGGTGGAAATAATAGTGGATATGGTGGAAACTGTAGTGGGCCTAATGGCTGATGATGGCGAGAGTGGAAAAAATTATGCCAAATGGTGGTGGTGGGCGGGAGCCAATGGTGGTGACAGTGGAAAATGCCTGGCTGATGACGGCTAGAGTGCAAAAAAATGGTGGCAGATGGGGTAGGTGGTGATGGTGGTGGCGAGCCAATGGTGGTGATGGTGGAAAATGCCGGCTCATGTCGGCGAGGCAAAACGTATGTGGTAGAAGGCTTGGTGAGCCAGGTGGATGACGGTGGCATGATGGAAGCTAGGTGGATGATGCTAGCATGATGAAAAAGCACATGAAAGTATATGAAATCACTTATTTGTGGCGGTGCATTCTTGAATGCGCTGAGATATATGATTACGGTCAAAAGAAACCAACGCTGCTCATTACGATTTCTAGCACGGTTGTTTTTTTTTATTCCTGTGGCTGTCAAAAACGCCTCAACTGTTTCGTGGAGCATAGAATATGCAGCCGGGAAGTATGTTTACATTTCGCGCACGTACTTACATCAGCTTGACATCCGCGATGTGTTTCTTTCTTGTGATCTTTATAAGACAAAAGGTGTCACTATGAACATGACAATAAATGTTATACATCGGCGCGCAGTTGTCGACAAATAAATGGGCTCCAGTTCGCAATTGTCCCTTTCAATGTTAGAGCAGAACACAGTGGTCACTTGATGTCGTCAGCTAGAAACACAACTCTGGTAATTCTTTCAAACTCTGTTGTTTGCGCCGTACCTTTAAGTTAACAATTTGTGTGCGAATATGCATAAACTTTCACTTTCGAAATGCGTTGAGAGGAGCCCCAGCAAATTTGACTTTCACCCCTCTGTTCTATCGCCATGATTTTCACCGAAGGTTAGCCTTGCCGACCGAGCCCGTACAGGTGTTATTGGCGCTTCTGGTTTCAGGATACACAATTTTGACGAGCAAAATGACAATACAGCACAGCTGTGGCATCATTTAACCTAAATGAAGCGTTTTTTGTTGTGTACGGTGTCCGCGCAAGAAGCGAAAAACATCGACGCTATGCGCTTGCAGCACTTCCACCAAATGTACGCCTCGCGTCACTGACAGCCGCCGGTCGCACTCGCCGGCACTTCACTGGCTCTTAGACGAGAATTTAGACACGTCAACTCGTATGCTTACTGAACCAATATGATATCACAATGTTTGTGGCGCGCTGCATTTGTTTTGGCTAAGTTGTTATGTAGTTGTGCTTAACGACAGAGCAACAGCAGTGCGCTGGCACGACTGCACTGGGCGTGGCGCGAAAAAACATCAAAGCAATTGTGTGGGCCTATCTATTGAATGAGCATAGAAGCGTCATAAGCCTGAACTGACATCACCCTTTAGAAGGAGCGAGAAATGATTGATATGTGGGGTTTAACGTCCCAAAACCACCATATGATTATGAGAGACGCAAGGAGCGAGAAACGGATAATAAACTTGGCAGTAAACGCCGATAAACTCGACCTGCTCCTCAGTCCACTGACTGTTTTTTTCCCTTGCGGTTGTATATTATAACAAAGACATAGCGCAGTTGCCACTATGGCAGTGGCAATCGTTACAGGCAGCAGCTGTTCGTGTTCATCAAATGTGCAAATTTCAGTAGCAGGTGCAGATCCCGTCCCTCCCGAGTAAGCGACAAATAAAACTGAAGTTAAACAGTGAATTTGTGAGTTGACTTCTTTAACATCCAAGTTGCCATCTCTCGACATGGCGCAGTGGTTAGTGTGCTCAGTTGGGAATACGACGGTGGCAGGTTTGATTCCGCACTGTCACACATTTTTACGGGTGTTTAATACATCGTTTTTATACGATTATTTTTATTATTTCTTCAGTGGCAGCTCATCACGGTAGTTCTGACGCTGCTTCGCGCTCCAGCAGTGCTGGCTGGAGAGCGCCATCCACCATCAGCTCCACCTTACGCCACCATACACCATGTGCAACTAACATTTCCACCACCATAATCCACCTAAATGGTGGATGGTGGAATCCACCATTCCTTTGATGGACGTTTTTTTTCAATAGGGATAACGCTTCCCTTTACTGAATGGTGCCGATTGTGCGCGGCGCAGATACACTAATGTTTCTTTAACTAAATCGCAAAACCCAACTCAGCTCTCACCTAGTGGGAATGAAAAAAATTAATGAAGTTATGCTGCCCTTCCTTTCATTCTAATAACCATATCTTCGTTTTGAATACATATTATATGTGCACATCGGGTTTATCACATGTACAAAAACGCGCAATCTACATACCATTCAAAGAAGAATATATGTGATCTTACCTTTATCCCGTTGATAGCAGCGCCGGGGCGCAGCCAAACGAGTGTTAGGTGAAAATGACGAATGCAACAAGCTTTCTTTGGGCATTTCTCCGATCGCTCAACACGAGGCAAGCTCAGCTGGTATGTGAGAATGCACAAGAGTTCGTGTTCTAAGGTCATTAGACCCACTTGTTGCAGACATCGAAAGCGCGAACACCAGAAATTTTGAGCTTGCTAGAACTCGCCCTGTGAATATGGCAAGTAATTTACGGATACTTCACACCTTTATTATACGTAGCAGCAAGTTCTGGTGTTAAATAAGTCGTTAAAGTGCGGGCTTGCTGGCACCCAATAATTAGCCCGAAATTATCTTTATGAACAATGTTGCGAAATGATAACGGAGTAACTAGCAGCCTGCCATATTCTATGGAAGAAGAGGAAACTGAGGTGGTAACGAGAGAATGGGGAACGCGCACGTAGACAGTGGGGTAGTTCGCCTCTAGGACTGGCAATAAACGGACGTCTTTCATTTACGTCTAGGCAACAACTCACTTCGCAAGAACCAATGCTACCTGTACTACTTGGTAGTACCCTCAGGTACGTGATGCCATCTGCTGCTGTGACAAAACGTCTTCACCCAATACGGTAGTATAGTATACAAATCACAGCGATTTGTTGAAAGCTACTAGCGGGACCAGTAAATAATAAACTAGTTGTTCAAGCTAGAGTTGTGCTGTGTAGAGTGTGCTTTTCCTTTATCCTTGTCCTTTGCCTGCAATATATTTAAGCCTTATGAATACCAACAGGCCAACGTTGCCCTTAGGATTTAGTCGGTGAAGCAAGCCCAAAATACTCCCCCACGTTTTGCACTATAAATAGTTCAACGAGTAACACTGTTCGCTAGTCGCAATTTTAGGTCAATATATATGGCACTGGAATTTTGAAAACTTTCTACCGAAAACGAGGAAGCCGTTAGTGGACATGGAGGAGCCCTGATGGCAAAAATAAGAACGAAATAGACTTTATAATGAGTGCACACCCAGACATCACGCAGGATGTGGAACTGAAGAAGAACGGCTATTTTTGCTAGTTGGTTGGAATTCATGGTAATAAGGGCTGCAGCGCGAGCACGAAGGTGCTAGAAGAAAAGTGAAACGAAAGGCGAGGCAAGGAAAGCAAAGAGGACAACACGAGAGGACCCTTCCCCAGAATATGTCACGTTGCTCACGTTTGCTGTTAATAGATTGTCTGTTGTATATATTATCATGTGTGCTGCGAATAATAAAATTCAGTTGGTAGTCAGTGCTCGTGTTGTCCTCTTTGCCTTCCTTGCCTCGTCTTTCGTTTCACTTTTCTTCTAGCACCTTCGTGCTCGCGCTGCAGCCGTTATTACCATGTGGAACTGCTTCGCAAGATACGATGCAGTGACCATAGAATGGTACGGTCTCGAATTCGCCTAGACTTGAAAAAGGAACGACAGAAACTAATACGCAAGAAGCCAATCAATGAGCTAGCCCTGAGAGGGAAAGTAGAGAAATTCAGAGTCTCACTTCAGAACAGGTACTCGGCTCTTATCGAGGAAACCAGCCTTAGCGTTGACGCAATGAAAGATCATCGGACGAGTATCATTAACGAGTGTGCAGTGGAAGTTGGAAGTACGGTACTTAGACAGGACACTGGCAAGCTGTTCCAGGAGATGAAGAATCTCATTAAAAAGCGTCAAAACATGAAAGTCTCAAGTGCAACAGACAAAATAGAGCTGGCAGAGCTTTCGAAGTTGATTAGTAAGCGTAAAGTATTCGATGTAAGAAGGTAGAACATGGAGAGAATTGAACACGCTCTGAAAGAAACCAAGGTAGCGTCAAAGCAGTGAAGTGGAAACTTGGGATAGGCAAAAATCAGATGTATGCACTACGGGACAAAGAAGGCAAAATAACTACCAATATGGATAGGATAGTTAAAATAGCGGAGGATTTTCACAAAGACCTGTACAGTTGCCGGGACAACCCCGATCCTAATACTATAAGAACTAGCAGTAACCCAGATGACACCCCACCAGTAATGATAGAAGTCAGAAAAGCCTTGGAGAGCATGCAAAGAGGTAAAGCTGCTGGTCAGTACCAGGTAACATAAGATCTGCTGAAAGTTGGAGGACAGATTGTGTTAAAAAAACTAGCCACCCTGTTTACGAGGTGCCTCCTGACGGGAAGAGTACCAGAGTCTTAGAAGAATGCTAACATCATCTTAATACATAAAAAAAGAAGATGACAAGGACTTGAAGAATTACAGGTCGATCAGCTTGCTCTCCGTAGTATACAAGTTATTTACAAAGGTAATTGCTTACAGAGTAAAGAAAACATTAGAATTCAATCAACCAAAGGAACAAGCAGGATTTCGAACAGGCTACTCAACAATCGACCACATTCATACTATCAAACAGGTAATAGAGAAATGCTCAGAATAGAGCCAACCACTATACCTAGCATTCATAGATTATTGCTGGTCGTTAAGTGTAACTAACTGCATTCCCAGAGAAGGCAAGCGGGTTAGGGGAGACAGAAGGTTAGGTGGGCAGATGAGATTAAGAAGTTTGCGGGTATAAATTGGCAGCAGCAAGCACTGGATTGAGTTGACTGGCGGAACATGGGAGAGGCTTTTGTCCTGCAGTGTACGTAGTCAGGCTGGTGAGGATGATTATATGGCACAGAACGGGTTTCAATTGCTTTTCTACGAGAAAATATCAGCGCGGTAATTATGATGAGACAACAGAAGAAATACACAAAAATCCCTTGTGTCTAGTGTTAAGTAATCGTCTTCTTCGCGCTTATTTTTACAAGTATGCATTGTTTCGAACTCCGATACTCTCTAGCCTACCGCTTTTCACACTGGTACTAAGAATACCGAGATGAAAGACACATTTGAATTGTGAACCAATAACAAACGTTTTCGTATACGCGCTTTCAAATTACCTCGTTTTCACACAAATGTATGTAAGCCCGGAGAAAATCTTCACGTTGATTTTCTTGCATTCATAAAAAATACTGGTGTACCTTAACATTAACGCAAGCGTACTCTAAAAAAGTAATTAAGCTACGTGATAGTGGCATGTCTGGAAATTTTCAATGCAATTAATTTGTATTGAATGTCATAACCTACTGATATTAATAACATTCCACTACTAAAATGCTCTTAAGTAAGGAAACTACTATTTATATTTGAAAAAAATATTTGTCACTTGTAGTCGCCGAACCCTTGCTTGGAAGCTTGTGTGTGCTTCCAGGAACTTTAATAAAGGATTAGTTGCAGATGCTACATCGCCTTTCTGTAGAGCTGACTTGTTCCAATGCATTATGTTTGGTACGAGGCTTATTTTTGCCTTTTTTAACTTTTATTTCAATTCTCTGTCACTATTTTTATGCCTCATTGGAAGCACAGGCACTACACATTGTCAGATATGCTGGGGAATGTATTGCGTAACTTCTGAAAAAACTCACTTGAAGTATTTTGTTCCATTACTTTTAACAGCAATCAGTACGTTATTTATTGTACTTTGATTACTGCCATGTCTATACTTTACAAATATGTATAATACTCTCAGTCAGACAAGTTGGGAGACTGAATTACAATGTAATGAGTAATCATGTTCCTAACCTAACACCCTCACTTCTCTTTCCATCGGGATTCAACTTGTCCCTCGTATTTGTTCACATTCTCTTTGTATGTAAAAACATAAAGCGCCCTCCGGGGTTGTCTTAGACTTGCCTCACATTGAATGGGCTTAGATACTACCGTGTCCTCAAGAGAAAAACACTCGTAGTGATTTTTTTATTTTCAAACTGAAACGGTGAAAATGTTGGGATTATACTTCTCACACTGAGAAAGAAAATAACCTAGTTTTTTGATGACAAGCATATGCCTAACAAAACCAGAAAACTAAATCAAAATTAGGAACTGCCTGTGTGAACATAGACGTGAGATGCAATACAGAGAAACTCGGAAAAGCTCTGCAACAAGTGCTAAAGGAAACTTTTCGGAAAAAACCAAGGACACTGATAGCAATCGCGCATCCGCCGTGCACAAACGCATGTATAAACAAACACCTAATCTAAAACTAGTAAATGCTCAAACTTCGCTCAATACTAGCACATATGTAGGTGCGAACACTCCAATCAGCCCGCCAGTAACTTTTTACCGTAATTGAAAACTACTGGACAGCTTGAGTAACAGCAAAACCTGCCTGGCCACCCACGTGCAGTTTGGAATGTGCAGGTAGTTAACGATGACATTTGCTGGGAAAATGAAGCAATAAAACACCTGCGTAAAATTTGCTGTCTAGATTCCCTCGGTAGAACAGTGGCTAGGGTGCTCGGCTGGTCTGCTGCTGTTCCGATGGTCTTGCGCTAAATGCCTTCCGCAGCGGTCGCATTTCGGTACTGTGTGAATGAAGGTAAGGTACTGTGTGATTTCTGTGAACGTTAAAGAAATCCACGTGGTCAAAATTTTCAGAACCCCCAAGTAAGGCGTCTCCCGTAAACGAATCGTCCCTTTAGAATTTAAAACACCAGATATTGTTAAATTAGTATGACAATGCGCTAATACGATACCTTCAGTATATTTTCTGCAAGTTTCTTCGAACTTTCGTGGAGACTTACAAAAGAGGCGTGAAGCAAGGGGTGACATCCCCTAGTCATTATCACTTCCAGAATCTCGTGAACTCATATACAAAACCTCGTGACCTATTCTTGTAATCACCGTTTTTCACGCTCGTGGTCCGTCACTTCAGAAGGACCAACGGTGAGAACGCTATCGTTTTCCTCTATCCGCTTTCCTGCTTTTTTTACTCTGCGCATGAATTCGTTGTGCTGTCTGCCGACCATCATATTTTAGTTTGTTTCTCGAAGCACCTCAGCTTCTTCAACAATTTTCAACTGCTATTTACACATGCTGTTGACAGGCAGGGGCAGCACCAATGTTGTCGCGCAAAAAACAGAAGGTACGTGGAGGAGAGATCTAGAAACCTGAAAGAGTGAGTGGTGTTTTAAAGAAAGATTTCTAGGGATTACCTAGGAACGAGTTCTAAGGAGACGCCAGGCTCGGCACTTGTCCCTAAGATGGGGAGTTTTCTAACTGATAGGTGCCTATGAGACATGGGTGAGAATACCTTTAGAACATCCCTCATCCTCTCTTCTACTTGTCTTTCAACGCATGGTTTCTCAATTTCTGTGAAGTCTGGTGAAGCAGTGCTCGGAGGGGTCGATCAGTTTTCGGAATATGAAAGGCTGGGAAGAAATAGAGGAAGCAGTGGATACGCCTCTCAAGAGAGCGATGCAAGTGCCACCGACAACGGAGAAGTAGTAAGCCAGTCGGGAGCCACGATGTGCTATATTGAAATCCGCGGCGGTTCGGCCTTTCCGTGAGTTGCTTTGAATTCACACCACTCGTTCCGTCACTGTTCGGCGCTTCGGGAGCGCTTCTGAAAGACCTCGAGAGCGACTGCCACAAACCTAACGTGCAACAACAAACGCCACTGGACTCGGGCGAGCCTGTCACAACGCAATACACGTAAAAAGAGGAGTGCCTGACCGAAGCTGACGTGATTGAAGCGAAGCTTGAGAAGTTTGTCTGTGATTTACCTTAATATACAACGGTGAACCCAAAAAAGCTACGATGAGATCGCTTCTCTCTTCCACCAGTAAGTGGGAGTACGTGTCTATCAGTAAGTTCCATCTGCCAGAAACTCCCCACCATATGCAGAACTGGAATGTAGAAGGCTTCCTTGCAATTTGTATATAGTATGTTGGCGTACAATAATTATATTACGAAGCTTGAGCCGTTTCTCTAAATTCTTCAGTGTCGTAACATTCCCTCACTACACCTAATCGTCTGCTGTCCACCATAACTTTGCTATTCCTGACACTGGAAGATACCGGTGCGACCGAATGCGTGTCTTTACTACTTTCTTCAAACACTTTATATGTACCGCGATCTCATTTTTGTATAGAGCGCAGCGCGTATTCACAAATATTGGCTTATGTGTGACAGAGCTGTAGGCTTCATCTGATTTGGACATTCTTACGACGCAACCCTTCCTCCCATCGTAGCTCTTGTATAGATGGGCTCAACGTCGAATGCCCTCATTGGCCAAGTGCGGGGCTCTCCTTTACTGAGTCTTGCGTAAGCGACTGATCACTGTCCTTGCTCAACGGTACGCTGCAAACACAGGTCCAGCGACAAATAGAAGCAGCGTGTAGATCCATAAAAGGCACAAAGATTTCATGTAACGATAAAACGGAGCTCAGACGTGCGCTGATCTCATGCAATTGCGCCGTTATAAAAAGACCAGAAACGGACAATTCTTGGTGACTGACTTTGGCGGAGACTGGAAAGTGGAAAAAAATTCCCTGCGGGTGTCGTAAATCCACCTCGAGAGGGGAGGGCTGAAAGATAAGTGCTGTACTTATCTTCACAACCCTCCATCGTGATTTGATCTGCGTGCTGCGTACCTAAGGTTTTTCATAAGCTTCCTCCCTCAATTTTTCGGTAGATGCCACTCAAGTTTCCGTTGCATCCCGCGTAGCTATTCACAACTAAGCCATTCTCTTCTCACTTTGAGTCTCAGCTAGCGTATAGGATTATGGCGTGAGCATGCTTGACGTTCTTGTGTTCTATGTAGTGTGCATATGTTAAAAAACGCAGTATTCACGAAGCTTGTGGAGCACTCAACTTTTTCCACAATTGATGTGATTGAAGTTGACAAGTCGCCTTAGAAGACGACAACAAAGAAGGGCGCGTGCTACTGTACTGGCTCTGTGGCACGAGTGCGAGACTTGTGTCGAATGTTGGCCAGGAGTGACTCCAACGCCTGAGCTACGTTTGTGAACTTATTTATGTTTCCTGCACTTTAATGAATCGTCTACAGTCACAAGCGGCTGTAAGGGCGTAACAGTTGGCGACGAGAAAGACTGGACTCGTCGTCACTCCACCGACGTCAAGTAAACGACATGGCGACGCCTGACTTTAGTTGGCTACTTGAATTCCGCGGCAGCTCCAGCTCCTGGAGATCTTGGTATGGGAGGCTACATTTCTTCTTCGAGGCTTACGACATTACGGACGCATTGGAATAAACGTGCTGATCAGCTCACGCTCTGCGGGGAACAGACTTATGACATCGCCTGCGTTCCACCAAAGCAGCCCAACCATGTGAGCTACGAGGGCATAGTCGAGATGCTCAACGCTAACTTCGATCAATAATCGTCCTAAGTAATCCACCAGTACGTCATTTTTTGACAAAAAAAACAATCACTTTTCTTCTCCATGCCTTTCAGTATTCCTCATCGCCTCGTAGTCTGTAAGACCTGTTTATCTGCTTGCAGGTACCTGCGCTTCCTACTCTTCCTTCTCGGAGATTAAAAATAACGCTTGGTCAGGAGGAGGGCCGAGCCCATGAACAAAGAATAGGAAAAAAAAAAACATTACCATTACCAAAAAAAAAACGAAACGAAATTACATGTGGGTAAGTTGTCTACTACGGCACTGTTTAGAGGTATTGTCATCACTACATGTTCTTGTAGAATCGTGCCAAATGGGAACGCCATAACTTAATTTCGATCTTTTGATGGTTTAGAGGTCTTTTCATGCGTTGACTAAATTGCACTTGTATTGAAAACGTGCTGAATGGGGTGGACGCGTAGCAACGATACGTTGCAGGAGTTGGTTTCGGATGCAATGGTTATGACACAGTACTTTACTTTGCTGCTTTCAGTGAATAACACCACCGCAATGACCAAGACTGCTGAGAGCAAGAGGTTTAAATTATAAACGGTGCGTTTGTGAAGCCCCCCGAGTGTGGGTCCACGGCGCCGTGGATAGCTTGCCCGACCACTGATTTCGCGATGTCGCAGACTGATAGGTCGCGCAGTCGACTGAGGGACGTTTTTCAAAGGCGAAGCTCCTTGGAGTAGAAATTTGTTCGTTGCCGGCGTTGGCGTTCACCGTAGTCGACACATGGAATGTACCGACAGTACGCCATACTGATGAAGCTGATGACGAAGACGATGACAATGATGATTATAGACAACGACTGACTTGTGCAGTAAATTGCATGTGGATATGCTCTAGAATGCATTTTGTATGACTTGAAACAACTAACAACAACCTGGGGAACCTGCACAGACCTAGTTTTTGCCTACTTCAAGCTAGAATACATTACCCAAAACAGTAATAATGAAGGTAAACTGAAATTCAAACTCTACTCAAGATGCCACTCATAATAAATAAATATTGCCACTTGCATATAATAACTATTAACCACTTAGTCACTTATTTACACGCCTGAGTGGTCAGTGCCATGAGGATTGAGAGCATTTCCACACAATCCCACTGCTTCGCCCACTCATCGTAAATCAGTTTCTGGATATGTAATATGTTTTTTTTCTTTTCAAAGTGATCGTGTGCATTTTCCTGAATTCATTTCCGTTAAGAAAATACTGCACTAGAGCTTTCGCAGACTCTGGCTATAAGCAGTTTTGCCTAAAAAGAGAGCAAGGATACGCTTAGGGCCCTATCGGCTTCATACTGCCACGTTCCATTTCACAAGTTTTTGTTATCGTTCCGAAACACCACACGATTCTCGGCGCAAACCGCTCCTGCAGGTTTCGAGAAGGTTCCGGACTGTAGTAGATCATTTCGATAAGATCACGCCCACTGTGCGAACGGTACAGATTGTTCTGGAACCTACGCCACCGCCAGCGATAACGCTAGAACATTCGACGGCAAGGGTATAAATGCCGACGCGCTTCGCCGCTTGTCAGTTGTTGATCGAAGGCCGACGCTGCGTTCGCCGCTATCAGTCCGAGACTGCTATCTGTGCAAGACTGCTGCTGTAATTAGACTTTCCCTTTACCGGGCACAGGTTCGCCCTAATAAACAGTTAAATCCCAACACGAAGTTTTCTGTCTTTGGCCACGTCACGACCCCGTGACATCTGGTGGAGGTGCTGCTTCGTTCACGTACCGGACGCCCCCGTCAAGCCGTGAACCCAGCCCCCTTCGCGGAGAAGACACCGACGCCAACCAAGAGCAGCGAACGAGCCGCCGACAGCATGGGCTACCACCGGAGTACGGCCGGCTACAAGACAAGGCGCGGAAGACCAAGACCATGACCTCGACTGCAGCGACAATGACAACCGGAGCGTCCCAGCCCGCGATCGTCATTCATCAACCCAGGGACCCACCAACGTTCCATGGCTCATCGTTTGAATACCCGGAAACCTGGCTAGAAACATACGACCGTGGGGCCGCCCTCAACCACTGGGACAACGAAGAAAAGCTCCGTCGTGTGTACTTCTACCTGGAAGACACCGCAAGGACTTGGCTAGAGAATCGGGAGTCCACGCTCCGAACGTGGGATGTCTTCTGTGGCGCATTTCTTCAAACGTTCGCAAGTGTCGCTCGCAAAGAGAGGGCCGCTGCTCTACTCGAGACCCGGGTTCAGCTACCAAACGAAAAGGTTGGAATTTTCACAGAGGAGATGACCCGCCTATTCCGTCACGCTGACCCAGACATGCCTGACGAAAAGAAAGTTCGTTTCCTCGTGCGAGGGGTCAAACAGGAGCTCTTCGGTGGGACTAATGAGGAATCCACCGAACACCGTCCAAGAATTTGTGTCCGAGGCGACCACCATCGAAAAAACGCTGGACATGCGCACCAGACAGTATAATCTTCGCCTGACTCCAGAATGCGCTGCTGCTCAAGCCAGTGACTCCGACGACCTGCGTGAAACGATCCGAGCGATCGTGTGGGAAGAGCTGCGCAAACTGTTGCCTTCGGCGCAGCCTCAAGTGGATTCGATCGCCGACATTGTGCGAGAAGAAGTCCGGCAATCGCTTCGAATTCCCGAAACACCGCCGCCCGAGCCAGAAACTATGAGCTACGCCGCTGCAATGCGCCACAACGCTCCTCCCCGTCCACGCCAAAACGCCGCCCCGTCACACTTCCGTCGCCAGACGCCACCGCCGCCACCACCCCAACCGACGTTCTACCGTTCCCTAGCAGGCCAGCGCTGTGCACCGAGAAAAACGGACGTTTGGCGTGCACCTGACAACCGCCCGCTCTGCAACCACTGCGGCGAGGCCGGGCACACATACCGCCGTTGCCAGTACCGACAGATGGGACTGCGTGGCTTCGCCGTCAATGCACCGCGTTCGCAGCCAGGAGATCGGCCACGTGACATCGCCGACTACCTGGCAGGAACTCAATGGACACCACGAAGTCCTTCCCGTTCGCCGTCGCCCAGCCGCCGCATATCACCGCACCCCCGGCAGTACTCTGGCCCAACGCGGGGCCGGTCTCCTAGCCCGTATCCGGGAAACTAAGGGCAGCAACCGATGGAGGTGCGGTTGCTGTGCGACGAACTACCGAAGATCCTCCAACGACGACGCCGACGCGACGGAGCTTTTTGAACACAATCCCAACCAGGAAAGGCCCTGAAGGCAAAAGCTCACTTACCGAAAGTGGCCGGACGACGCAACATGGAAGCAGCGGAACAAGCCGATGCAGCCGTGACCCGACGCCACGCCCTGACTGTAATGCGAGACGGCGAACTAGCGACCTCGACGTTCTCATCGACGGCCACAGTGTGACTGCTCTCGTCGATACTGGAGCCGACTATTCTGTCATCAGTGGGTCGTTCGCCGCGAAGTTAAAGAAAGTTAGGACAGCTTGGAAAGGCCCTGAAATCCGCACAGCCGGAGGTCATCTCGTAACGCCTGCAGAAATCTGCACAGCGAGAGTCACCATTAACGGCCGTATTTATCCTACAGACTTCGTAGTCCTACAGCGTTGCTCGAGAGATGTCATCCTTGGCATGGACTTCTTATGCCTCCATGGTGCTGTCATCAACCAAAAAACAAGGTCGATAACGTTATCCACAGAAGAAGCACTACCGCCGCGCACGCCGTCAGGACACCATGCCTTGAATGTGCTGGAAGAACAAGTCACCATTCCGCCTCGCTCAAGCGTCATTATTTCAGTCGGCGCTCCTAAATTATCTGACTTGGAAGGCGTCGTTGAAGGCAGTCAGCATCTGTTGGTCACCCGAAATATTTGCGTCGCAAGAGGAATTGCAGAGCTGCGGAGAGGCAAAGCAACGGTTATGCTCACGAATTTCAGCAATGAGTACAAACATGTGAACAAAGGAACAACGGTCGCATACATCGAAGAAATTGTCGAAGCCACCAGTGCTTTCGCCTTCGCCGATTCTGCGGCACCTGCTCAGAGGAACCAAGCCCCTCCCATAGCTTTCGACGTCAATCCCAGACTTCCGAACGATAAGCAAGAACAGCTCAAGGCCCTGCTCCTGCAATACGAAGATTGCTTTTCGTCGTCATCGAAAATTCGGCAGACCCCAATCACGAAACATCGAATCATAACCGAAGAAAATGCCAGACCACTCCGTCAGAGTCCGTACAGGGTTTCGACGCGAGAACGTGAGGCAATGAAGAGTCAAGTTGATGAAATGCTGCGACATGACATTATCCAGCCGTCCAAGAGTCCGTGGGCATCCCCCGTGGTGTTAGTGAAGAAAAAGGATGGGACCCTACGTTTCTGCGTCAATTTTCGCCACCTGAACAAAATCACAAGAAAGGACGTGTATCCTCTCCCACGAATAGACGAAGCCCTTGACCGGCTCCATAACGCCAAGTACTTCTCGTCAATGGAACTCAAGACTGGCTATTGGCAAATCGAAGTCGACGAAAGAGACCGAGAAGAGACGGCGTTTATAATACCGGACGGCCTCTTCGAGTTTAAGGTGATGCCCTTCGGCCTTTGCTCAGCGCCTGCAACTTTTCAACGCGTTGTGGATACAGTACTGGCAGGATTGAAGTGGCAGACTTGTCTTGTGTACTTGGACGACATCGTCGTGTTTTCCTCGAGTTTCGACGAGCATCTTCGGCGCTTTGAAGCTGTACTTCAAGCCATCAAGACGTCCGGACTCACACTGAAGCCAGAAAAGTGCAGATTTGCGTATGAGGAGCTCTTGTTTCTTGGGAACGTTATCAGCAAGTTTGGAGTTCGTCCAAATCCACGGAAAACAGCCGCCATCGCCGATTTCCCGCCGCCCACTGACAAGAAGGCCGTGCGCCGATTTCTGGGCCTGTGCGCCTATTATAGGCGGTTCGTGAAAAACTTCGCCCGCATCACCGATCCTCTCACTAACCTTACCAAGGCCGACTCGGAGTTCAAGTGGGAAACGCCACAGGAACACGCTTTCCAGGAGCTTAAACATCGCCTCCAGACGCCTCCATTACTTGCCCATTTCGACGAATTCGCCGAGTCAAAAATACATACTGACGCAAGCAGCGTAGATCTTGGCGCCGTTCTTGTGCAGAGGGCTGACGGACTTGAAAGGGTTATTAGTTACGCCAGCCGATCGCTATCCAAAGCAGAAGCAAATTATTCCACAACAGAAAAGGAGTGCCTCGCCATCATCTGGGCTACGTCGAATTTCGCCCCTACCTCTACGGCAGGCCCTTCAAAGTTGTGAGCGACCACCACGCCTTGTGTTGGCTAGCCACCTTGAAAGACCCTTCAGGTCGCCTCGCACGATGGAGCCTGTCACTTCAAGAATATGACATTACTGTCATTCACAAGTCCGGCAAAAAACACTCCGACTGTCTCTCTCGTGCGCCTGTCGACCAACCGCTACCCGACGACTCGGATGACGACTACTTCTTGGAACGATAACTACCGACGACTTCGCTGAACGACAGCGGGCCGACGCGGAACTTAAAGCCCTAATAGAATACCTCGAAGGCAGGACCACCGAAGTCCCGAAGGTATTCAAGCGCGCACCTTGCGTCGTTCTTTCTACGAAACGGTCTTCTACAAAAGAAAAACTTTCAACCGCTTCGAGCTGAGTACCTCCTTGTGGTGCCTTCAGCTCTGCGACCAGAACTCCTGCAGGCCCTGCACAACGATCCGACGGCAGGGCACCTCGGTGTTTCTCGCACGCTCGCGAGGATACAAGAAAGGTACTACTGGCCACGTCTTACCACCGACGTCACTCGTTATGTGAGGACATGCCGGGACTGTCAGCGACGCAAGACACCGCTGACAAGGCCAGCGGGACTTCTGCAGCCAATTGATCCACCTTGCCGACCTTTCCAGCAGATTGGTATGGACCTACTGGGGCCGTTCCCGACGTCGGCTTTTGGAAACAAGTGGATCGTGGTAGCTACCGACTACCTCACCCGCTACGCCGAAACAAAAGCCCTGCCAAAAGGCAGTGCATCCGAGGTAGCTAAGTTTTTCGTCGAAAATATCGTCCTACGTCACGGCGCCCCGCAGGTCTTTATCACCGACAGAGGAACGGCATTCACTGCCGACTTAACTCAAGCGATCTTGGCATACAGCCAAACAAACCACCGCCGGACGACAGCGTACCACCCACAGACCAACGGCCTCACCGAGCGGCTTAACAAGACGATCGCTGACATGCTGTCAATGTACGTCGATGTCGAACACAAGACGTGGGATGCCATTCTTCCGTATGTGACCTTCGCATACAACACGGCGGTGCAGGAGACGACGCAGATATCTCCATACAAATTGGTCTACGGAAGGAGCCCGGCAACGACGCTCGATGCCATGTTTCGGAACGATAACAAAAACTTGTGAAATGGAACGTGGCAATACATACTGATAATCCTCAATAATATTAATACTAATTGATGATGTTTAACGTCTTAACACCACAATAAGATTACCAAAGATACCGTAGTGGAGGTGTCCAGAAATTCGACCACTTCGGGTGCTTTATCGTACACCTAAATCTAAGTAAATCAGCCTCAAACATTTTTGCCATTATTTAAAACGAGGCCATCGTAGGTGGCATTCTATCCTTACAGCAGGGTGTGAGCAATTGAACATACTGAGCACCCACGTTAAAAATGTTATAGGAAAATATTACAAAAAAATAAAGAAGCACGCGCTCACTCAGCTTAGGCCTAACGTGCGTCTCTAGAACGGCAACCCTGGCAGTTACAAGAAATATCTCAATACTTTTTAGTGTCCACCATTTCTTCCTAGCCCTTTGCTTGCTTGCGTGCTTTTGAAAGTGAAGTGTCGCAAGGTTCTTTTGTAAAGATACGATATACATATACTGTGGTATGTTACAGCTTCAAACGAACACAATATAGAGTGCCAGGCTCAGCCTGTGCGGTATATAGAGGCGACCATTCAATTTTCGCGTGCGAAAGTTCCACGACCCGAAGTACGCGTGAGAAAGTAAGTAAAACTAGGAAGTGCACTTTAAGATGTTTCTAGAATGGCGGTGCCAACAATATTTAAAAAATGAGTATGGTAGTAAAAACGAAATACCCAGAATTGCTTGAATTTCAGGCTCGGACAACGACATGTAGAGATTAGAAGTGGGCGTATGTAAGAGGACCACTATATTGCGGCTTGAGCAGGTTTTTGTCGGTCCTGAAAACCAGACGCCTTTGCCGACCGAGAAAGAGAAGGCCGTCTTGGTGACAAAGAAGCACAGGCCTTGGAAACTCAGAAGCAACCATGCTAAGAAGCAAATAAACACAAGGTTAGATTTTAACGAAATGAAACAAGCAATGCGAAAGCCCAAGCAACACGCTTCCCTTGGTGGCCTGCCAAAATAAATTGTAAAGAAAGTTCTGTCACATCTGCAGTAGCTTCAAGAACGGAGTTTTCATATCATGTTGCATTTGCATGCCGCTTGTACGGCAAAAGTATGAGAGAAGCAATCCCAGTAAAAGTTCTGAGAGCCTCGCAAACCATGGTTCGTCTTGCTGCTCTACGGGAGGACAAGATACGCGTATCGTTTCTTGCGGATTTTGCACAGCACGTTTAGAGCCACGTGGAAATCGCATAAGTTTTCTCCGTGGGTTTTACTGATGACCAGAGTACACTGAAAACTTTAGGTCGTTGTCGAACCAGGCGATGTAGTCCTCACTTGTGGAAGAGAGAAGCTCTATATTATTAACTAAAGTGGCTTTTCGAGGACTCAATTCAGGGAAGTTAGTGAGTGTAATTTCCAGTAATGAGAAGTGAAGCGTGATGTCGCGGACAATCTCTGTGAACTTCCGGCTTAACTGGTTGTACGGGGGCTACAAAGCACAGAGCAGGGTTTTCTGAAACTGGCTGCTGAACAATTCATATAAAGTGGCTATATTGCATATTTTTCATGTTTTGTAGCTTGATTTCTCGGCAAAAGGAAAGCCATGCACCACCTCGTTTTTCTCATTATCACGGGCATAGGTATTCCTAACAATTGAGGGACTCTTAGCTTTGCCTTTATGAGTTCAACGCAATAGCGAAATACGGCCCCTAGTGCACCCTTCAACCACTAAGGGCATACTTAGTAATATGCTTTGTTACACACACACACACACACACACACACACACACACACGCACACACACACACGCGCGCGCGACGTATTTGTAGTAATGGTACAGGTTTTCGATCTATTTAACAACACTTTTAAAACAACTACATAAAACAAAACATTGTGCAGTGATATGGTCCCCGTTTTCCTATATTATAAACTGCGCGTAGGCGTGACACTTGTATTCGTAAATGGTCACATGTCCCTGTTGCGTTAATAAAGACGATAGTTTTACTTAGGGACCTTTGACGCAAAAAATTTTGGTCTGTCTGTCTGTACTATTGTCTGTTTGTTCCCTCTTGCTGGCATCGGGTACTTGTAGTAGTAGTAATTTATTTCAGACAAAGACAAAGAATGTGTCCATTTGTCCTGTCTAGGAGGTGAGACAAAAAGGCACGAGTGCCTCACCGAGTGTCACATCTCTTCCTAGAGACACAAAACTCAAACATCAGGAACAGTTAGATAGTCAAAAGCACGTACAAAAGATTACATATGCTATACATCGTTAGGAAAAACATATACAGTATTCAATAGATATATACATTGTTCCATATACTCATAAAACGGATAAATTTTTTAAGTGCATGTACAGTATAGACTGCAGCAAGGTAGAAAAAAAACAGAATTATTCTTGTATTGAATGGAGGTATGAAGTTAACTTGTTTTTGACGCATTTCATGTGCATTGTTTCCTGTACCAAGTTTATGACGGCAGGATAATGATTTAAGAAATCTGCAATAGCGTAAGATTGTTTTTGCATGTTATAGTTTGTTTGTATGAAACCTTTATTATATATAGTTTTTCTAGTTTCGTAAGTATGTCCCTTTCCTAGGAATTGTCGATAAAAGCATTCCTGACATGAGTTTATTTTCTGAAATATTGCAATGTCTAGCTTCTTTTCCAGTATGTGTTTCATTGTTAATATGGTATTTGCTTTAAAAAATGGAGCGGAGTGACTTATATACGGCACATCTTCAATAACTCGCAAAATACGTTTTTGTAGGATATGCAGCTTTGTAAGATTACTTTTTGTTGTTGTTCCCCACACAAAAAGGCAGTATTGTAAATGAGAATCAATTAGTGCATATTATAGCTGAATTTTTAACCACCGGGGCAAAAGTTGCTTTGCTCTATTTATAATACCTATTGAACGTGAGATGCGTCTTGTGAGGTTATCGACATGAGGAGACCAGCTGAGGTTTCCTTCAAAAAGAACACCGAGAAATTTATGTATTCTTACACGCTCGATGTTCTCGCCACGGAATTCCAAGTGTACGTCATTCCTGATAGCCTGATTTCTGAAGTGAAAACATATATATTTAGTTTTTTTGGCATTTAGTTCAAGTTTATTTACACTTAGCCACTCGGCCGAATTGTTGAGCCATTTACTAGCATGCATTGAAACAACCAAGACACTAAGACTAAAAAGATAGAAAACCTATTCAGTCCAAAGTTCTTGGAACAAACATCTGGATGATACTCTTCCGAGAATCGCTCACTCAAAGTCCAGCGTTGTTGTCGTTCCGTGGCCCCCGAAGTTTCTCTTCCAGGAAACCTCACGTTTTCAATAGGCCACTCTTCAAGCTTCAAACTTCTTCGCCGGAAACACGTCGGCTTCACACAGGCAGCTGTTGCCACGCGTCTTCGCTCGATAGCGGTAAACACACACTCTTGCTTGTAGCTCAAGTCGTCACCCCTCAGGTGGAAATCATTTTCTTCTCCTGCTTTGTCTCCACGGACAAAACCTTCGCCGACTACACGGCGGAATCCCTACGCGCTCTCGCGCTAACTTCCATCTTCTCCTGATCTTTCGTCTCGGCTGCTCGATTAAATACCTTCCGCGCGAGATTCCAGAAAGTTCTCATCATTTCGTCGGCGCGATGCGCAGCGAAGGCGGGGGGAAAGGTCGAGAAGATACGAGGGCCGTGCGCGACGGATGACTCAACCCGGCCTCTCCACGCCCCTTTCCATCTAGAAAATTCGCGTGCTTGCTCGGCCGCCATTTTGGGGTGAGGAGGTTCGTCGGCGAGCCTACGCTTCCGAGAGGGGGAGGGTCGCGCGCCCCGGGGAGCCCTTGGATGCTTGTTTTCTCTTTTTTTTCCGTTGACCTCGTGGCGTCTCTCCCGCGCGTTATCGCAAGAAATTGGTGGCGCGCCCATTTTGAGCGCTCGTTCTGTGACACTGCCCCCCACTTTAAAAATATTATCTTATATTATTCAACACCACACAAACGAGCGCCAACAGTCACCACACACTCTGAAAGACTGTAACACAAACCGTCGCTCATGACACTTCACATTCACAATAGATCACTCAATACAACTGTACATTACAATTCAATCTCACAACACATATAATATAGACACAGGTACATAAAATACAATGCTCCATCACATACTTCAAGCAATATTCATGTATAAAGGTCTGTCTTTACAACAGTTGTACCATACTATACATCACATCACCGTAACAGAAATTTTGATTCACTCGACATACAGTTGTGACACAGGACAACATCCACATTAACTTAACATATAGCACTGTCAAACACATTTCGATTAGACCTCAGCACCTATCCTGTGTAATTCGATCGGCGCTTGCGCCCTTGCTTGCGGTGCTCGCTCGATCTCTTCTTGTTTTTCCTTGTTCTGTTCCGGCGAGTCTTTTCCAACGACGGTATCTGAGGCGGCGTCTCAGCCATCGTTGTCACTTCCGACACTGTTAACGGGTCATGACGCTCAACCGATCCTGCCCGGTTATTCACCCGCTTGATCACGTCCATACATTTGGCCTGGCTGGCCGACTCCGTCACCTTTACACTGTCGCTCGGTTGAGGTCGTGCCGACGTAAGCCCAGCTGCCCAGTATGTGAACTCATTCAACACGATCATCTTCTCATTCGCTGTCTCTTGCACCGCGGCTTACCCTTGGGCTCTAGTGAAATCCGTCACGGGCTGCTCCTCCACTGTATCTGGCGGTCGCTGGGTTGGCGAGGGCTCTATCTTAGGGTCTTCTCCCAAACATTCCGGATCATTCGGTCCTCGCACCCCGTCGATGTTTCCGATGACAAGGTCGTACAGGGGGGTCGTCATTCATAGAGCGGTAACCTTCCCGCTGAAGTACGGGGTTTCAACCTCAATCTCTGCTTCGGGAAGCATCCGAGCCGTACGGTCAATTAGGCAAACTGGTTTCGTTTTGCCTGTCAACTCACTTTCCCGCACCAAATTTCTTCGCACGGTAACAGTGGAGCTACCGGTATCTCTTAACACCGTAACCTTTTTGCCCGCAACTTTTCCAGTCAGCGTTGGCATTCCCTTCGTAACACCGGTTGGCTGTTTTGTCATTACAGCACCCACAATAGGAATTTTCTCCCCATTTTTCAACTTTACGGATCCATCGGTGACGGCATTATTACCGGATTTCGGTGCCGCTTGCACACAGAATACCTGGTGAGTTTGACTGGCTCCGTTTCGACATGCGTCTGCTTTGTGCCCAGTCTGTCCACACTTAAAACATTTTACAACCGTGGGGCTCCTGAAGCTAGTTCGGCAGTTTTCAGCACGGTGACCCACACGGTTACACAGAAAACATCGCGGAATGCTCTCCGGTGCACGCTTCTTTTCTTCGGGAGCCGATTTCTTCGAATCTTCAGGACACTCCTTCTTGACACTGGCCAAATTAGTTCCACCTTGCGCTTCCAAGAATTGATCAGCCCATTCGAGCATTCCTTCAAGTGACTCAGCCTTCCTCTATTTCAAGTACAGCGACAGGCTTGGGTGGCAACTAGTAAGAAATTGTTCTCTAATTAGGAGCTCTCTAAGCTCATCATACTCTTGCGCTGTTCCTGAAAGTTCAATCCATCTGTCGAAATAATGGCAAAGTCGGGCGGCATACTGCGTAGCCGTCTCACCATCAGCTGGCTTTCCTGTCCGAAATCTGTCCCGGAATCCTTCCACAGTAAATCTAAATCGCTTCAGCAAAGCAGCTTTCACCTTTGCATAGTTGGCTGCATCGGTCGGCGTCAGCCTGCCGTACACACTGAGCGCTTCACCACTCAAGCAGGTACTCAAAGCAGTTGCCCATTGATGTTCCGGCCAATTCTGGCTCCTTGGAATCGTCTCAAATCTGTGAAGGTACGCGTCAAGGTCGTCCTTCCTCTCATCAAACGCTACGAGCAGCTTGCTTGGGTTCAAGCGGAAGCCATGATCTTCCCGTTCGCTGCTTTCAACTCTAGCTCTGACGGGAGTTTCACTTCGCTGTTGCAAACGGAGCCGCTCGAGTTCAATCTCGTGCTGCCGCTGCATTCCCTTTCAGCCATCTACGCTTCTCTTTCTTCTTTGAGCTGTCGCTCCCTCGCTTCTCTTTCTTCTCTCGCCCTTTCGGCTGCCAACTTCTCTCTCTAACTCCAACTTCAATTGTTGCTCTCTTTCTTCCTTCGCCCTTTCAGCGGCCAGCCTTTCTCTCTCCTACTCAGCTGCTTTTGCTTCCTTGGCCCTCTCAGCTGCCAACCTCTCTCTCTCCATCGGCTTTTTTTCCTTCTGGCTTACCCATTTCCGTAGTTCGGCGCCACAAAGACCCATCTTCTCACCAAGAGCGACTAACTTTTCGAGATCCGTTGTGTCTCGCAAATAAAACCTTGCCGCGTGCAAAAAATATCTGCCTAAATCAGTCTATCGGAACACTCCCCAGCACTCGTTAACGAGAACACTTAGAAACACACAAAATCGTTCCGATAGCAGTATCAACCACTCTAGGCCCTTTATCACTACTTTGGACACACTTTGCACCAAAAGGTCCTGTCGCGGACGCCAGATTATTTGTCACACAGGTCCCGTTAATTAGGGAGGTGATCACTGGGCTAATTCCAAGGGCCGAAGTATCGGCCCCCCGAACCGTACCACGAAAGCGTGGACAATTTAGAAGTGGTCCTATTTGGCGCGCCAGCGGACGCCGGCTGTGGCCCAAAGAACAAGTCAGAGCCGAGAGGTTATATTATATTATATATTATACAAAATTATATTCTCAATAATGGCAGATCAAAACAACACACAAGTATGCACACTCCACAATAGTTGAGTACAATATGTCACCAAACAAACAACGTTCTACACAGTACAATCAGCCACACTCGAAACAATGGACACTGACAACAATACGCACTACACTGCAGTCGCATGCATTGAACAACCAAGACACTTAAAGACTAAAGAGATAGAAAACCTATTCAGTCCAAAGTTCTTGAAACAAAAGTCTGGATGATACTCTTCCGAGAATCACTCACTCAAAGTCCAGCGTTGTTGTCGTTCCGTGGCCCCCGAAGTTTCTCTTCTAGGAAACCTCACGTTTTCAATAGGCCACTCTCCAAGCTTCAAACTTCTTCGCCGGAAACACGTCGGCTTCACACACGCAGCTGTTGCCACGCGTCTTCGCTCGATATTGGTAAACACACACTCTTGCCTGTAGCTCGAGTCGTCACCCCTCAGGTGGAAATCATCTTCTTCTCCTGCTTTGTCTCCACGGACAAAACCTTCGCCGACTACACGGCGGAATCCCTACGCGCACTGGCGCTAACTTCCGTCTTCTCCTGATCTTTCGTCTCGGCTGCTCGATTAAATACCTTCCGCGCGAAATTCCAGAAAGTTCTCATCATTTCGTCGGCGCGATGCGCAGCGAAGGCGGGGGGAAAGGTCGTGACGATACGAGGGCCGTCCGCGACGGATGACTCAACCGGGCGTCTCCACGCCCCTTTCCATCTAGAAAATTCGAGTGCTTGCTCGGACGCCGTTGTGGGGTGAGGAGGTTCGTCGGCGAGCCGACGCTTCCGAGAGGGGAGGGTCGCGTGCCCCGGGGAGTCCTTAGATGCTTGTTTTCTCTTTTTTTTTTTCGTTGACCTCGCGGCGTCTCTCCCACGCGTTATCGCAAGAATTTGGCGGCGCGCCCATTTTGAGCGCTCGTTCTGTGACAGGGACCCTTAGCTTTGCCTTTATGAGTTCAACGTGATAGCGAAATACGGCTTCTAGTGCGCCCTTCAACCACTAAGGGCATACTTAATAATTTGCTTTGATAATCGCACACACACTAGCACGCACACGCACACGCGCGCGCGACTTATTTGTAGTAATGGTACAGGTTTTCGATCTATTTAACAACACTTTTAAAACAACTACATAAAACAAAATATTGCACAGTGATATGGTCCCATTTTCCTATATTATTAACTGCGCGTAGGCGTGACACTTGTATTCGTAAATGGTCACATGTCCCACTTACGTTATTAAAGACGATAGTTTTTCTTAGGGACCTTTGACGCAAAAGTTTTGGTCAGTCTGTCTGTACGTTTGTCTGTTTGTTCACATTTACCGGCATCGGGTACTTGTAGTAGTAGTAATTTATTTTAGACAAAGCAAATAATGTGTCTATTTGTCCTGTCTAGGAGTTGTGACAGAAAGGCACGAGTGCCAGACTGAGTGTCACATTTCTTCTTAGAGACACATAACTCAAACATCAGTGACAGTTAGATAATCGAAAACACGTGCAAAAGATTACATATACTAGTACATCGTTAGGAAAAACATATACAGTATTCTAGAGATATATACATTGTTCCATATACTCATAAAACGGATATATTTTCTAAGTGTATGTACACTATAGACTGCAGCAAGGTAAAAAAAAACAGAATTATTCTTGTATTGAATTGAGGTATGAAGTTAGCTTTTTTTTCACGCATTTCATGTGCATTGTTTCCTGTACCAAGTTTATGACGGCAGGATAATGTTTTAAGAAATATGCAATAGCGTAAGATTGCTTTTGCATGTCATAGTTTCTTCGTATGAAACCTTTATTATATATAGTTTTTCTAGTTTCGTCAGTATGTCTTTTTCCTAGGAATTGTCGATAAGAGCAGTCCCGACATGAGTTTATTTTCTGAAATATTGCACTGCCTAGCTTCTTTTCCAGTATGTGTTTCATTGTTAATATGGTATTTGCTTTAAAAAGTGGAGCGGAGTGACTTATATATGGCACGTCTTCAATAACTCGCAAAATACGTTTTTGTAGGATATGCAGCTTCCTAAGATTACTTTTTGTTGTTCTTCCCCACACAAGAAGGCAGTATTGTAAATGAGAATAAATTAGTGAGTATTATAGCTGAATTTTTAACCACCGAGGCCGAAATTGCTTTGCTCTACTTATAATACCTATTGAACGTGAGATGCGTCTTGTGAGGTTATCGACATGAGGAGACCAGCTGGGGTTTTCTTCAAAAAGAACACCGAGAAATTTGTGTGTTCTTACAGGCTCGATGTTCTCGCCACGGAATTTCAAGTGTACGTCATTCCCGATAGCCTGATTTCTAAAGCGAAAACATATATATTTAGTTTTTTGGCATTTAGTTCAAGTTTATTTACACTTAGCCACTCAGCCAAATTGTTGAGCCATTTACTAGCCTGTAATTGAAGCATATAGAGATGCTCTCCAGAAAAAAAAAACATTTTTGTCGTCGGCGTAAAGAATGATATCTGGCGTAAACGAAATATTCACTATATCATCTATAAATAATAAGAAAAGAAGTGGTTCAAGGATAGAACCCTGAGGAAGCCCGTATTTAATTTCCCCCAGAACTGATTTTGAATAATTGGTGTCTGTGTACTGGTAGCGGTTTGTCAAATAACTACGTATAAGGTCGAGAGCAAGTCCCCTAATGCCATATTCGCTTAACTTTTTAATAAGATGTCATGCTTTATAGAGTCAAATGCCTTTTTAATATCAAGAAATATCCCCAGAGTATACTTTTTGTCTTCGAAATTTTGAAGTATTTTTCTTATACTTACAAGAGCCATTTCACTTGACTTCTTTTTCTGAAAGCCGTATTGATTGCCTGTAAGTACATTATGTTTAGTGTAGAAATTTATAATTCTTATATTATTCATTTCATCAAAAACTTTTGAAAATAGTGGTAATACCGAGATTGGCCTGTAGTTCATGTCATTTCTGTCGCCTCCCTTATAGATAACTGTTACTCTAGCGATTTGAAGTTTATCAGAGAACGTGCCTATAGCCAAAATGAGGTTGCATATGTGTGATAGAGGATTGGTGATATTGTCGAGAACTGCTTTTATAGGCTCAGCTTTTATCTCGTCTTCGCCACATACAGATGCATTCTTTAACTTTACTATTTGGGATTTAACTTCATATTCTGTGGTTGGCTCCATAAAAAGAGACTTAAAGAGTTATGCGCCATGCATGACCTGTAGTTGTGCCTGTCCTAATTATCACGTATTGATGCTCCACATTTTAGAAAGTGTTCATTAAACCTATTAGCCAAAGATATACGGTATAACTTGTATCGCTGTCTACAATTTAAGAGACGCTGATTTGTTCTTTTTGCGGCTGTAGGCTTTTTAATGTTTTCCACACACGTTTGGGGTCATTGAGAATGTTTTCGAACTTTCTTTCGTAATAACAGTTTCTTCCTTCTTTGATCTCACGGCCAAGTTTGTTTCTACTTTTTTTTATAATCACTTGCGAGATGAGTGTCACGGGTCTCGTTAATTCGGGAGGCGATCGCCGGGCTGATTCCAAGGGCCAAAGTGTTGACCCCCCGAACCGCACTACGAAAGCGTGGACAATTTTGAAGTGGTCCTTTTTGGCGCGCCAGCGGACTCCGGCTGTGGCCCAAAGAACAAGTCAGAGCCGAGAGTTGATAACCAAAACAATCTTATATTCTCAATAATGGCAAATCGAAAACAATACACAAGTATGCACACTCCACAATAGTTGAGTACAATATGTAACCAATCAAACAACGTACTACACAGTACAATCAGCCACACTCGAAACAACGGACACAGACAAGAATACGCACTACATTGCACTCGCATGCATTGAACAAACAAGACACTTAAAGACTAAAGAGATAGAAAACCTATTCAGTCCAAAGTTCTTGGAACAAAAGTCTGGATTATACTCTTCCGAGAATCACTCACTCAAAGTCCAGCGTTGTTGTCGTTTCCGCTGCCCCTGAAGTTTCTCTCCAGGAAACCTCGCCGAAGTTTCTCTTCCAGGAAACCTCGCGTCTTCAATTGGCCACTCTCCAAGCTTCAAACTTCTTCGCCGGAAACACGTCGGCTTCACACACGCAGCTGTTGCCACGCGTCTTCGCTCAATAGCGCTAAGCACACACTCTTGCCTGTAGCTCGAGTCGTCACCCCTCAGGTGGAAATCATCTTCTTCGCCTGCTCTGTCTCTACGTACAAAACCTTCGCCGACTACACGGCGGAATCCCTACGCGGTCTGGCACTAACTTCCGTCATCTCCTAATTCCTCCACTCTCCGCTGCTCGGTTTAAAACCTTCCGCGCACGATTCCCGAAATTCTACTCATTTCGTCGGCGCGATGCGCAGCGAAGGCTGGGAGAGAAGGATAAGCGCGAGGGACGATACGAGGGCCGTTCGCGACGGATGACTCAACCCGGCATCACCACACCCCTTTCCTTCTAGAAATTTCGAGTGCTTGCTCGGCCGCCGATGTGGGGTGAGGAGGTTCGTAGGCGAACCTACGCTTCCGAGGAGAGAGGGAGCGTGCCCGGAGAGTCTTTGGATGCTTGTTTTCTTTTTTCTTTTTCTTTTATCGTTGACCTCGCGGCGTCACTCCGGCGTTTCTTCACGAGAATTTGGCGGCGCGCCCTTTTTTAAGCGCTCGTTTTGTGACAATGAGACTGTCTAGTTTTAATGAATTGGCTAAAGTTTGTCCCGTTCCTTCATTTTTTTAAAAGCAACGTAGTAATCCAAGTTTTCTACATTGAAACGGCCGCCCCCATCCGCCGCAACCACCAATGTTGCTCAAGCTTGAGCGTTCATGCTTGTGCACTGTCAATTTAAAAGCAATAATTGCGCATGTCTGGGGCCCCATAACAACACGCATATACTCTGCATATGCATCCCTTTCTAGAAAACGCATACATAAGTGATTTTAGAGACCATGGAGCTTATCACGCTGCGCTTAGCATGCAACACTTGCACGGAACGGGGAGTGTTTCTAACGCTTTGCTAAAACGAAATGGTGGTGACACCTACCCATCGCCTCGCGTTCTACACCTTATCACCTCTGATACGGGCGCGCATGGCCAGGCACTTCGTTTTCCAAAATAAACTGCCAGATGGCGCTCATGTCTCACGTGTGACGTGACTTGACTTGCTCGTTCGCCTCCGCTGCACCCTCGAGGCACTCTAACGCAGCGCCTCCGGAATACCATTCACCGATTTTCTTGTGCAGAACATAAAGTAAATGTTTTTTTCACTCTCTCCACACGCAAGACTGTCCTCTTTCGACATTTGCAAATTACATACAGATACGGGGCCAATTTTTTATCTGGCGATTGTTCTGCTTGTTTTTCTGGAGACCTCTTCCGGCCTACCTCAACAAGCATCGCCTCATAGTCGGTGAAATGACCATTGCAGTACTTCCCTTCTTTAATGATGTCGTGAGAGTTAAAAGCTAAATCGATGCAAGTGTTGTGGTTTGTTGAAATGGCATTTTCTGGAAGGGCATAACGAGTCTCACAATGTGGTGGCAGCACATTATCTAGCGTTTGCTGTTTGCTTGATCAACGCCTCTGAAAAGGCACGATATGTTTCCGCCAGATGGATATAGTTGTGCATGTTTAGAGCTGTTTCCAAGTGTCACAAAACGAGCGCTCAAAAAAGGGCGCGCCGCCAAATTTCTCGCGCATTGAAAACCGCCCGGAAGTGACGCCGACGAGTGTCAACAATAAAAGAAAAAGAAAGAAAGAAAACAAGCATCCAGACTCCCCGGGCACGCTCACTCTCCCCTCGCAAGTGTAGGTTCGCCGACGAGCCTCCTCACCCCACATCGGCGGCCGAGCAAGCACTCGAAATTTCTAGAAGGAAAGAGGCGTGGTGATGCCCGGTTAAGTCATCCGTCACGGACGGCCCTCGTACCGTCTCGCACTTTCCCCCAGCCTTCGCTGGCATCGCGCTGACGAAATGGTGAGAACTTTCTGGAATCTCACGCGGAAGATATTTAATCGAGCAGCCGAGATGAGTGAGATCAGGAGAAAGACGGAAGTTAGCCCCAGAGCGCGTAGGGATTCCGCCGTGTAGTCGGCCGAAGGCTCTTGTCCGTAGAGACAAAGCAGGACAAGAAGATAATTTTCACCTGAGGGGTTGACGACTCGAGCTCCAGGCAAGAGTGTGTGTTTACCAATATCGAGCGAAGACGCATGGCAACAGGTGCGTGTGTGAAGCGACGTGTTTCCGGCGAAGAAGTTTGAAACTTCGAGAGTGGTTAATGAGACGCGAAAGGTTTCCTGGAAGAGAAACTTGGGGGCAGCGGAACGACAACACGCGGACTTGAGTGAGTGATTCTCGGAAGAGTATCATCTAGACCTTTGTTCCAAGAACTTTGGACTGAATAGGTTTTCTATCTCTTAGTCTTTAAGTGTCTTGGTTGTTCAATGCATGCGACTGCATTGTAGTGCATATTGTTGTCTGTGTCCGTTGT
Source organism: Rhipicephalus microplus (assembly GCF_013339725.1). Taxonomy (NCBI): domain Eukaryota; kingdom Metazoa; phylum Arthropoda; class Arachnida; order Ixodida; family Ixodidae; genus Rhipicephalus; species Rhipicephalus microplus. The sequence goes on along the minus strand of NC_051170.1, from coordinate 113,734,698 downwards.
TTCGAGTGTGGCTGATTGTACTGTATAGTACGTTGTTTGATTGGTGACATGTTGTATTCAACTATTGTGGAGTGTGCATAATTGTGTATTGTTTTTATCTGCCATTATTGAGAATATAATTTTGTTTGTTTATCAACTCTTGGCTCTGACTAGTTCTTCGGACCGCAGCCGGCGTCCGCTGGCGCGCCAAAAAGGACCACTTCTAAATTGTCCACGCTTTCGTGGCGCCGTTCGAGGGCCGATACTTCGGCCCTTGGAATTAGCCCGGCGATCGCCTCCCTAATTAACGGGACCTGTGACCATTAATCTGGCGTTCGTGACTAGGATCTTTTGGTGCACAGTGTGCCCAAAGTAGTGAGCAAGAGCCTCGAGTTGTTGATAGTGCTATCGGAATGATTTTGTGTGTTGCTCAGTGTTCTCATTAACGAGTGCAGGAGAGTGTTCCGATAGACTGATTTAGGCAGATACTTTTTGCACGCGGCAAGACTTTATTTGCGAAACACAATGGATCTCGAAAAGTTAGTTGCTCTTGTGAGAAGATGCGTCTTTCTGGCGCCGCACTACGGACTACGGCTGGCAGCTGAGACAGCCAAGAAAGAAAAAGCAGCTGAGTTGGAGAGAGAAAGGCTGGCCGCTGAAAGGGCGAAGGAAGAAAGAGAGCAACAATTGAAGTTGGAGTTGGAGAGAGAAAAGCTGGCAGCTGAAAGGGCGAAAGAAGAAAGAGAGGCAAAGGAGCGACAGCTGAGAGAAGAAAGAGAGCAGAAATTGAAGCTGGGGTTGGAGAGAGAAAGACTGGCGACTGAGAGGGCGAAATAAGAAAGAGAGGAAAGGAAACGGCAGCGACAGCACGAGATAGAACTCGAGCGGCTCCGTTTGCAACAGCGAAGTGAAACTCCCGTCCAAACTAGAGTTGAAAGCAGCGAACGGGAAGATCATGGCTTTTGCTTGAACCCAAGCAAGCTGCTCGTAGCATTTGATGAAAGGAAGGACGACCTTGACACGTACCTTCACAGATTTGAGACGATTGCAAGGAGCCAGAATTGGCCGGAACATACTTGCTACATATTTGCTTGAAGTACTTGCTTGAGTGGTGAAGCACTCAGTGTGTACGGTAGGCTGACGCCGACCGATGCAGCCAACTATGCAAAGGTGAAAGCTGCTTTGCTGAAGCGACTTAGATTTACTGTGGAAGAATTCCGGGACAGGTTTCGGACAGGAAAGCCAGCTGATGGTGAGACGGCTACGCAGTATGCCGCACGACTTTGCTATTATTTAGACAGATGGATTGAACTTTCAGGGACAGCGCAGGAGTACGATGAGCTTAGAGAGCTCCTAATTAGAGAACAATTTCTTACTAGTTGCCACCCAAGTCTGTCGCTGTACTTGAAAGAGAGGAGAGCTAAGTCACTTGAAGACATGCTTGAGTTAGCTGATGAATTCTTGGAAGCGCAAGGTGGCACTAATTTGGCCAAGGTCAAGAATAATGTCCCGAATATTCGAATAAATCGGCTCCCGAAGAAAAGAAGCGTGCTCCGGAGAGCATTCCGCTATGTTTTCTGTGTAACCGAGTGGGTCATTGCGCGAAAAACTGTCGAACGATCTTTACGAGCCCTACGGTATTAAAATGTTTCAAGTGTGGTCAGACTGGGCACAAAGCAGACGCATGTCGTAACGGAGCGAGTCAAGCTCACTAGGTATCCTGTGGGTTAGCAGCACCGAAATTCGATAATAATGCCGTAACCGATGCATTCGTAGAGTTGAAAAATGAGGAGAAAATTCCTATTGTGGGTGCTGTAATGACAAAACAGCCAACCGGTGTCACGAAGGGAATGCCAACGCTGCCTGGAAAAGTTGCTGGCAAGAAGATTACGGTGTTAAGAGACACCGGTAGCTCCACAGTTATCATGGAGAGAACTTTGGTACGGGAAAGTGAGTTGACAAGCAGAACGAAACCGGTTTGCCTAATTGACAGTACGGTTCGGATGCTTCCCGAAGCAGAGATTGAGTTTGAAACCCCGTACTTCATCGGGAAGGTTACGGCTCTATGCATGACGACCCCCCTGTACGACCTCGTCATCGGAAACATCAACAGGGCGCGAGGGCCGAATGATCCAGAATGTTTGGGGGAAGACCCGATGATGGAGCCCCCGCTGACACAGGGACCACGAGATACAGCGGAGAACAATCCCGCGAAGGATTTCACTCGAGCCCAAGGTGAAGCCTGGGCGCAAGAGACAGTGAATGAGAACATCATCATATTGAATGAGTTCACGTGCTGGGCAGCTGGGCTTACGTCGGCTCGACCTCAACTGACCGACAATGTAAACATGACGGAGTCGGCCAGCCAGGCCAAATGTCGGGACATGAACAAGCGGGTGAATGACCGAACAGGATTGGTTGAACGTCATGACCTGATAACAATGTCGGAAGTGACAACGATGGCTGAGACGCCGCCTCAGATACCGTCGTTGGAAGGGGCTCGCCGGAACAAAACGAGCAAAAACAATGAGAGATCGAGCGAGTACCGCAAGAAAGGGCGCAAGCACCGTTCGAAATGCACAGGATAAGTGTTGAGGACGATTCGGAATGTGTTTGACAGTGCTTTATGTTAAGGTAATGTGGTTGTTATCCTGTGTCACAACTGTATGTCGAGTGAGTCAAAATGTTTGTTACGGTGATGTGATTGTACAATTGTTGAAATGGGTGAACTTTGTACATTTGTATTGTCTGGAATATGTGATGGAGTATTGTACTCATGTACCTGTGGTTATATTTCATGTGTGTGAGATTGAATTTCAATGGACAATTGAATAGAGTGATCTATTGTGGATGTGACGTGTCATGAGCGACGGACTATGTTATAGTCTTTGAGAGTGTGGGGACTGTTCGCACTCGTTTGTGTGGTTTTGAATATTATGAGATAATATTCCTAAAGTGGGGGGCAGTGTCACAAAACAAGCGCACAAAAAAGGGCGCGCCGCCAAATTCTCGCAACGAAACTCCGGGGTGACGCCGCGAGGTCAACGATAAAAGAAAAGGAAAAAAAGAAAACAAGCATCCAAAGACTCCCCGGGCACGCTCACTCTCCCCTCGGAAGTGTAGGTTCGCTGAAGAGCCTCCTCACCCCACATCGGCGGCCGAGCAAGCACTCGAAATTTCTAGAAGGAAAGAGGCGTGGTGATGCCGGGTTGAGTCATCCGTCGCGGACGGCCCTCATACCGTCTCGCGCTTTCCCCCAGCCTTCGCTGCGCATCGCGCCGACGAAATGATGAGAACTTTCTGGAATTTCGCGCGGAAGGTATTTAGTCGAGCAGCCGAGATGAGAGATCAGGAGAAGAGGGAACTTAGCGCCAGAGCGCGTAGGGATTCCGCAGTGTAGTCGGCGAAGCTTTTGTCCGTAGATACAAAGCAGGAGAAGAAGATGATTTCAACCTGAGGGGTGACGACTCGAGCTACAGGCAAGAGTGTGTGCTTTACCGCTATCGAGCGAAGACGCGTGTAACAAGCTGCGTGTGTGAAGCCGACGTGTTTCCGGCGAAGAAGTTTGAAGCTTAGAGAGTAGCCAATTGAAGACGCGAGGTTCCTGGAAGAGAAACTTCGGCGAGGTTTCCTGGAAGAGAAACTCGGGGGCCAGCGGAACGACAACCAACGCTGGACTTTGAGTGAGTGATTCTCAGAAGAGTATCATCCTAGACTTTCGTTCCAAGAACTTTGGGACTGAATAGGTTTTCTATCTCCTTGTCTTTAAGTGTCTTGGTTGTTCAATGCATGTGACTGCATTGTAGTGCGTATTGTTGTCTGTGTCCGTTGTTTCCAGTGTGGCTGATTGTACTGTGTAGTGCGTTGATTGGTTGGTGACCTATTGTATACAACTATTGTGGAGTGTGCATACTTGTGTATTGTTGTTTTTATCTGCCATTATTGAGAATATAATTTTGTTTTGGTTATCAACTCTCGGCTCTGTCTTGTTCTTTGGGCCACAACCCGGCGTCCGCTGGCGCGCCAAAAAGGACCACTTCTAAATTGTCCACGCTTTCGTGGTGCGGTTCAGGGGGCCGATACTTCGGTCTTGGAATTAGCCCGGCGATCGCCTCCCTAATTAATGGGACCTGTGACACAAAGTGCCTGTGTGTTTTCAACAGCGATGGCTGCACTATCTCGGCGTTTCTCGACGTAGTTTGATGACCTCCCAAATGCGCCTACAAATCACCGTATGGGCTCGTTTTCGTCGTGACACCTGTCGAACCTTAAGGAGCCTTAAGGAGAGTCCTTCCACTGCATGACATTTATGTAGTGTTTTTTCCTGCCACAGCTGCAAGTAACACCTTGGCTTTATAGGAAAACACCTTCTCGCAACGCGAATGGTCCGGTTTTGATCTTCAATGGGACCAAAAATTTTATTCTTTAATTTATTTGCTTCTTTGTCGATTTTTTGCTCACGCATGATTTTTCGCTCACAACCAATGGTGCCGACGCTGGCGGCGGAATTTCCACAACCCGAGCTCTCTAACGTTATCACGTTAATATACACTGGAGGAAACTCTGGCGCTAGTGTCTATGGCAGGCGCAACGCACGGCACTTCAGCGAGCATAGAAATGATGGGTAGTACACGGATTCGTCTAATATTCGTAGTTCTGGGTTCGTGTGAATTGGTGTGGCTTGGAGCTGTTTTCTCACGAAACAAAAATCAGCGAATTTTCAGCGGTTGCGCTTCACCATCTTATTATTAAGCTCTTAATTTCAAATCGGGTCACAAATTTCAAGAGGGTTCGATCTTTCCTTTGAAACAAAACAGAAACACAGCAATAAACGAAGCCACAAGTAAAATTGGGGCCCGCTAAGTTCGAAGAGTAGGCAAATCCGTGTACTACCTATCATTCCATTCAACGGTCGCTGAACGATCACAGCGCCAGAGTCTCTTCTAGTTAACTTTAGAAAACTTGATGGTCACGGGTCAAGATCCAGTGTGAGGATGAGCAGGAAGTCGTAGAATACAGCATTGAAAGCTTTGAGTTTCCGCAGTATTATATATATATATATATATATATATATATATATATATATATATATATATATATATATATATATATATATATATATATATATATATATATATATATATGTAGGGAAAAAATTACGGGGACCCCGATAGAATATACAATAAGAAACAGGAAATTGAATTGAGACTTTCTTCGGTTTGGCCATATGTGTGTGTGTGTGTGTGTGTGTGTGTGTGTGTGTGTGTTGTGTGTGTGTGGGTGATTCCGAAAGAGAGCCCGCTGTGAGCATTTTGAGGGTTAGATAAATTTGCTGGGTTTCACGTCCCAAAACCACCATATTATTATGAGAGCAGCCGTAGTGCAGGGCCCCGGAAATTTCGACCACCTTGGGTTTTTTAAAGTGCACCCGAAATCTCAGCACACCGGCCTACAGCATTTCCGCCTCCATCGAAAATGCAGCCGCCGAAGCCCGGATTCAATTCCATGCCTTGCGGGTCAGCAGCCGAATACCTTACCGAATAGACCACTGCGGTGGGACCATTTTAATGGTTCCTTTTGGCGAATCGAGATGCAAATACATGGTACGCCAAGATTTGCACACACCCATTCTTACTAGGTGTTACTCTGCGACGTCTATCCTTCTATGCAAAGCAGCCCTAGTTTCACGCAGATAAATTGTGACTACTCCGATATTTCTTTGGAATGTTTAGCGGGTTCACGAGGGCTTTCTTGTTCAAACATGTAAATCGGGCTCGCTATGGCTGTGGCGAAGCACATGATCTTAGTTTTTGTGTTTGTCTCCAACATAGGTGACGCATTGGGCCTGCACGATACTATAACGTCGAATGCAGCTGTTTGCTTCACTCGAGAGGACTTATCCATACACATATGCGCTACATGTTAGCAACACAAACACAGTTAGATGTGCTATGCTTCTAAACGGAACCTGAGAGACAAAGCGAATAGATTCAGTTGGCGGTAAAGAGCTGCCATGCATGCACCATAAACAGAAGGTAGCGGAATTCCGAGCAAAAAGAGTGGTGATGGACGTCAAATTCGCAGTATGCAAATATAATCACAATGCAAGGTAGTAGAGATAAAAGGAGCGTTTATCTTTCAGCGCACTGTCTCGGGGTGCTTGAAGCCCCTGACATGGATTTACGACGGCGTCGCAAAATCACTTCCGCTTCCCATTTCAGGCCGAAGCCGGTCAACAGGAAGTATACGCGTTTCTCTTTCACGTATAATGCTCTGAATAAATCACTTATGCCCCACCACTAGATGATGATCTTCGTTTTTCAGTTACAATGAGTCTGCCAACTTTCTAGAGCTTTATATACTGCTTTTATTTTTTTGTTAAGCGTGTGTTTCTAAGGCCAAGTAGTAATCAGGCAAAAGCACAGCCAGCAACTCAGCCTGTGTGGCCGGGGATTTGACAATGAGCCCTGCTATTTACGCTGGGGCTATGATGTGGTGCCTTAGTGTGAATATGTTTATTCTTTGAAACGTAACTGTGCGACACTGGGGTGAATGAATATGACTACGCTATGGGCTATAAATAACATTGTGCGCTTGCGGACCATACATTATGCTTTAAGTGAATAGAAAAGAGGCTGAGCGCTTACACCGCCATGCTTAGCACACCAGAAGAGTGTTAAGGGCTGACAGCTAACTGGATAAGGATAGAGAAGAGACGTTAAGATGCAGATAAATCCTGTAAAATTGCTCAAGCTCTCAGTATAGATATTGTATGCGAATATAATCGATTGTGATGAGGTTTGATGTATCCTAATTTCGAACACGGCAGGGGGCTGTCTTTTTTCGGAGCACCTATTACGCTTGTTGTTAACAAAATATCTAAAATGTTTCCATTTTTTTGCTCTTTCAGTGTAGCAGCATTTAGAAAAATCCCATACAAACTTTGGACAATTATCTTCGACTTTTTCTTCACCGATGTGTCTACGACAGCGTATTGAACGCTGAGCAGCCTAGCCAGTCATCCTTGTATTGGTAATTTTTGAATTAACTGTCTTGCACTGTCGCTATTCAATAATTGCTCATTACTGTCAACAATGTTTTCCTATGAGTACTCTTAGATTCTTTGGAGGCTTTTCTCGATCAAATCTTCCTCTTTCCTGCCCTTTCTTTTTATGATCTTTCTCTGTCGTATTGCCTATACGGCAGGCTTACCCGAGTTCAACAGTGTTTGTTGCTTCTTGGTTTGTTTGTGGAAGTCGCCCTAGAGATCTTCCGCATGAATTTCTGAACTGCCAGGTGGAGACGATACGATTAATGTAAAGTAGAAGCAAGATAATAGAAAAGCATCACCACGCCGAATTGAACCATATCACATACAAAGTGATTATCGACCAGAGTCTTCATTCTCCACTTCCGGTGGCATTTAAGTCTCTCTCCTGGGCGAGGTATCCTTGCCCCTTTCCTGTCTGTTCCTCTTCCTTTATAATCCACAAGCTACCCCCCTCCGAGACTCGCTTCACGAACCTTTGTGGAGATGGCAGTGAGAAATAGCGGGTTAAACGGATCGACAATGAGGGCGCCAGTGTGTTTCTTTAGTCGACTCGCCCAACCGACTGATCGGAAATGGTGAAGTCGGAACTTTTTAGGCTAGGGACAAAACTAGTGCGTCGCATTACCTGCCAGAACCTTGAAGCGTTCTCTGGGTGGTGCCCTAGTTGGGGACCTCTCCCTCATTCTAATCTTTGCGTATCTCCGCGTAACTTACGTTGTCTTGCGCAGTGGTGTTGGTCCCCGCCTTGCCTGTCAGTAGAATCAGTGAGGAGGAAATAAAGTGAGACAGAAGTTTGTTTCTTCGGGCAACGAAGCAAAATGACGGTACATAGAGAACGGAAAGCATAGCAGCCACCACGAGGAGCCGCAAGGTGAACAAAAAGTCACAATTTCGTTACAAGAGCGAAGAATTAATTGTGACAGCAACCACTTGGAACGTCGAGCTGAGAACGGCTAGCAGATTGAAACGCACAGTGCTCTGCTTACCCGCAAACAACACTTGAAAACAACACACGCAGGACGAGAGCGAAATAACAACGCTTATTGCTCGACACGTAACGCGCTGTTTAAACAAAAAACGACGCAGGAAACATAATCACTGATACAGATTAGTGCAAACTAACAAGTGCTCCAGTTGTTATACCTCACTGTGTATGAAAAACACACTGTTTTCGTAAACGGGTTCTGTGCAAAGACTGAAGTGACCTTTGGGGGCCCGGCAACTAACGCAATCGTTCTAGTGAAAACTGAAGGCACACAAATCCCCCCCCCCCACAGGATAAGCGCGCCCGTACAAGCGCCTAGTCCCCCCCCCCCCCCATCCACGGGGCAAAAGTACGCGTGAGAGATAAGCGCGCATCAGCGCATCGCGACGAGCTGGGCGGTGAGCGCGGGCGGCTTTTTAAACGCTAAGCATATTTTAGGGAGTTTTACAGCATCTGTATATCTATCTATCTAGCCGCCTGTGAATTCTAGCCCTCCTCGCTGTTTGGATAATGGGATCTATACCAAACTTGGTATGACATAACATGACTGTATGAGGAGCATAACTAATTAGTCATAACATGTAAATCACAACGTGTATGTCATCAATGTCACAATTTACATGTTATCCTCTTGCTGCTCCTGCGGTGGTTTTGTTATCAAAAAAGTGGTTTGGTATGACATGACTGCATGGCGAACATAAGTGACAGATGATGATCAAAAGTTAATTACTACCAATAATGGGGACCGGCCAAGTGGTCGGTTACGCTGCTTAGAGGAGATCAGCGGGGATCCTTTGGGACACCACGGCCTCCAATGCGCGTGAGATTACCCGGCGTGTCTGTGCCGAGTGATATGCAGAAGGGACTCCCATGTATGTTCTGTGTCAGAAGCGTCAGCGTAATGTAGGCGCGTCAATTCCATGTGTATGAAGGTGGCCGATTGTGAGCAGTATTTACAGTTTGGTGTCACGAAGTGTGGGTATGCCTTGCTATAAAGCCAGGGGTTGGGAAAGACACCTGTGTGAAGCTTGCGCCACAGGACGCTATCACGTCGAGGGAAGTTTTTGTGAGCTAGAGGATAGCGGAGACGGCATAGTCTGTAGTGCTGTAGAATGTCTGTGTAACTAACCATAGGAGTTGGTTTTTCGCAGGCCTGGGAGGGCGAAGACTGAGAAGCGTAAGGCGTAAAAAACTCCGTTCGGCAGTTGAGATCTCGGGCGAGAGTGTGTCCCTGCGCATTTCCACTAAGGAATTCATGAGCTGGGGCCCAGATAAGAAAACGAGGTGGGACATGCGGTGTGTAATGCTTTATGATTGAGTATGCTTGTGTAGAGATTCGGCTCGCATCAAAATTTTGGATGGTGAGTTTGGGATCACTTACGACCACCTTGGTTATTGGCTCGGTCATTGCCAAAGCAATGGCAACCTCTTCGGCAACCATTATATCGGTGGAGTGAATTACACTACATGCCGTGCTCCACCAACGGTGTGGGGCCAGGGCAACCGCCACCATTGTTGATCGATGTGGGTGTCGCGAAGCATTTGTGTACGTGACATCGGAACGATTTCAGAGACGTTTCTGTAGTTGGCGCGCTCGGTCAGCCCTACGACCCGCATGATGTTCAGGGTGCATGTGCTTAAGGATTAGAGGAATACGAAGACTTAGTCGCTGATCTGTCGGTACATCTTGGTAAGCAGTGGCCGCCCGCGTGGGGATGAGCCCAATTTGGTGCAATACAGCACGTCCCGCATGGGTATGTGAGAGCCGCTGGTACTGGGACGTAAGGGTAGCTTCTATAAGCTCATTGACCGTGTTCGACACATCAAGGGCCATAAGTTTGGAGGTAGAAGTGGACATCTGGAGTCCTAAGGCGGTCTTGTATGCCTTGCGAAGCGGAGTATCAAGGCGATCGAGATCAGTGCGCGTAAGGTGGAGGTAGGGAGCCACGTAGGTAGTGCGTGTGCAGACAAATGCCAGAACCAGTCGAAGAAGGTTGGATTCGCACATGCCTGCATTCTTGTTGGCAACGCGCTTGAGAAGGTGACCAATTTGGTTGGCAGATTGGTCGATTCGCTGAAGAGTGGTAGAGTTGCCACCCTTAGCCTGTAGGTGCAATCCTAAGATGCGGATGTGATCTCTTTAGAGAATGCGCATTCCCTGCACTTGGAGATTGAAATAGACCTGTTTGGGATTGCGTCCCTGTGATCTGATAACAATGTATTCGGATTTGGTCGCCGAGCAGAACAGGCCTACCGTAGAGAGATAGCTGCCCACGTGGTCGATCGGTGTTTGTTGGTTTTCTTCAATTTGGCCATTACTACCTCTTGTAACCCACAGGGTGAGGTCATCTGCATAGAGTGTGTGATGCTGATTTGGGATGTCAGTCAGAAGTTTGGGAAGTCCTAACAATGCAACATTGAAAAGGAGTGGGGATAGCACGGAACCTTGAGGTGTTCCACGGCTGCCGGGGGAAATGGTGGAAGGCTCTCCTTCACCGATGTCAAGTTGCACTTGACGATTGGTTAGGCAATCCTTCACGTATGCATACGTCCTATTCCCCACTCCCAAAGCCAGTGAATTCTGCAGAAAGGCGTTGTGCTGTACGTTATCAAAGGCTTTGGAAACACCAAGACCAACAATGACTTGGGTGTCTAGAGTACGGTTGTAGAGCACCGGGTATTTGAGTAGATGCATGATATCCGGTGCCACCAGGTGTGGGCGGAAGCCGAACGTGGTGTCGGAAAGTAGATGATGATCCTCCAAGTAGCCAATAAGGCGGGTCTGGACAACATGCTCCATCAATTTCCCTACACAGGATGTGAGGGAGATGGGACGCAAGTTTGCTAGCGTTGGGCTTTTTCCCGGTTTGGGAATCAGGATGAGGTTGGAAAGATTCCAGCTCTGGGGTACGGTGCCTTGCTCCCAATATTGCGGAATATAGCCCGTGAGAACTTGGATAGAAGAATCATCCAGGCTTCGCAGCATGCGATTTGTGACTCTCTCTGGACCAGCTGCAGTACTTGTCTTGAAACGGTTTAGTTCCGCCCGCACCTCTGCTATAGTGTGGGGGCATCAAGAAGCGGGTTATCATCCCCCTCACATGCAGGAAGAGGAATGGCGGGGCCAGGACGGACATAGGTGTTAATGAGCTCTTGACGTACAGAAGGGAATGAGCCAGAAAATTTACGCAATATACGTTCAAGTTGATATTTAGCTTGCCGTTTGCCACTGTCAGGATGTTCTTAGAGTTAGGAGCCTTATCCATTTGGGCACAGATGTCATTCTAGTTCTGACGGATGAGTTTTATAGCATAGTGTTTAATGTTTGTGCGCACTCGAGCCAACCGGTGGCGGATGCCTTTATCCCAATTTCGAGCCTGCAGAAGGGTCTCAAGTTTGCGTTTTCACGCCCAAAGTTTGGCGTAGTATCTGTCACAGCTAGGCACCAACTTCTCGACTTCGACGTCCGTTGTGGCATCCGCGACGTGCTGGTGCAGGGTAGCGGACCATATGACAATATGAGTAATATGCTACGAGGTTGCAGAATCTTGGCGCTTGGTGCGAAAGTGGTCCCGGTCAATCAGTCTGGCTGAACGAAAACACTTACGTGGGGGCTCCTGGATGACTATTTCCAGAATGTAATCGTCACTGCCGAAAGTTTCTTGTTTATTGCACCAGGTGGCATTTACTCCAGGCCCCACGAAGGAGAGATCTGGTGTGGTGTCACCACACCAGATCCTCCACTCCTCCACTCCTCCACGCCACTCCTCCCCCTCTACGCGTCGGACGTGCTGGGTCAGTAAGAAGATTCAGGTGTAGCGAGTGCCACTCGTCCGATAGAGAACGGCCTTTGGGGGAGTCGTAGTGGTAGGTCCATGATGAGCGGGGAGCGTTGAAATCCCTCACTATAATATATCGCTGGTGCTGGGCTAGTTGCTGAACGTGGAAAAACAGGGGGCCGAATTCGACCCGGTGGTCCCGGGGTGTGCTGTAGACGTTAAGCACGAATAAACAGTGATGAGGTTTACGACAAGAGTGGGCAGAATTGCTAAATGTACGTGATCAGGGAAATTAGAGGCAATATTATGAGGGATGACAATCATGTTGCGTTTAACTAAAGTTGCCACTTGAGAGTTAGCACGCCCCGACGTGTATGTCTGTTATCCGGCTAATGGAGCGTGCTTGCCACCCTCTTGAAACACTATGATTCCTGGACGATCGCGGGAGGCAAGAAACTGCTGGAGCACGGGACGCTTACGTGCGAAGCCCCGGTAATTCCACTGCCAGATGGTGTTACGCGAGCGGCCCGCCATGGCTAGGATTAGAGTTTGTGCTGCCTGTGACCATGAAAGAAGCTTGGCCTAGGACATCGTCGTAAGATTTGCACCGAGCGTCTAATGCTTTACTCAACGTATCGAGTTGCTGGGTCAACTGCACTGTGATTGTCTGAACATATTGTTACGGGAACTTTATCAGCATCAGGACGTACGCCAGAGTAGTCCACAAGATGGCCTAACATGGTTATTTGCTGGCATCCGAAATGGCACTTCGATAACTTTAGTTGCAGCCCTGCCTTACAAAAAACAGAAAGGATGGCGGAAAGGCGGTCGAGGAGTATTTCAAAGGTCGGGGACAACACAATGACGTCATTGAAGTAACATAGGCAACTTGACCACTTCAACCCGCGCAAGAGAGTCTTCATCATTTGTTCGAAGGTGGGAAGGTGGCTGGAGCACTGCATAATCCGAATGGCGTGACCTTAATTTGGTAAAAACCATCAGGGGTCACAAAAGCAGTCTTCTCGTGGTCCATGTTGTCGACAGCAATTTGCCAGTACCCTGAGCGAAGGTCGATGGAGGAAAAATACTCAGCGCCATGAAGGCAATCTAGGGCGTCGTCAATGCACGGTAGCGGGTAGACGTCTTTCTTAGTGATCCAGTTCAGATGTTGGTAGTCGACGCAGAATCGGCAACTGTTGTCCTTTTTCTTTACAAGAACAACAGGGGAAGCCCATGGACTGGAATATGGCTCAACTATGCCTTTGGCGAGGATCTTCTCGACTTCCTTTTGAATGATCTGACGCTCCGCAGGAGAAACGCAGTACGGCCCTCGATATACCGGAGATGCATCGCCAGTGTTATAGCGGTGCTTCACAATGCTGGTTTGACCTAGCGGACGGTCACAGAAGTCGAATACGTCAAGGTACGATTCCAGGACGTGACGGAGTGCGTCAGTTTGATGCGGGAAAAGGTCGACCACGATCATTTTTTTTCACATTAGAAGATGGACTCTCTGTCGAAGAACAGGCTTGCGTGCAGTTGGGGCGACGCACATCATCGGGGTACAAAGCTGAGATGACGCAATCCTCAGAGGGTGTCAGCGTGGCGAGTGCTATTCCACACGAAAGCACTTGTGGACACAGAGCAAAGTTCAGCAAAGGGATGCAAGTACGGTTTTCCCGTAACGTAACAATAGTGCACAGAAAAGTAACACAGCGAGTCAGAAGGACAGATGTGATGGGCGTGAGCACGTAGTCTCCATCAGGTACAGGTGGGACGCTGTTACGGCGATGCAGGTAACGGTTTGCGGTGACAAACGGACTTGTTCAGAAGAGCAGAGAGGAACTTGGGGCGGACTGGGCGTATCAGGCGTACAAGGGAAGTCAAGTTGCACTGTGCTGGCTGAACAGTCAATGAAGGCCGAATGAGCGGACAAAAAGTCTAAACCGAAGATAACATCAATGGCGCAGTTGGTGAGAACAGTGAAGAGGACGGAGGTTTCATGTCCGGCACTAGTAACGCGTGCTGTGCAGACACCAACGAAGGCAGTTGCACTGCCATCTCCAACACGAACACATCGTGAAGGGGCTGGAATCAAGACTCCCATTAAGCGGTCACGAATGTGCGAGCTCATAACAGAAATTTGGGTGCCAGTGTCTACAAAAGTTTTAACAGGTAAACGACCCACTTTTACATCAATCAAGTTATGGTTGGTCGTGACGATCAACAGAGGAATTGTAGGACAAGTAGCAGCAGCGTCACCTTCAGGAGCTGCACCAGTTAGTTTCCCGAAGGAAACCGTCGGGTGAAGGACGGAGATGGGGGACGGGGTGGCGGAGGAGACTGCGAGAATCTACTTCGTGGTGAAGGCGAGCGGCTGTACTGGGCATTGGTCGTGTCGGTCATGTCGTAATGAGCAGAGTCATCACGACGGGTCGGTTCTTGCCCAGAAGGGCGGGCTGATGTGTCGAAGTTCGTGAAGTTTGGGTTTGTGCGCGAGGGCGAGATCCACGTGCTTCGGCAATGACGCGAAATGTGCCCCACTCGTTCGCAACGGAAGCAAATTGGCCTGTCGTCAGGCGTCCTCCATGCGTTTGGATCTCGGTTACGTGGAGCAGGACGCCGGTAGTGCTGACGTGTGTTCAAGGTAGGCGGATGGACATCGGGTCGGTGCACAGAAAAAATCGTCTGAAGGCCCGCGTTTGCCAATTCTGGCGCACAACGCTCTGTATGAGGGATATGGTGGGCTGAGCATCGTTCGGTGTCAGGACCCTCAAGGGTGCTGTTGACATCGCATCAATTTCGCGTCAAACGGTTCTCGTATTGTCAGCAGAGAGTGGATTGGGCTGGGTCTGAAAACGGAGGTCCTCACAAGTTAATGTTGCTGTGGCATTAGGAAGACGGGTGAAGTGGTGGGAAATGCGACGGCTTTTAGCCTCTTGGAAGCGTCGGCACTCCTTAATACATCTTGAACTGTCGAACAGCCTTTAAATACAAGGCTAAAGGCATCATCAGCGATGCCCTTGAGTACGTGTGCAACCTTGTCGGCTTCGGTCATGGTGTTATCAGCTTTACGGCAGAGGGTCAAGACATCTTGAATATAGGCCAGGTAAGACTCCGTGGATGTCTGGTCACGGTTACTAAGCTCTTTCTTAGCGGCCTGCCTGCACCCGGCAGATTGGCCGAACAACTCGCGCAACTTCGTCTTACAGACGTTTCAGCTGGTGAGCTCTTCCGCGTTGTTGTTGAACCATGCCTTGGCCGTACCTTTCAGGTAAAAGATAAGGTTTGCCAGCATCATGGTTGGTTCCCATCTGTAGTTTTCACTCACGAGCTCGTACAGCTGAAGCCACTCATCAACGTCTTCGCCGTCGGTGGCCGAAAAGTTGCCAATATCGCGGGGTGGAGTGGTCACAATGACCACAGGTGAGGGGGGCGCCGTTGATGCGCGAGGCATGGCTGTTGGCACAGCATCCCTGTCGGTAGACATGTTAGAAGCGGCAACTTGGCGTCCGCTGCGAAGCTCCGTCGTGCTTTGGTACCCCGCACCTTCCACCAAAATGTTACGGGAGGGCACACAGAGAAACGAAGTTACAGCTAAGATATATTTGCACGACGCCAAGCCTAAGCCGAGATGGCAAGCCAGAGCATGTCTCACATCCCAAAATAACGTCGTCTTTCTCGCTGTCTGTCTTGATACTTCAGCGTGATGTAGTCTTGTAACAATATTTCTCCATGGTGCTTTCCAGAGCTGCGAAACGTTGGTCTTTGCGTGTTTCACTCATAGTCAGAGCTGACGTAAGTCGCTCAATTTGGGCCTGTGTGTCACCCGGTTGTGTACCGCCCACCTCGTAGGCCTTTCGTTTTGTGGCTGTGCTTCCCGATGGGTTAGTGTCCATGGGGGTAGATGTGGGTGTTTCTGTCATTGTAGGTGGATGTGAAAAGGGCACCGGATGCTATGCGCTGTTCTATTCTTGTGACTTTGTGCATAAGCTGTGTGACTACAACGGTGAGGTGACTAATGGCTTTCTCAAGTGTAGTGTTGAGAGTCCCTCCCTGCATACTCACCAGCACCGCCGCAGAAGTTTCGGAAACTCCACGTCCTCGCAGCTTCCCTGCCGGTAGACCTGGCAAAGTAGTAGCAGGGGTAGCCGCCCTCGAGCTTGACGATGGCCGTGGTGACTTGTGGCGAGAGTCAGCCCCAAGTGGTGGCAACGAGGAAGAGCGGTCCCTTCGCTTGCGCTTGGTACTACCAGACTGGTGACGGTCCCAGCGACTGGAGCGTTTAAGGGTAGCCCGACGTTAAATCACTTGATCTTTTTGCTTGGAGTCTTCCTCCTGCCGAAGGGCCTCCCATTGGTGCCGTTTCATGATACACGGGGTCCCTTGGATTTCCTTACAACGGCTGTCATCGGTAATATGCTGTTTTCCGCAAAGGCGGACGTTGGAACGCATTCGTGACCACTGGGTGCGTTGGCGATGGCGCATCCTCGACACTTGACCACTGTACTGGCACAATATCAGCTCTGTGGCCTAGTTCACTGCACCGGTAACACACTTCAAACTTCTTCTTGTACAGGTTGCAATGGTGACGAGCATTGCAGAGGTATATCCACGTGGAGACACGAGGTTTCTTGAAGGTCAACAGCATGGCTGTGGTATTACCCAGACGGCGAAAGTCAGCGATGGGAGGGTCACGACGATCTCGTAATTCTTCTTGGATACTTTGGCGGTGTAGGCGGAAGTCAACAACTGGGATCATACCGCGTCCTTGACTTTCATCGGGTACACATTACACAGAAATTTTATATTGGCGGGTGTCAATCACGAATTCCTTAAGTTGCAGTACCCGTTCAGCTCGTTCGATGGCCGCGGTATGATAGGCGAATGTGTTCTGTTTGGGGTTTACTTGAATGAGGTCTTCACCGCGAATTGAGGCCTTGGAAAAGTTTGCTGCAGCGCAGAGCGCTTCGAACAGTTGAAAGTTGGTAATCTTGGAGAGTAGGAGTCTTCCCCTAGGGCGGACAATGAGCTTGAAGGCATCGCTGGGCAGCCGAGGCTGCTTAAAAGCCACCTAGTTGAGGGCTAGTCGTCACCCACGTTGGCGTGGTGTGAGCGAACGCTCGGTCACTGCGGCATCATCATTCGTGGCATTTGAGGTATTATGGGACGAAGATCGTCCGTCCTGGATGTCAGAAGCCGGAAGGATAGCGGTCACTGTTTATGTACGGGCTTCACGGCTCTTTTTCACTTGCGTAAGCCATGCGTGGCTTCAAATTCATTCGGCGTAATTTCCATGCCCGCGACGATTAGCTTCATGGCACACCGGCAGCGCGCAAGCACGCTCTATGCCCGGCGAGGCCGCGTCGAGAGATAACGAGCGCAACACGGCGCCTTAGGCTTCACTACCCGAGGGCATTGCAGGATGGAAAACTTGCCAAAAAAGACATGAAATTGGTCGACTTGCGTCGAAGTAGGTTTTCGGAGATTCCTGGAGACGTCAGGAATCCGCTGGAATTGGTGTGAATTCGCTAAGATGAGAACTTCCTGGGATGCGCGTGAAAACGTACGGAGCCCATGTAGAGCACGACTAACTCGGCTGCCGAGACAGTGGCGCCTGCCTAAGTGACAGGCCCTCACGTGGAAATGAGGACATGCGTGTCACGTAAAAAATTCCGCCATATCCACGAAGTGAATGATGATGAGTGGGCGAAGCTCCGGAGGTAAACCTGGTAAACCATGAATCCTCTGTACATTTTGCCCACTCGATTTTATTACACCGCTCCCCCTAGCGTACGTCGCCGCACTAAATCGAACGATTGCCTTCAACCAATGACACGCGCCATATGTGACATCATTCCTATTTTATAAGATCTCGTGTCTTTCATCAACTACAAGTACCGCTTTCTAGTTTATAACATCTTGCATCTTTTCATCATCAGCTACAAGTACCACCATCTAGTAAACACTACAAGAACTAAACGAGAGGTGGCTACATACAGGAGACGGTACCGCCATCTAGTGAACACTGCAAGAACTAAACTAGAGGTGGCTACATACAGGGGACGGTACCGCCATCTAGTGAACACTGCAAGAACTAAACTAGAGGTGGCTACATACAGGCTACAGGGGACGCACAGCCCACGCCCTAAGGAGCTTGGCCCCTAAAACACCAGTACATACCACGCTCTTGGTGCGCCCGTGGCTGTCTCGCTATAGTTTCAAACAGACCAAATTTAGTATCACGTTAGGTGAATAGATGACGAACGTCTGCTGCAACATGATAATCTTGGCATGCTTGTCATGTAAGAACATGACTACATGCCACGCTCATGATTCGCTCGCGCTCAGTTCACTAGCTTCACATTGACTAAAGCAGATCATACGTGCCGTGATTGGATGATGAAGGTATATGACTGGTGCAAACATGATAATCATGACATGCGTGTCTTGTAAGGAGATGACTACATGCAGTGCTGATGAAGCGCTCGCGGTTGTTTGGTTAGCTTCACATATTCCAAATTTGGTGTCACGTGAGGTGAATCGATGACGAAGGTAAATGACACGTCCAAACATGATAATCATTGCATGCGTGTCTTGTGAAACATGAATACATTCTACGGTCATAGCCCGCTGGCAGACATCTCGCTAACTTCACTTATACCAAACCTGGTATCACGTGACCTGGACTGACCACGACAGTAAATAAAGATCCAAACATAATAATCATGGCATGCGTGTTATGTAAAACATGACCACATGCAACGCTCCTTGCGCGCTCACGGTCATTTTGCTAGCTTCTCGTATACCAAATTTGGTATTACGTGACGGTGTATAGAAGATGAAGGTAAATGGCACGTCCAAACATGATAATCATGGCATACGTGTCGTGTAAAACATGACTACATGCTACACTCAAAGCGTTTTCGTAGCCATTTCACTAGCTTCACATTTACCAAATTTTGTATTACGAGACGTGAATGTATGACGAACGAAAATGCCAAGCGCAGTCATGATAACCATGACATGAATGTTGGTATGGTATAATTTACGTCCCCCTCGTAACGTAGTGCCGATTTTAAAGTGATATATCAGCCTTCCTCATTCGTATTGCGCGTATCATTAATACCCACTGTACGTGGGATCTGTCTATGTTTCATCTTTCTATGTGTGCCTATATGGTGAATGACGGCGGTGGTGGCGGTTATGGCAATAAACCAGCCGAGACTGTTCATATAATGGAATTGCAATAAAATAATGCCGAAAGAAAAATAACTCTCTAATTGGCTGGTACTCTTGAAGCGGTAAAGCGCATGTATCGGAGTATCGTGTTAGTTGTGTCGTAA
The DNA here is from genome assembly GCF_013339725.1 of Rhipicephalus microplus. Lineage (NCBI taxonomy): Eukaryota > Metazoa > Arthropoda > Arachnida > Ixodida > Ixodidae > Rhipicephalus > Rhipicephalus microplus. Next base: position 113,715,558 of record NC_051170.1, on the reverse strand, counting down.
TTGACAACTGCCAAGTGTGCATGTTTTTCAGTGCTTTGTATTACCTTTTCTGAGAATATAATTTGTTTTGTTATCAGCTTTGAGCTCTTACTCATCTTTGCAGCACAACTGGCGTTTGTTAACGTACCACAGGAACCAACACTAAATTTGCCGCTCTTTCGTATTGTGTTTCGGCGGTCGATATGTCGGCCCTTGGAATCATCTCGGTTATTGCCTTCCTTGTCACGGGCTACTGTGAGACCCATTAACTACTTTAACTAGCATTTCAAGGGTTCACGTGGCTACTACAGTATCAAGAAAGCAGTTCTTCTCGATCCCATGCCGCGTTCCTGATGGACGCTCCGAGCAATGCGCAAAATGCATCCTAATATAGGACTCAATTCGTAATCGATTCCACAGAAATTATTATGATCAGTTTACTCTTAAAAACGTAAACTGACACTGAAGCTACTTATCATTGCATCTAGAAATATGGCTATGTATAGGGTATTTACTACTTTGTTGAAGTTTAAGGACACTAGATTACATACCTTGATGTACTAGTGAGCAAGCGGGACAGCCGATGTCATAAGTGTAGAGAAACGCAAGTGCAAACACGTTGCCTTTTTGCTCAAACCATACTTGAATTTTCTTATCATTGTAATGTACATCACTTTTTATAATTTGTAATGTGCTAGCAGACTGGAGAAAAGTTTATCTTAAAAATTTATTTGGATTATCATTCAGCTATATCATTGCATTTTTCTCTGCATCTGATTACATTTATTTGTGGATAAATGTTGTTTTTATCGGGTAAATGATTCAATTAGCTGCAAGTGCAATGTGCAGTTCTATAAAACCACGGCGCTTTTAATGAATCGCGCGTTCTTGTTATGTCAGACTTAACTGATTATATAAATCGTACATATTCGGCGTCATCATAGCATAAACTTATCAACACACGTCTAACATTAAGGCACAGGGATGTTTTTCTGAATACCTCTTCCTCTCTCAATATATTCTGTGAAGGAATAGCCTAATGTCCTTGTGTTCTAAATTTTAAAGTGAGTGGTTAGGGAGTCAGATCCGTCACCCAAACGAATTCTTTGGACTCCGAGCCACCAGGGCCTTAGAGGCAACGAGGATGCGGATGCGGCCGCCCGCGCGCTCAACTACAAGGCACCTCACCGAGGCTTTTCTGGCTCAGAGACTAGCCAACCGCTTCTACGATTTAGAGAAATTTTCGTGTACTATTGCGAAGCAACATCGGCTTTTGTCGGTGCCTGCTAAGCGCCTGAGTAAGGCCGATAAGCGAACCCTAAGGTGCCTGCAGACCAACACCTTGTTGTCTCTTGGAATAGTAAAGCATTTTGACCCGAAAGTCGATGGGTCGTGCCCTCACTGTGGGGAAGTCTCCGATAACTTTCACATGGTGTGGGCATGTCAGATAAATCCTTCCCTTCTCTTTAACCCTTCCCCTAATAGAGGGGCTTGGGAGGCAGCCCTACTCAATTGCTCAGGGCTGGAATCTCGAAGAGCTCTAGTCGAACGGGTGTGGGTAGTGGCCTTGGAGTGGGGTCCCGGAATAAGGACTCCCCCTGTGTAAAGAGCGCATGGGCCTGCAAGCTCCCCAGAAATAAATCTTTTTCACATACAAACATTGTGTCCTAAAACAGCCTAATCATAGTGCAAAGAAACTGGGCAGTGGCATATATGAACAAGTACGAAATAAGTTATATTTTCAAATGCACCATGGGCAGCTCTTTGTACAGGGTAAATGTTCCATAAATAAGCTAGACATGTGCGTTTTGCGCATTTGCTCTATGCAGTTGGAACATTCTGACATACTTGCAGCACAAGCAGTTACAAGAAATGATCCGGAGTTCACGTTTGCTGAGATATGTTATGCAAAATGGACTCTTGACATGTCACTAGATTAGCAATTGATATTTGACATATTGATGCATCAGGAGGGTTAATCTTGTATTCTTATGTGCGAGAACTTTACTGTCATTAGGCCTTCATAACTCAGCCTGCTACCAACAGCCATGGAAACACTATTCAAACTGTTTCGATGCATGCAGGAAAGTGTATCGTCATAGCCTGAGAAGATTGTCCTCGGGGAATGAAGTATCAACAGTTGCAATAGTAAGCCTGTGTAAGCCTCAGATGGTAGGCCACAGATGAAATCTTGTTCATTGAAATAAAGTCAGGCAGCTACGTTTACTTGCAATCTTTTTTCTATTCTTTTTTTCTTCTTTTCAGTTCTCTCTAGCGTAGCACTATTTTTCTGTGCTTACCTAAACCATTATAAATTTTCGCCGAGATTTAGACAAAAACATAACGTGTTTGCTATTCTCCCTTCTAGTGCTTGGTGCGTTTCATCTATAGCGTAGTACACAGCGGAAGCAGCCTCTAACCTATGATCTCCAAAAAATAAGCGTTTCTAATAGGTAGGTTAGACTCTTCGACGCACCCAGCACTCTGGGAGACATTGAAGCACTTTGTCCCCGAAAAAGGACATGGTTGTTCTGTAACGCCCTTCCCCGCATTCCTCAATTTATCATCGCAGCGATGCTCGCGTGCAGCTGGCTACGCTGCACGGATCTCGAGAAACACAATCTTATACAGTGGAAGGTCGCAAGAAGGGGGGCGAAGGAGCGAAGAGAAAGAAATCGGAAGTAGTAAGGGAGACGCATGGCAATTAATAACCGGCTGCTCAGCCTTCGCGTGAAGCCCCATCCTCGACGCCTTCGCCCTCTCGCGCCATGTCAGGAGATCGTGTATCTCCGCTGACGCAGCCACGGAGACTGCGGTGCTTGCTGTTGGTGAAGCCGCGACTGCATGGTTTCTGTCCGCGCACACGATATGCCAACCAGAAGCTTTCTTTGTTGCTTTCAGCTTATGCCAGCATGTATCAATTTTTCCTGACTTGACTTTCCTCGACCTTCTTGTTTTTGATCCTTAATTAATGCGAGCAGTGAAGACGCGTTAACGTCAACAGGCGTGGCCTTTTCCACAAGCCCACTGCATTCGGGGAGAGGCTTTACGCAGCACGAAGCAGTCGTGTCACGATAAGTGGGGAAGATGCGCGCTTGCGTAGCCGAATATTAGCGTGCCCTTCAGTGGTCATATAAAGCTTTAAATAATCCACGTTTTCTCATAAGAATTCGACCACTGTTTTACGCCTTACTGGTAACGCTCTAATAGGTCCCAGTGCTTTGAATTATGTTACGAAGTCTCAATGTATTATTACTGCTACTTAATTTATCAAAATAAGCGGCAGAAGACTGCGGGGTGTGGTGTAATGGCATATCTTGTGCACCATGTGGCACCAAACACGGGCGTGCTGACCGTTGTTTAGACGATAAAGACGCTTTATAAAAAAAAAACGCATTACAGTAAAGCTATGCCGTTCTCGTGCATGCGCTCAGCGTCGAGTATAAGATACTTTGCCACACCAAAAAGGGCAATTTTCCCCTTATTTAACAACAACTGGTTAATGAGCTTTCGAATGATTGAAATCAACTGTTTATATTTCAAAGTTGTATAATGCGTGTTTATTATGGCAATCATATTCTTATTACTTGAAGAATGTTGCATGTATTTTGATATTTTTCTCACTGAATTTAAGGGCAATATTGAAGCTGATCGCACCCGGTGCACACTAAATTTTTACGGGTAGCTGCGGTCTTACGTAGAAGAGCTGTCAGTTCTGCTGCGTAAGACCGCAGCTACCCGTAAAAATGAGGCGACCCAACTTACGCGAGTGCGCAGCGCGGCCGCGTCTTTTTGCGAAAAGGTTCAAATCTTCTCACTTATGCCAACGCATCACCTTAGTTTCAGGGCACGGGCTCATCGTTATCTTTTAGGCAGGTGTTTCTGCAACGCTAGCAGTGCATTATCATGTTGCAAATAGCTTTGCGCAGCGGTAGACAGACGTTGTTTTTGCAAAGGCCGCTAGGTAACCATGTTATTGTAACTGGCGCCACGACATTGCTTAGCAGTTTCCAAACTCATAAGAAGGCAAGCCGCATCAATATCAGGCAAAAAAAACTGTGGCAGTACAAACAACACACATTTTACAATCAAAGACAGTGCTTTTTACCAATGATCTAACTTAAAATCAAGAAGGCCACTGGTTCTGATGTTCATTAGGCTACACGCGTACTGTGTTGCTCTCATTTGCCCACAAGGGAAAAAGGAGCCGTGCGTTATGACCTCTTGTAACCTTTCAAGCCATTAATATTTTGTATAAAGCACATACAGTTTATCTTATCGTGTTTTTGACGCAGCAGTACCTAGTTAGTCGTTTCGAAGATAAATCTTTCAAAGCGTTCATTATCACTATTGCACCAGGCACCTGGTCTACTCAATGGTTGAAAAAAAAAGCAATAGATTGAAATAAATCTTGCAGTGTGCATTGTGCGCGTGCTCGCGTTGCTCATCCTACTCACTTCTTCAAGTAGTTTGCTCATCGATCTTTACAAGCCTTCCACTTTCCTGGCTTCGAGTATTTGTACAGCCTCGGTCTGTTGTAACCATGACATCTGTGATGGTGACAGCAGCAGACTTTGATGTGGCTGCCTGCTATTCATTTGCTATTCGTTTTCCTCTGTCCCAAGTAATCTCCCCTCTTCTCCAATCAGACGTCTTTACTTACGCTTTGGTGAGACCAGCGGCCGGGCTCCCGTCAGTCACGATGAAATGGCGTCCTTACCTAACAGGCGAAGATTCCAAGCGAGAACCGAGGGGACATGGATGTCTGATCGCTGACTACAAAGGGGCCAGTGGATGGCAGCTTCTCTGGTGAACGTCCTCACATGGTGACAGCCGAACCATAAATCATGCACCAAGTTGTGTTATGGTTAGAAAAGAGACGCTGGCGAACTTGAAGATGATAATAAAACACGCAAATAAAAAAACATGGATAATATAAAAAGATGTTCTTAACTCTGGCCCGGAAAGTTTTTTCACATACAATGCTTACCATTATGATAAGACTTCGTGCTTCGACTGAGCAGTCCATGTTTCCTTTTGTATTTTTATTCACATTCTATAGAGGCCCTTGCCAGGCATCACAATGACGTATTTTGCAGTAAACGGTGTTGGGAAGAAGTTCCAGCGCAACCGATATACAGTGGTTAACACCAGCTTAAGCGAAGCAAATGATAACGAAGACTATAGCCCACAAAGTTATTTAGAAAGTTTACACATAGAGGTCAATTTTCTTCAAACAATACTAAGTGAACTTTTCAAACTTTCTACGAATGCGTCGTGGATTTTTGCAGACGTCTAGACTGTCACATAATAGATCGTCGTAAAGACGAAGTGCACACAACGGAGGTATGTTATTAAGATGTCAGTACGCGGATAGGGAACTGATACTTTCAAAGGGTGATAGCCACAGAAAAGAGTGATGGGCAGGCAATATATAAACGGTAGCAAATAACAAACAATTATGATAAAGGGCATGAAAATGCGATAGCAGGGTTAGCAGACTTCTTTCCTCTAATAATTGGAGGTTTAATGATGCTTTAATACTAGAGTGTGTGAGAGAGACACTCTTTATCAGTTATAATAGTGACGTTGGATTGATGTAGGTAGTTTTCAATTAGCAATAAGGCAGCTTCATTTTAGAGAATAAAGTTCGCTAATTAAATGTATTCGACATGGTTTCCAAATAAATGAGGCATATTCTGTTTTAAACTGAACCAGTAAGGTATATGCTGTATGTTATGCCTTTCAATTAGCTTGATGTAAGTGATGTATAATGAATCTGATTGTTTTAGAGGCTTTAGATGTAACGGCGTCAATGTGGGCTTTCCACGACAGGTCATTGGAAAGGTAAACGCCCAAGTACTTCATTTATGAAAGGTGTTCTATGCCATTGCATAATATTGGAGTTCAGCGGGGACTTCGTAGTATTCGTAAAACTTAAATTTGTTTTAGAAGCGATCATTTTCATTTTTCATTGGTCGCACCGAGTAGCAATGCCGTTGAGGTCTTTTTGCAAAAAAGTGTGGTCAGTTAGCGTAGTAGTCTGCCTATAAATTACCCAATTGTCGACAAATGGGCTAGTAGTATAGATGTCTGATTTATAGCAATCCTGTTAATGGAGATGAAAAACAGTATCGGTGGAAGTACAGAGCCTTGGGGTACTCCGGGTTTAACTTGAATCAGTGTAGATGAAGTATTCTTTACCTCCACTGATTGATGACGCTTAAACAAAAAGTCATTTATCCAGGTAGTAATGTTTCGCTTTATCTTGGCAGTCTCGCTTCATTGATAGACCGATGTAGGGAACTTTCTCATATACTTTCGCAAAGTCGATAACACGGCATCAATAATTGTAGGCGCATGAACGCATGATCAAGGTCAGTAACTAATTCGAATATTTGTGTTTCACATAAACGCCGCCGCTGGAAGCCACGTTGGTTAGGAATAATGTAACTATGCTTGGTTAGGTACCTCATTACTGCTGATGATATATGTTGTGTTCTACTAATTTGCAGGGTATACTAGTGAGTGAAATCAGCCGGTTATTTGATTGCATCAATGAATCACCGGATTAAAATATTGGCGTCCCACGAGCGATCTTCTAAATGTCAGGTGCACATACAGTATCGAATGATTGCTGAAATAGAGCTGCGAAAACACAGAATATAGTTGGATTAGTAACTTTAAGTAACTTCTGGCATATTTCATCTGGTGCTGGTGATGAGTTGTTTGCAAGAAGTCCAATAGCCGATTTGATACCATCTGGAATGATGACGCTGTTTTTTATTGTGGCATCAGTGGAGTCAAACCTAAAATCGGCAAAAGTGGGCTCCTCTCCAATGAAAACAGATCTGAAAATTAAGTTGAGTTATTCTGCAGCCTCAGATGTTAACAGTTTATCGTCTTTAGTTCGATGTATTGGCTGTCCAGAAGAATTCCCTGGATTTACTACTGTCCGAAATTCTTTAGTATAGTTTGTTAGCATCGCAGGTAAATCCTCAAAAAATTTGGTTTCAATTATTTTTTCGATGTCTTTGTTAAAAAATCTGCAGTTTCTGTACTCGTCCCAAGCAGCAACAGTGCCCGAGATTCTTGCTTTAGAACACAAGCGCTTTATTTGTTGATGAACCGCTCTACATAAGAGGTGAACGACGATTGGTGAGTCCAATATGTGATGGTTATTGTAATAATGTATTCATTTTTCAGTTGTATGAGTTCCTTGTAGAACATTCGCCAGTTTTCACTAATATCACAAGAATGGAGGCTGGTAAGAAAATGATCACAGACAGACGACAGGCTGGGCAGAAGGTTCTCTACGTCAGCTCATTTCTAGTCGCACTATGTTTTTTTTGTTTTTACTTCGTTTTACGACTTTTATGATGGGCCTGCCATGCAGAACATTGTGGTCACTAATACATTCGACTACATAAACGTTCATATTCTCAGGTTAGGTAGTGAGCACTAAATCAAGAACGGAATTTCCGAGTGCAGGGAGAGAAACCATTTGAGTGATGGTAATTAAAGAGAGTGTATCAAAGAATTTTCTACATTTATTTCTCTTTGCAAAACGGTAGGCGTGCATGTCCGCCAATCCTTTCACAATAATTGAAATGTCCGGCTGATATTATCGGTAATATATATTGTTTGCATTCATTAAAACTCTGTGAGTCGTTCAAGTTCACAACCAAGTCCATTGAAGTGTCTGACGGACCATAGCACGCCCTGACAACACAAGTTACTCCTGCGGACAAATGAAATATAATCCACAATATTTCTAAGTAGGTGACTATGTGTAATAGTTGTGCCTGAAAATTACCTTTTATTGCATCATTACGGAGCCACTATGATGGTATGACCACTCCTTTTAGAATATATTGAAATCAGCGGACAAAGCGAGTTTGCTATTAGACACATCACCATTGCTCTATCTATCTATCTATCTATCTATCTATCTATCTATCTATCTATCTATCTATCTATCTATCTATCTATCTATCTATCTATCTATCTATCTATCTATCTATCTATCTATCTATCTATCTATCTATCTATCTATCTATCTAGCCGCCTATGACTTTTAGTTCTCCTGGCCGTTTCGCTAACGGTATCAATACCAAACTTGGTATGGCACTACATGACTGCATGACGAACATAATTGACTAGTCGTAACATGAAAATCATGATATGTATGTCATTAGTGTCACGATTTACAATTCATGGTCCTGCTGCTCTTGCTGTGGTTTCGTTCACATGAGAAGTCGCTAAACTGGTATTCTATGACATCATTGCATGGCGAACGTAAGTAACAGACCCTAACATGAAAATCATGACTTGCGTGTCATGTAACAACCTGACTACATGCCACGCTCATGATGCGCTCGCGGCTGTTTTGCTGGTGTCACATATACCAAATTTGTTATTATAGTTCGTGAATGAATGACGATGGTACGTGACTAGTGCAAACATGATAATCATGAGGTGTCGTGTAACAACATGACTACCTGTCACGCTCATGATGCGCCGGTGTTCGTTAAGCTAGCTTCACTTATACCAAATTGGGTATTACGGGACGTAAATGAATGACGAAGGTATATGACTGGTGCAAACATAATAAGCATGAGATGCGTGTCACGGAACAACATGACTACATGCTACGGTCATGATGCGCTCGCGGCCGTTTCGCTAGCTTCACATGTACCAAATTCTGTACTACGTGTGCGAACGGACCATATAGGTAAATGACACATCCAAACATGATAATCATGACAGGCGTGTCATGTAACAACTGTATCCGGCAAGGCTATTGCATCACGACTGCGCATCGGACATGCGCAGATACTCACGGTGCGCTATCGTGCGCCTATATAATCAGTGACTGAATAAACCGATGCCACTTCTTGTCTGGCCATCATGCTGTATGGTCGTCCTTGCTAGTTACATGGTTTCAGAAGTGGCCACCGCGGACCGAAGCACGGCAGCAACGGCGCGGAGTCGCCATGGCTCTACTGAAGCCGCCGGAGCCATTGCGCCTATCGGGCAACTTGTCTGAAAATGGGAAGCGCTTCAAGCAAAGGTTCGAGCTTTTTCTGCAAGCAACGGCAGCCGAGAATTTCCCGAGAAGTGACTCTTCGAAAGTGGCGCTCTTGCTGAGTTTCGCGGGAGACGAAGTGCTCGACATCTTCAACAACTTTGAGTACGGCCCCGGAGAAAGCAAGGAATGTTACGACACGGTAGTGCGGAAGTTCGACGCCTACTTCTCCGAGGTGAGCAATGAAATTCACGAAAGATATGTTTTTCGTACACGAAGCCAGGCGGAGAAAGAACCCTTTGAGAAGTTTGTGCGGCACTTAAAGAAGCAGGCGACACAGTGCAACTTTGGGGATCAGCACGATTCACTGATTAGAGACCAAATTGTGTTTGGTACGAACGACCCAAAGCTGCGTGAAAGAATGCTTGCCGAGAGAGGCCTGACGCTACTAAAAGCCGAGGAAATGTGTAAAGCGGCAGAAGCAGCGGCACTAAGGAGCCTAGTTTGGAATATCACAGAAGACAGCATTGACGCAGTTTCAAGTGGCGAAACGGTGACGAAAAAACAGCAGCACCGAAAAAAAAAAGCATAGTCGCGATAATAAAGATATTTGCTGCAGGAAGTGCAACCGCAAACATAAACCTAAGCAATGCCCTGCGTATGGTAAATTATGTCATTCTTGCCGCAAATACAAAAACTTTGCAAGTTGTTGCCAGAAGTCTACCTCCATTAGCGAAGTAGCTAATCTCGTTGAGAATGACTTTGAGATTCTCGAAATCGGCTCCGAAAATTGTCGCAAGAAAGACTGGACAATCAAGGCTCGAGTAAATGGCAGAGAAGTGACGTTCAAAGTGGACACCGGTTCGCAGGCAAGCTTACTTCCATTTCCAACGTACCATAAGCTTGGATCCAAAGAAGCGTTGCAACCTACCGGGTCAGTGTTGCGCGCCTACAGCGGGGGCGTTATTTCAAGTTATAGAACAACGTCACAGAAAGTATCTGTCGGAGCCACCGAGAGAAGCGTGAAATTCTTCATCGTAAAGAATGGGCGCCAAGCTATCCTTGGGCTCGATGCCAGTGAAGCGCTTCGATTGGTTCGACGTACGGTGGACGCTGTTAATGCCTCGTCTGAGTATGAACTTTTGAAAGATTTCAGGCACCTGTTCCAAGGGCTCGGCTGCTTGAAAACGCAGTAAAGAATGGTCCAGGATCCAGACGCGGTTCCGGTCGTTCAGCCTGCTCGCCGGGTTCCACTTGCACTTCAGGAATCTCTGAAGAAGGAACTACAGCGAATGATCCCGGGGGGGGGGGGGGGGGGGAGAGGCATCATCGTCAAAGAAAATGAGCCAACCGACTGGGTAAGTCCTCTGGTACTGGTAAAAAAAAAAGACGGTGCTCTAAGGGTTTGCATGGAACCCAGAAGAGTGAACAAGTATATCAAGAGGCAGCATTTTCCTTTACCCAGACGCGAGGACTTGGAAGCACGGCTAACCGGTGCTACTTATTTTAGCTGTTTGGATGCAAACGCCGGCTTTCATCAGGTGCCCTTAGACAAGACAACATCAAAGATCTGTACGTTCTCGTCGCCTTTTGGCAGATACCGTTTTCTAAGGCTACCTTTTGGAATCTCATCTGCACCCGAGGTGTTTCAGCAGGCACTTTGTCAGATATTTGACGGTCTGCCAGGTGTGCTCATATATATAGATGATATCCTGGTCTGGGCTCAACGAAGGAAGAGCATGATGAGCGCCTGGTAGCAGTCCTCAAAACTGCTAAAACAGCTGGATTAACGTTTAATCTGCGCAAGTACAAGTTTGGCGTAAAAGAGCTACGGTTTCTGGGTGATATAAGTGCGAACGGCATCTCCCCATATCCAGGGCTCGTAAAAAGTTTGGTTCAAATGCCAGTGCGAACATGCAAGGCCGATGTTCAACGTATGCTTGGTGTGTCGAACTACTTTGGAAAGTTCGTGCCGCAGCTATCTGAAAGAACGGCCCTGTTAAGAACTCTTATCAAGGCCAGTTCCGAGTTTGAGGGGACAAATAACCACGCCAAAGAGTGGGAAAGCGTCACGCAAATTCTGACCACCGCTCCCGTGCTCGCAATATTTGACCTACGCCGGGAAACAAGGTTGTCTTGCGATGCATCGAAGGACGGCATCGGTGCCGCTCTTCTGCAACGTCACAATAACGAGTGGCGGCCCGTAGCTTACGCATCTCGAGTACTGACTAAGGCAGAAAAACTGTACGCACAGAGAGAAAAGGAGGCCCTAGGAATTTGCTTTGGATGGGAAAAATTTCACCAGTTCGTCTACGGCCAGAAAGTCACAATTGAAACGGACCACAAGCCACTCTTGTCAATTGCTCAGAAGGAAATTATCGACATGCCACCTCGCCTTCAACGGTTCTTTTTGAGGTTGTTCAAGTATGATTTTGTTTTGCAGTATATTCCTGGGAAGCACCTTGTTCTTGCTGAAATGTTGTCCCAGTCAACTGCTGACAACCAAGACGACGCTGGTGCTACTACCGACGTGGAAGTTCACGCAATCCAGCTTCTAGGTTACCGTGGCACAGAGGCAACGCAGAAAGAACTGCAAGCGGCAACGGCTCGTGACCGCTACCTACAGTCGGCGATCGCAAGTTTGTCGGCGGGGCTTCCAATACAAGGTGAACTAAAGCCTTTTGAGCAAGAACTCTCAATTGTCAACGGAATACTCTTAAAGGCGTCGAAGGTTGTTATTCCGAAAAGCATGCGAAAAGTTATGCTTGAAAAAATTCATGCAGGTCACCTCGGCATGCAACAATGCAAAGAAAGGGCCAGACGCCTCGTGTTTTGGCCAGGGCTTAACGCTGAGATTGCTTCCATGGTGCAACATTATCCTACATGCCGCAAGTATGCTTACAAACAGCCCAAGGAACCGCTTCAAATGCGGCCCGTGCCAGGTTGCGCATGGCATAGAGTTGGAGCTGATATTTTTTCGTTTGCGGGGGACTCGTACATTGTTGTCTTTGACGCCTTATCAAACTTTCCGGGAGTTCAGAAACTACCTGACATGTCGGCGCAATCAACCATCGCAGCACTGAGTGCTATTTTTGCCAGATTTGGCGTGCCCGTCGAGGTATGCACTGATAACGGCCCACAATTTTCTAGCCATGATTTTTTTTTTGTTTTCAAGGAGATAACACTTCACGCACGCCACTTCAAGCCCTCATTATCCGCAGTCAAACGGGCTTGCGGAAAAAGGTGTGCAGGTTGTGAAGCGCATCTTAAAAAAAAAACTGCAGATTCGGGCGACGACTTCTGGCTGGGCCTGCTGGCCTACCGCTCTACCCCACTGGAGGACGGGCAATCCCCTGGTGAACTACTGCAAGAAAGGCGCCTTCGCGCCAACCTCCCGGACTTCAGTACAGTGACCGCAACCGACGTCAAAAGCACAGCCAGGCCCAAGGGGGAAGACATTTGCCTCCTCTGCAGAAGGATGACGTCGTGAGGCTCAGAGACACTGCATGGTCCCGGAAAGCTCAAGTGGTGGGTTCGCCATATCCAAGGTCCTACCTTGTCAAAACGGAGGACCAGAAGCTGTCAAGGCGCAACCGTCGTCACCTACTTTAAACTGGCGAACGGTTCATCGAGGAAAGCGACGACGACATTGATACCAGCTCAGCAGACAACAACGTTGGTGGCCATCCCACAGTGGCAACTTCAACCTCGCCAGCCAATGGCCGACGTCGTGAAGTTCCGACGTCGGGCGACCCTTCGCAACCTGTGGTGCGTCAGTCGACTTCACCCCCGACGCCAGCTTTGAGAAGGTCGACTCAAACCGGGAAGCCACCACAGCGTCTTCATTATGACAAGGACTTTAACCAAGTGTATGATATTTTTTGAAATGCCATGTACTTACCACTGTTTCGGTGGGTATGTAATTTTGTTGTTAACGGAAAGGATGTATCCGGCATGCTATTGCATTACGACTGCGCATCGGAGTCGTCTTTGCTAGTTACAACATGTCTACATGCCACACTTATGATGCGCTCGTGGCCGTTTTGCTACCTTCACATATACAAGGTGTGGTGTTACGTGATGTCAATAGATGACGAAGGTATATGACTGGTGAACACATGATAACCCTCACACGCATGTAAAGTAAGAACATGACAACATACCACGTTCACAGCGTGCTCGCGGCCATTTCACTAGCTCATATATACTAAGTTTGGTATCACGTGACGTCGATAGTTGACGAAAGTAAAAGACTCATCCAAACATGATAATCAAGACACGGAAGTCATGTACGACATAATTTACCTCCACCTCGTTACGTTGTGCTGATTTTAAAGTGATATATCAACCTTTCGCATTCGTGCATCGCATATCGTTGATTCCCAATGTATTTGTAATCCGCCAATTTTTCGAGTTATTTCCATGCATCCTTGGTGCTTGAGCAGGTAGCTGCAAGTATTAAGCTGCTTGCCATTCTTCGGGCGAAATTTTGCTTTGTGGCGATTGCATTGACTGCGTCACCCATAAGCAAAACAATGCAGAAGAAACACTATGTTACCTTTGTGAAGAGACTATTCACTTTCGTGTTGTACCGATTCATATGATGGAAAATAGCAATGTAGTTTTCGTTTATTCGTTGCTTCACTATACCAGCTCACTATCTGCCTGCGTTAGCTACGATTGCTCTCCTCGAGAAGTGCTTTACCACATTAGTTGACTGAAGTCTAATCCTGCCATGGTTTCTTAATATTTTTTTTCTTTTCTTTTCTTTCTTTTCCAGTTTCTTAATATTTGTCACAGTTATATAATGTTTATAACTAAACTGTCATTCCGATAATAAGCAGCTGTTTCATGTGCCTTTCTAGAGGCATATTATTGAACCTAAGTTATAGGGAGATTGAACAAAACAGCACCTTTTGACTTTCAGCTAACATAAAAAAATATGGTGATGATTTACGCTGGCTTCCTAAAACGGACTTAGGAATGACGCCAGCGGAGGACCAATACTTGTTCGCATGAACACCACCTTTCTTCACCACAAGTTTACACAATTTTCATGAGTGCGTGTAGTTACCTCTTGCGACGGTCCGAAGCACTTGCGAAAAGCATAGCCTGGACTGTTGCGACACTACTGTGGGCTTGAAAACCGAACGTGTGAAAGAATCTACTGGCGGGTCTCCATGCCGTTTTGCACGCCGAGCGAGAGCAAAGGGCAGAGCCCATGAGAGGGAAGGAAAGCAGTGCAGTTGGGGACGAGGTTCAAGCGTGGAGGAGAAGGTATGCTCATAATGAAAAAAAAGTAAAATTGGCTAAATGCAGGAGAGCAGAGCAGGCACTTCCTCTCGCCACCCACGCACTCTTACGCAAAACCGTCGAACGAGGCTAACGCAACGCCTCCTCAGCGCCTGCAAATAGTGAAGGCTGATGCAACGAAACATGACAACGTTCACCAAGTTAAGCTACGCCGGTTTGCAACACAGCATCTCACCACAGCCACCTCTCGTTCGTTGGACGTCGAGTCGTTTTACGACTTATTTATTTTTTGATAATTTCGGATATTACAACCACTACATCGCCGATCGCGCGCACGTATCGCGTAGGTTCGACCCCTCCGGAGAAACGCCCCTGCACAATCACGAACGCACGGCACCTTCGATCGTCGGCGGGCTTCACCATCATTCCCGAAAATCCAGACAGAGGGAAAGAGTGTGTCGGGAAGCGCCCTGCAGAATGACGAAGAGAAGCAAGGAAAACAATTTCTTTCTCTGCGTTTCTGTTCTTTCGGCGCCTCAAGGCCAAGGAGAAATGGTGTCCGATAAAGCACAGCGGCTCCCACCGACACTGGATTCGAGCTTAGAGGGCGTGCTACTAGCGTTTGAGGGAGCATCGCATGGCTCGAAAGCGACAGGATAGATTAGAAGAATTCGGTTATTTAGACCAGCAGTAGCTTGTGACCCTGTCAATTAATTCCCATCACGAACTGTATTTTCATTGCTCTACAAAGAAAACGGTATTAAAATACGTTTGGTAGACAAAACAAATTGACATTCGATGACATAAACGTTGTTTTGGCAACAGCGAATGGCCAACAGTAACCCTCACCACCGAGAAAGTAGTATAAATCAACCATTCCTGCTCATTATTTAGCACCACTGTTATCATTTGTCATGGCATCGTAACCATTGCACTAACATATGTGTGCCTATACTTTCAAGATATTTGAACTAACTGGTATATGCCAATGTTCGGCAGCTTTATCGCTAACAAAGATTTGTCACTAACCTCACATTTCGAGAAACCACCATTCACCAATACCTTTCAATCTTTCTCCTAACCCACGTTTTCCAGTTCTTCACCATGCATCTTTCCAATAAATGGTACTTCTCAATATATTTTCTCTCTTCCACTAAATGTACCCTCTCAATATTTTGTCATGAGTTTTCTAACGAATATTGGTGAGCATATCACAATGTCTGCAATACCTGAGATAGGCCAATACTTCACAAGCTTTGGATTTTGAAGCTTTGGACTGCCCAATATTTGTCAATACTCTCGTCTTTTCATTAACCGAAAGTTACCAGCTGTCTATCTTTCCATTCAATGAAATTTGCCGTCATATAGCTGCTTTTTCACTAACCGAAATGGATCATTAGTTCGCCACGTTTTCTTAAGTGGAGGTTTAGAGATATAGTGTGAGCTAAGAAGTACGATGTCTCCATTCTAGCCTTATTTTGTGCGCAATGTTAAATAATGTTTAAGAAAGCGTGACCGAAGCATTCGAAGAGTGGTTATGATATTGAGGTCAACGCCTCAATATCATAAGGTCAATACCGTGAGGTGAATACCAACCACTCACATCACAATACGTAAAACATACAGATCGTGTTGACCAGCAGTTAATGATCATCGAGCTAGCTTTATATGCATTGGACTAGTCAGGCGTTATACGCTGCTAGTAATTTTCTAACTTAATTCGCAATCTAATGTATTACTACTAGGGGCCACTGGAGTTGGAAGCTTGCATGATGTACTTTTGAAATACTTTGTTAATCATTTGGGCTTCGGAAATGCGATGGTGGCTGCGAGATCAAACCGCAAAACAATGAAAGATTTTCGCCAACGAAGACGTGCGCGTTCATCTGTAAGTGATGCGAGCGTTTGGTTGGACATCCGTGCTTTTTCAGTGACTCTTATTGCTTTAACCTGCACCTTTCTGTAAACAAAAGAAAAGAAGAAACAATACAGCGTTCCCTTGCTAAAGCTCAAAGTGACATAGAAGCCACCAGGAAACAACCTTAACCACTTGAAAACAACATTGTCACAGATTCAACCAATGTAAGAACAATCGTATTAGTCTTCAGAGTCACCGGGTATCAGTGTTTCAATACTTCAACGGCTTTACGAAAACTTCACCATTTTTTTCAGGTGCGTGAAGCATATATACCATGAGGCTCAGATTCAGAGCAATAAGAACACTGAATTATGGTGCAATGGCCTGCAGTTTACTTGCGCAGCACGAATAAGCAGTGGTAAGTGCTGCGAATTCTTGGTGTGGCTATAGCTATAGCTCGTTAATGTTTGCTAGTAATGTCCTAACTATGACTAATCTTGGCTGGAGCACCTTATTATTTTCTACTATGGCTATCAATAGCGAACTATTATGAACCTTGGCATCGTAGGTATTTGGTGGCCGAAAAATGGGTATCGTCTTACTTTAATAAGTGTTAGTCACTGTCAGCATGTTAAATAAAAAATATAACACTGTTATTGCGTATGTGTTGTCAGCATCTTGAATCTGTACGAACAGCATTGTTGTTCAGCAGAAACTGTATAGAAAGCAACTCATTTTCCCGATTCTATGCGAAAACTCATGTTATTGTGTGCATCATTGCACTATAACCATTTCTTTCATAAAGTGATGACCTTTCTCCAACACCTCAGAGTACGTATGCACTCCAAAGCTCTGTTTCAGTGCGTAAAAACACGCACGTAAGCGTTTCACAGAGTCAATAGTAGCGAGAGGAAATTAAGCGAAATTGTGAGGCCCCTTCTTTATGACCAAACATATTTAGCATCAAAACCCCATTTCCGGACAGAAGCAATGACATCAGCGCATGCTACGTGGTCTAAAAGCTTGAGGGCTACTGTTAGTTATGCATTTTTTTAGTTATGCAAATCTCGCTAAGCGGGGAACACCACCGTGTTCTTGAATTTATCGTGTGTCCGCCTTTAACTTGTTTATAAACACGAAAAATCCCAATTTCATGGCATTCTTTTAAAACGGCAACGTTCTCGAGAACATGTGCTGCTTGTATGCGCCCCTTACCTAACCCAAACATAAAACTGTTTAGCACATATATTGTTTGTTAGCCAAATGAAGTAACCTCCGTCTGAGCCCCCCCCACCCCCCAAGTAAAAAAAAAAAGGGGGGGGGGAGGTTGGAAGCAAGTGGGTTGCCCCATTTTTCCAGAAAACTGTCAGGCAATGTTCACAAGGAGAGAAAAACAAAACCAAGGTGGCTTGTGGCCGATAAGAAAATAAAGAATGCGTGGCCCGGAAAAAAACAGTAAGACGGGGAAGGGAGTCGTAACAGTAAAAGAAGAAGCCGTATGTCAATACACCTTCTATGAGCAACAAAGAAAGGAAGTAGGAAAAAATAAAAAAATAAATGAAGAAGTAAATAAATAATAAAGGAAAAAAGAAAGAAAGAAAGAACGAAAGAAAGAAAGAAAGAAAGAAAGAAAGAAAGAAAGAAACGACCAGATCCCAATCTACACTGCCGTCAAGGGCCATTACGACAGTCGCTTGAAGACGAAAATATCGAGCACTGCTAGCCTTTTTAACCTTTTATTGTTTGCGTAATATGAGACAGTGTAGCACGAAAAGTTCTATTCTTAAAGGGACTGGCAGCTCCTTCGACCGGTGGCTGCGCAATCTCACAGAGGGCCACGCGCTCTTGGGGTGGCTTTATTTCTTAGTAATCCCGCTCCATCTTTATTTAAGGAAGGCCCGGCCGGGGGCTGAGATATCTTCTGTTTCTGTTATTAGAAGACGCTAACTATTACTAACCGATGCGAGGTTGGGAGTTTTACAACCAATAATTACCGATATATTAGGCCTTCTCATAAAAATTATTTTTTTTCCTCTTCGTAGAAATTGAGTTGTTATAAATGCAAAATGACGCATTAACTGTCGAAACTATGGCTTGTACGACTAAAAAAAGCGAGGCTGTGATAAATTGCTAACAACGCTGGCCGTCGTATTGTGGGCAGTGGGTTGGAACCCCGCCTCACTAGAAAATACTTCGCCGAGGATATCGAGGTGTGTTTACTTCTCTCTAATTTGTTATTCATGCATACTCATTCTCTTGCACGCCATACGTATAGCAGCTTCAAAAGGACCGAGTGATCAACGTGTTCCGGGAGCAAAATTGAAGATGAAGATGAGAATGGCGATGTAGAAGAGGGCGAATAAAGCACCCGCTATTTTGAGGTGATAATTCTTTTAATGCGGAGCATATCTTCGTCGTACGATGTCGCGCTTAGGTGTCAGTGGCGCCGTCCCCAGGCCCACTGCGCATGCTCACGTCTTGAGCTGGCCCAGAAAAACAAGCGGAAAACATTCGCTCCCGGAGACGTTACTGGATAAGACACGAACGGCCATTCAGCAAGCCGAGCATGTGCAGCGGAGGTGCGGACCTCTCCCCGTACTCATCTCCCTCGAACGCGGCCAGTGTGTACGTAAGCGGCGGAGCGCACGTTCGGAATTCAGTGAAGGGCATCTTTACGTAGCTTTCGCTCGACTCGACAAGATACGATGGAAGCAAACGCCATTTCAACCAGTAGTGGAGCACAAGCCAACACGTCTTGAAGGTAACGCTTCTCTTTCATTCAATAAAGAAGTATAATAAAAATTACAATTAGGCATTTCTAAATTATTCCTAATTAAGCAATATTAACGCGATACCCCCCTCCCCCTCTGCGACGCATTTACTAGAGTTTTCTCTGTAGGAGAAAAGGGCGGCTTTTTCTAGGATACACTGCAAACCGCGAGAATAAGGGTGCTGCTGTAGGAGTAGGGCTTAGTGGTGTTATCAGAGGGAGTTAAATGTCCAGACAACAGCCAATCTCGACGGCAATATCTAGTGGTGTTTTCACCAACAATACGCCCAGCAGACTGCGCGTTGTGCAAGGCACTTAGAAACCTGCAAATAGATGAAAGCCCATCTTGCGGAAGTTTGGACCTAACCGTTGTATAGAGGATTTGTAATCACGATTAATTCGAACAAAGCAGAACACTTTCAATTTTGGCCGGGAACAGAGGATAGTATGCGTGCACGCAGCTGTGTTCACTGATTTTATTATTAGAGGAGCTGGCCCAATTAGGCTCATTACTGTGCTGCCATATATCACAATTTCAGTATGCGTGGGGCGTAGGGCATCTCAGAAAAATACAGGGAGCTAGAGTTTACACGAAAAACGCGTATTCGAAGTGGCTACACATCGGTGACGCTGTACAGGGCACTGCAACACTGGTTTCTCTGAAATCGGCACACATACAGGTGCCTCCTTAATGGCACAACATTTTGAAAGCTTTTCACGAACTGCATTCGGCTACATGCTATTCTGGTCATAGACAAGTACAGTAAAATAATGAAAGGAACAGGCTGACAAGTTGGTCAACGGGACGCCGACTTCATATTGGTTTAATAATATCTACGAAACATATTGCTGAACGCTGCAAGAAAGCAGTGAGCAATATTGTTAAAAGCAGTCCCCAAGCGTCATGCTGACACTGAATGAGTATCAGTCACAGAACACAAACCATTTTTATGTACAAATAACTAAATCGCCATATCGTACTTCCTATGTAAACAGGTAAAAATGGCGCGTTCGCACGCATGCTGCCAGACCTTGCCATATGAAATTGGGTTTGAGAATCTCTTGCATCCTCTGTTATGTACGTTCTCAGCGTGAAATTCTCATTAGGCCGAGGCCATCCAAGCTTTGGCGTCGTTGGTGTAGGCAGCTTTGTCTGTGAACTAAAAGTGCTGATGACTGTGAAAGTTAAGTCAGCGTTAAAGTGATAATCGAGCCCAGGCCTTCTTGTTGACCATCAAGCTAACTGCCACAGAGTCACGCCAGTGCTTTATGTTGCTTTCAAAGGACCTATAGCAGTCATTGCAAGTGAGAAGTCACCTGGCAGAAGTATTTGGTCACACCACGCAGGCGTCACACCATGTGGGTGTATTGGAGTGGGTAGTTGAAACTGTCCACTTAATACATATGAAACTGTACTAATGTTTCGTTATCATCACCACTCACAATAACAATGAAGCGTGTGGCTATGTAGGTCCGTTTATTGACTGAATTTCGACTAAGCTTTGTAAGCTCCATACGAGAAAATAGACATTCCCTGCACGTACAAAGCACAGTCATAAATTTCCGGATAAACGAAAATCGAAGCACAGATGAGTGCAACAAGCAACATAATTTGATGGTTGCAGTCTTGCACGTTTTGGTCTCAGTTTCTCTTCTGAAGATGGTTGAATTTTACTACTGCGCAATGATTACTCAAAGCAGCTTTTTTGAAACCTCAAAGCTGCAGTGGGCTCTTTTGTTAAATAACTTCAATTCTCTCCTAAGACATAACCACCCTACGCAAATAATAAACAGCTAATCAATTTAACTATCCTAGTTACCATCCAAAAATGTGTGTTCAGCCATCTAAAGATGTCTACAGGTACAGAAATAGTTCTGAAGGGATAAAGAAAATATCGTGCTGCCGCAATTTTCGAGAAATGTGGACACATTTGCTGAAGCACCCTCTATATGCACGCATGCATAGAAAAAAACACGTGCACGAGCATGAATTGAGCAGTTTGGTAACTACCGTCTTCACTGAAAAAAATTTGGCAAAGGTTCTCGCTGGAATTCAGTGTTACGTAGCTTCTTTTGGCCGGGTCGGTTGTTGGTTCCTTACTGCACAATATAATAGGTTTGCAAACTCTACCAACTCCGCCTTTTGAGGGCCTCAAGAGCTGGTTGTATTCTCTCTAAGCTTTTCATCGACATTTACGTGCCACGGAGATGTCATTGTGCAGTGGCTTCCTTTGATTCCCATGAATTGTATAATGTATTTGCAACTCAATCCCCTTTTTACGTATAACTGCACCTACACTATAGGCGTAGAATGGCCGAAGGGTAACAGTTGCTAGAGAGATAAGGAGGCCAATATAGAATAAATTCACGCAAATTCACTGATTGTGGTGCTCCCCGGAATGATTGGCGTTATGATGCGTCGAGAATCGCCTCTGGGTGGCTTTTCCCGGCGGGCAGTAATTGATAGCCTACAGTACACGATCCGAAGCTGCTGCAGTATGGCGAAGGAGTGATTAATGGTTGACAAATAGATGGCCTTGCATCGGTGCCCTCTGCGCAAATACACGTGACAATAAATCCGTGCCATCGCGAGGCTGCCGATTTGCGAGAGCTTGGTACTCTTCACGTGCGAAACAGTGCAATGGTAAGATGCCGCAACGGCCTCATACAACAAATGCTATTTTTCTTTTATGCAAATGATCACTGTATAAGGAGTAACTTCTATCCACTTGATGGCTGTATACGGAGTAACACAAAACATAAATGGTGTTTGCCTTGTTTTGTTCCCTCCCATGAGAAAACGAGACACCACAAACACCATTTTTGAGTTTTTTTGTTGTTGTTGCCGTATTTGTGTTTACATCGCTCCTCCTCTACCGTCACGACCAGTTGCACAGATAAGGCATTATAAATAAAAATTAATATCCGACTAGGTGCCCACTGGTAATCTGTAATTTACCCAATGCTTATCTGGTGGATATTGGGTAACGAAAAATGTAAAACAATGAAAGGGCTTATGTTTCCGTTGAACATCCGCATACCAACCTTGGACCCCCCCATGATACCCGCTTGTTTGCAATTAGTATGGGCCTTACAGTCCTACGGATATCCGCTGTACGCCTATTGGTGATTAGCGGACGACCAGTTGTCAAACGGACCTCAATCGGTGTTTAAATGCGTAATGGTTTAGTGAATGAAATGGCTACCTATTATGAAACGACATATATATTCCCAAGAAATCCAAAGAACAAAGAGCATATGTATATAACTTTTACAAATTA
This sequence comes from Rhipicephalus microplus, assembly GCF_013339725.1. Lineage (NCBI taxonomy): Eukaryota > Metazoa > Arthropoda > Arachnida > Ixodida > Ixodidae > Rhipicephalus > Rhipicephalus microplus. Next base: position 113,693,389 of record NC_051170.1, on the reverse strand, counting down.
GAGTAAACTAAGAACTAATAAAACAAAAAGACGCTGAGCAAATAGCGAAGCTTTGTGTGCGGCATGCGATTATCACTATTTGTCACCTTTTTAACCTTGAAAATACGGGGCCTTCAATTCAGACGTCAAGTGTTCGCCAAGTAATGCCTAGTAAAGGAATTCCAAACTATCACTTTCAAGATACCCAAAATACAGCTCTATAACTTTAGTTTTATACCTAGAATCTTTACATTCGCTAACCGTTTTTCATGCTTAGACAAAGTTAAGCATTGTAGAAGTCAAATGCGAGATTTGGTTGCCTTGTATTGACGTTACGACGGAGAACCATTGAGTATTAATCATTGTTGAATGATATTGCCTTATAAAACACCCGTTTGGCACTGGGATTATCACTGTGTTTGTGTGCGTGTGTGCGCGTGCATGTATCTTTTTGTGCGTGTGTGTGTTTTTTTGTGTGGGTGCTTTTAGGCCCCCTAGTAGAAAAATTGAAAAGAAAATGCGGTGACCCGTGCTACAAGGAATCCTAATGGGCTCAAGGCAATCCAACATACATATAAGGGGAAATACTCAAGGTATTTTAAAAAAGCCATTGCTCAGAGAAAAAAACAAGGGTGAAACCCAATGAGTGTGACATGGAGGTGCAAGCAGTAAACTGGTTAAGTTCGGTGTTTGGTGTTCGTGCGCATATGTGTGTTTGCGCGTGCGTGTGTCTGTATGTCTGCGTGTTTATTTTAAACGCATTGCTATTGAATGCGATAAAGCCTAAACATGATGGCGAGGTGAAATTTGTGCCAGTGGTCCGAAGGAGTAGGTTGACAATGATATAAAAAAACGCCAGACCTGCGCGGAAGACGCAGCACAGTTACAGCGAAAGCTCGAAGAGCCGCCCTTCAGATCCTTTTCGAAACACTCAATGGGTAACTACTGCAAGCACATTTGCTTGATACCCAATAGGTAAATATATATATAATAACTTTATTTGTGTAGTAAGCTGGCATTCCCTTTGCTATTTTTCGTCAAGCTTCTGAGAAGCATGGTATCCACTAAACACTTACAAGAAACTTTGTGCCAATTGTTTATGCAGTGGCTGACGACGATGAAAACTTATGGCTGAAGTGGGTATGCACTACAGTTAATAGGAGAACAGTGACAAGCTTTTGTAATGGATTGATTGATTGATTGATTTGTGAGGTTTAACGTCCCAAAACCACTACATGATTATGAGAGACGCCGTAGTGGAGGGCTCCGGAAATTTCGACCACCTGGGGTTCTTTAACGTGCACCCAAATCTGAGTACACGGGCCTACAACATTTCCGCCTCCATCGGAAATTCAGCCGCCACAGTCGGGATTTGATCCCGCGACCTGCGGGTTAGCAGCCGAGTGCCTAAGCCACTAGACCACCGTGGCGGGGCCTTTTGTAATGGATTGGAGCATTGGACGGCCCACTCGTTACGCTATTTACATTGTGCGACAACTGATTGTTCCTTCGCTGTTTTAAACTGCTTTACAGGTCGTCTTAACGCAATTGCTTTCCAGACATAAAGCCTGCCCAAGGCAAGTTTGACAACAAGGTATAAGCACCGGTGTAGCTCAGTAGTAGAATACTGGGTTAGCACCCGAGTTCTAGCACCACTGTGTCATCGATGCTAGGTTTTTTTAAACTAATTTCGCGCGACGTGATTAAGGCCACCGGTGGTGGACAACTGTGCGTGACCCGAGTTGTGATCTTATTTTCGCTGTAATTTGGTAACAGTAGTTTGCGAGAGGTCAAAGTCGATTTCTTTACCAGGAGCAGTGCAGTCAGGCACGGCAGGCTGTCTTTCCAACCAGGGATACTATAGGAAACCTTTCGCAGCCTGTTTGCCTCTCCGAACTTAGACAAGGCGTCAGTTGAAATGGTCGCATGCTTTTCAAATAAAAGTAAGCAAGAGGTAATTGCTCGCGCAAGCATTGCGGATGACAAGGTTCATATATTTAGGGAAGACGTAGCAGTTAAGTTCTCGTTAACAGTAGCAGGGGTTTCCCCGCCTTTGTGGGTGCAAATGCGAACAAAATCGAGCGCATCCATGGAAAAATCATTACGATGGATTGCCATAGCAAGAGAAGTGATTCGGAGAATGAAGCTATGTCCTGATAATTGTCAGTAGCTAATATGCGTCATGTCGATGTCATAGTGACGGAGTTGCGCATTACAGATGCCGACTGAAGTAAATATGCACCAGATGGTCAGTTAGTCAATCTTTCACTTTATGGGGTCAATAATTCACATATTATTCTTTGTAACCTCATCGGCAGGATTGGTAGGCGGAATTAGCGGTGTTAGAAACATAACGTGTTCATACTCTGGCCTGGTGAAGTGCGTCGTAAGTTTGTCAGGGATTTACGGTCAGTGCGATGGAAGTACGTGGCCATAACAGGTCTTTGACTCAACGGGCAGGACTACAGTAGAACACGCCTTGCTCTGAGCGGCTGCATCAGCGTAAGTCATGACCGTGTGGGCAGCGTGAAAAGCTGAGCGTGCCGCATTGAGAGAGGCGGAATCTCTCGACAGGGACAACTTGTGACAAAATTTGTCCGACCAGCCACCTTGGTTTTCTGCAAGTGCTTGGATATCAGCACACTCTTGCGTGATTTCACAAAGCAAACCGATGATCTCGGGCCTATGAGTATTAGCTACCTTGCATGAGGCATCAAATAAAATGATGTGTATCTGGTTTTCATGGGCGGGCACAGGATGAAATGAATCTTGCGGTATTTAATCACTTGCGGTAGCCGGCCTTGCATTTGGCATCATACCCGATGCAGCAGGCAAGTGGATGTCAGGGATGGCCGGAACGCAAGTAACCTGCACATTCTGAAAAGCTACATCCAACAGCGCCCTGTCTTTATGTGGCGAGAAGACCAAACCTTCCAATCGAGGTGAATACCTCGTAACAGGGCAAGCGCCTGCAATTTAAGGCTGTAAAGAAACAGAATGCGGCTCAAACATACCCGAGCGGGTATGAGCCAGTCATGTTGGAAACTGTAAGTTTGAGCTGAAAAAAATATATTATTTGTCTACTGTCTAAATGTTGAATGAAGCAAGGCTGTGTGTGATGCAGCACCTAATGTATACGTGTTAAACAGATAGTGCGCAAAAGTATAAAAACAACACGAGACACAAGGAAGTATGCGGTGCATCGCGCACACGCTTCCCGATAAATAAAAAAAAATATCGGCACAGACGTTAGTCTACCAATGAAACAACAAAATTAACGTCCCTCCTGCATTGCTCGCATAAATCCTAGGTACAAGTAATTTTACGCAATTCGCCGAGGTCGGGTAATTGTGGGTGGATAGTCTGTGACTGCCGGCTGACCAGGAAAGGATGCAAAACAATACACACGTAGTGCAGAGAGCGCCGCCAGGTGCCACTATCCGCAGCAGAGCATCGCGATGTGGCTCGGCTGTCTCGGCGTGCGCATGCGCGCGCACGCAAGACCTTGTGGTGGAGGAGAAACCTTACTCTGCTGGCGCTTGCCGGAAGAACGCACAACGGGTGTGTGCAAAGTAGAAAGTCGATTCCCCTACACAGACTAAAAAAATGCTCAAATGGGAGTGCACGTGCGACACATGGCCTCTTCAGCCACTACGGTGAAGACCAGATATTGATTTTACCTTGCAGAAGGATTGGGTAATTCACTAAACCACCCAGAATATATACTGGACAAGTAGGTTCATTACAGCCTTCCTGCCATTTCAGTGTGCTCTATGCCACCCCACCATTCCTACGCGCCGACAGCGGCCGATTGGTTCATTCATCTCCACTGGCCAGCAAAAGTCACCGCACAGCGTTCTCCCGTCACTCATTGCCACTGTGCATTCCCGCTGGCGTTCCACTGTCGTACATCACTTTCAGCCAGTGTAGCAACAGGTGCAGTAGAAACGGCAACCGCAATGCCAACTGTAACTCTGCGACACACACGTGGTGACGCAGGGTTACGATGACGTAGTATCCTGTTTCTCATCTCTGCATTGGTGCCATCTGTTAGGGTAAACGCTACCACGCCCTCCTTATTACACCCTTTCACTTGAAGCATTACAAGCCAGAACGCGCCGAGTATTTATGGTCTTTAATTTCGCTCCCGACGCTGCATCCGGAGGGCGATAGAATACCGTTTCAGTGGCGAACGTGACGTGGACGCACGTTAATTGTGGCTGTCTGGAAGCACAATTTTTCTTGCGCTAATAAAGTAGACGGAAGAAAAAATTGAAATACCCAATAACGCTTGGTGTGTACCTCCAAGCTTTTTCAAGCGATTGAAGCTAATATTTAGAAAGCAAGATTACAGACTCCTTTAGTTAAAATCTGAGTTTGGTAGCAGAGGTGCTACAGTGTTTCAAGGCGACTAGGCGCAAATACAACTTACTAGCTTGACAACCGTCAGGCAGAGTAGGGGAGGTGTTCGTAACGTAGATAAATGATCCCTTCTCTGGGCTTACGTTAATGGTGGTGCTGGAGACAGCGTACACCGATAATGGCGTGTTCTTGGCTAGTGCTCAAAGTTAGCATAGTTGTTCTACAAACATGGTATTTGTTTTTGTTTGGTCTTTGCCACCCTAGTCTCTAGGTCCTCTTTCTTGCTGCTTCAACAGTGTTTCTTCTCTGTGGCACGTATATAGCCCGTCCCGCTCTGCCAGTGAAGTGTAACCGACTGCTTCTTCCTTTTCTACTGAATAACCTTTCGTGTTTTTTTTTTGTAGAAGGTTCTTGCAGCCTGTTCTCTTTTCCTTATGAATAAGACATCTTTCAAGCGGTGGCATACATATAACTTGATGGAGCAGAACACTACTGTAAGTACCGAACATCAATGAGGTACTGTAACTCGTCGTGGTAAGCCAGGCAAGCACAAAACCGTTTTCACGTATCTCCCGACTTTTCACTTACTGTTGTGAGCGGAAGAATTTATGGCATCCAGCATATAAACACTGCTTACGAGCCGGTTTCGTGTAAAGCTACAATCCAAGGCCACGTTCCTTTTTGTCATTCTTTCCTGCAGCGCCATTTGTTGTTAGTCCGCTGTACGCAGAGCAGGCAAAAGTTTCAATTTCACACATTGAGTAAGAAATATTAGGCTCTGAAAAAGCATTGTACTGTTCAAGCGAAAACCTAATGAAAGCAACCACTCGCGGAAAGCAGTATTCACTTGTGAAGAACATATTAATGGCCTCTTGGAAACAGTTCTCGGCATCTGGTATTTTCTCAATAATATAGAACCGGTCGTCAAAAATATGCGGAATTATGGCTTGGCCGTCACTTACTCTACAGCTACATAAGATGCTAGTTATTGAAGCTGTTTGTTTATTGTCGAGACTAATTACTTCGGAGCGTAACGCCGCTTCTAACGTGAATGTGTTTATCAATATTTTAAATCCTCAATTCACTTCTGGTCCGCTAAAATGAGGAAGCTCCCACCAGCATGCCAAGTCGTTATATGCCAAACAGCTCTTAGCGCTTGGTTCTTTCTTGAGCCCCAGATGCGATACTATACATAATACTACTAACAAAAATATTGCGGGCCGTTATATCTTGTGTATAGAGTGAAATAATATTCATTGGAGGTACATTTACTAAGTGCGAATACGTGCTTAGCGAAGAGAAGTGCCGCCAAATCCACGAAGTGAATTATGATGAGTGGGCGAAGCTCCGGAGGTGAACCTGGTAAACCATGACTCCTCCGTAAAATTTGCCCACTCAATTTTATTACCACGCTCGCCCTAGCGTACGTCGCCGCACTAAATCAAACGGTTGGCACGCACCATTGGCACGCGTCTTATGTAAATCATTCCTATTTTATAACATCTGGCATCTTTCATCATCAACTACAAGTACCGCCATCTAGTTTATAACATCTTGGATCTTTTTATCATCAGCTACAAGTACCTCCATCTAGTGAACACTGCAAGAACTAAACGAGAGGTGGCTACATGCAGGGGACGCACAGCCCACGCCTTAAGGAGCTTCGCAACTAAAACGTGCAAATAACATGAACAGTTCTTGGATGACAAAAAGCAGTGACCATAAATTATAAAATTGAGCGTAAAAGATGTTCATTTAAAGGAAAGAGAGTGAAATAGAAAAAAAAAGTTTTGAACACAGATCTTTCAAGTATAACCGGCTGTACGTTAATCACAGAAAATCGGCGCATTCAGTGTCACTGCCCTCGAACGCTAGAAGTCTTGGATAGGTGCCACGTACGCATGAATGAAACAACGAACAAAAGGTGCTTGATGCTAGTGGAACGGTTTGCACAATAGCTTAAAGGAGCGAAAATGCATAACGTGAAAGAACAGTGCCCATTTTCGACACTTGGAAGGAAATGTTTGTATCCAATATGGTTTGGCTGACTGGCCAGAAAGAATTCATCCGACCAACTTGTATGGCACCCACTCAGTTCTGATCTCTAGATTGAATAACACTTCAATATAGTGCGAATGAAGAGCTGTGTAGAACTCGGAGGAAGTTTAAGCAAATATATAAGCTCCTCACAAGTGCGCTTCAAGGTGAAACAGCTCATTTTGTTGCCACTTAGAATCCAGTGCACTTTCTAATACATAGATGTATACGAATACACGATGTACGACAACTCGGGGGGTATTTCGAACCTGGTATTCCCGAAAGCGGCCTTATGGATATACGATCGAGCATATTAGTCGGCCTAAGGAAACTTGAGTTGCTGAAGGTACTGAACTGGGGAATACAAAGAAATATTTTACCGTGCTCACTGTTCTGTTATTTATAGCGGCAACTATGGATATCACTAAGAAAATCCTGATAACAACTGATGACATTAGAAATAAACACCAAGTGGGTCAGACAGACAGGTAAAGAATATGCTGCTTGTTCAATTAGGCTTTTTGTTCGCGGTCTGCGGGCTGATCTTGACCCACGTATGTATGCCTGGTGTATCGCAAGTGGTGCACATGATCAGCCATGACGTACATTACTCGTGTTCTTTCGCAATGGAGTTGCGGAGAATCGCACAAATCATTGAGGAATAATGAGGTTCTTCATGGGCCGAGCTTTCACCAACAGAACCCAATTACCACCACGCCGGCCTGTCTTTCTTCTTGTGCTGCACAATTATATGGGATTTATTGTCAACTTTCATGTGTCTTTTACGTACACAAGGAATGGGAAAAGCATTTATCGCTGGCAAGCGTTACACCAAGAAAGCGAAAGAGACATTGTCTGATTACCTTGGACAGTACTTCGCACCCAGTGAAGTAGAGCAGAGCTTAGCTCAGATGTCTATAATAAGGTAGGGTCGAATCACTGCATTGTTGTCTGTGTCACGCAGTTTATTTACGTACAGACCTACTGGAAGGCCGAGGAACGCCAGAAGAGCGAGGAACGCCAACAGGCCGAAAATACAAAACAAACGCAAGCTCGGGTCGCGCGTGTGCACCAACGCTGTGGCTTGCTGTTTCTTGCTGCTTCGTCGTCGTTCGCATAGTTCCCTACATTGGCCCCCGGTAAATAGCGTAGCCAACCTGGCGACTTAGGGCGTAGTCACTATAGCGAGGTCATAATACGGCTTCAGGTGACTCACATGCACAATTTCTCGGCAACGACGGCGTAAGTCATGAGACTGTGTCAAAGGCTCAATCTCATATTTGACTGGTGACGTACGGGCGAGTATGCGATAGGGCCCGTGGTATCGTGCCAGTAATTTCGACGAAAGGCCAGGAGTGCTCGGTGGAATCTAGAGCCAAACGAGAGCACCAGTCGTGAAAGTAGAGAGATGTCCGTTGGTGTCATGCCGTAGCTTCTGGTGGCCTTGGTCCTCAGTTGTCAGTGAACGGGCTAATCGTCTGCAATCTTCTGCGTACCTGGCAACATCAGAAATTGCAGTTTACTCAGCGGAGTCGGGCGTGTATGGGAGGATAGTGTCCAGCATGAACGATGGTTCGCGTCCGTACAACAGAAAGAAAGGGGAGAACCCTGTTGTCGCGTGCGTAGCGGTGTTATACGCATACGTGACGAATGGAAGGACAGTGTCCCAATTGGTCTGGTCTGAAGCTGTGTACATTGTCAACATATCACCGAGAGTGCGATTAAATCGTTCTGTGAGGCCATTCGTCTGCGGGTGATATGCTGTCGTTATGCGATGAACCATGTTGCACTGAGCGAGCAACGCTTGAATGGCGTCTGACAAGAAAACACGCCCCCGGTCGCTCAAAAGTTCGCGGAGAGCACCATGGCGAAGAAGAAAGTTGCGCAAGATGAAAAACGCAACTTCACTCGTGGTTGCTGCGGGTAGTGCTGCCATCTCCGCGTAACGCGTGAGGTGGTCCACGCCAACAATTATCCACCTATTTCCAGAAGACGATGTAGGAAGTGGTCTGTATAAGTCGATACCGACGCGGTCAAACGAACGCGCTGGACAAGGCAGAGGCTGAAGTGTACCGGCAGGGCGTTGAGGTGGGACTTTATGTTGCTGGCATGCAGTACAAGCACGTACGTACTTGAGGACAAATGTGTACATGCCGCGCCAGTAGTAACGCTGACGTAGACGTGTGTACGTTTTTAGAGCGCCGGCGTGAGCGATTTGCGGGTCATTGTGGAAGGCAGTACAGATTTCTGAGCGCATGTGGTTGGGTATCACTAACAGCCACCTCCGACCCTCAGACGAATAATTCCGCCGATAGAGGAGGTCGTCTCGAAATAGCGAAATGTGTGGCTTGATGGCGGATAGTTCTTGAGACCAAATTAGCTAACGGATCAGTCAGAAAGGCGAAGAGTTGGGAAATCCACACATCTCTGCGTTGTTCCGACGCCATGTCTGTGAAGTCGATTGGTGTTATGACAGCTGAAGAAAGTGACGAGGAGGTTGGGTCAGCCGGTAGCGGCGACCGGGATAGCGCATCAGCGTCGGAGTGCTTGCGGCCAGATCGGTATACAACACGAATGTCGTATTCCTGTAGGCGAAGTGCCCAACGACCAAGGCGCCCCGACGGGTCTTTGAGCGATGATAGTCAGCATAGAGCGTGGTGGTCCGTGACGACTTCGAATGGGTGGCCATAAAGGTATGGGCGAAACTTCGTCAAAGCCCAGACAATGGCGAGGCACTCTTTCTCCGTGACGGAATAATTACACTCGGCTTTCTTGAGGGTTCGACTCGCGTAAGCGACCACGTATTCTTGGTATCCTGGTTTTCGTTAAGCCAATACAGCACCAAGACCGACACCACTGGCATCGGTGTGGACCTCCGTAGGCGCATCGGGGTCAAAATGACGTAGTATTGGAGGTGATAATATAACCGCCGAAGCTCGGTGAAGGATTCGTCGCACTCTTTTGACCAAGCAGAAATGCCTTTGGAAGTTGTCAACCGGCTGGTAAGAGGCGCGATGATGGAAAGAGAAGTTGCGCACAAATCGACGAAAAGTATGAGCACAGGCCGATAAAACTTCGAAGCGTCCTGATGGAACTGGGCTTCGGATAGTCGGCCACGGCACGGAGTGTCAGCCGGATCCGGGAGTAACACCCTCTTTGCAGACGACGTGACCCAGTATAGTGAGCTGACGTGCGGCAAAATTGCACTTCTTGATGTTAAGTTGAAGGCTAGCAGAGATGAGACACGTGAGAATAGTATGAAGACTGAACAAGGTGAGTCGAAAAGTCGCGAGAAAAAATGACGATGTCATCTAGGTAGCAGAGGCACGTGTTCCACTTGTAGCCGCGAAGGATGGTGTCCATCATCCGTTCGAAGGTAGCTGGGGCGATGAAGAGTCCAAACGGCATGACGGTAAACTCACACAGCCCATCAGGTGCTACAAATGCAGTCTTCAATCGGTCAGGATCAGCCATTGGAACTTGGCAATATCCTTAGCGTAAATCTAAAGAGGAGAAATATTCTGCTCCTTGCAAGCACTCGAGAGCATCGTCGATGCGTGGCAACGGGTACACATCCTTCCGAGTTATCTTATTGAGCCGGCGGTAGTCGACACAGAATCGGATAGACCCATCCTTTTTGCGCACAAGTACAACAGGGGACGACCGAGGGCTCTGCGATGGCTGGATGACACCACGCTTGAGCATATCGTCGACTTGTTCGTTGATAATACGGCGCTCTTCCGCTGAAACTCGATATGGTCGTTGGCGTAAGGGAGCATGAGTACCGGTGTCAATGTGGTGCGTGATGTTTGCTGTGCGACCCAAAGATGGTTGAGCGCAATCGAAGGCAGAACGGAACTCTCGAAGAAGGGACAAGAGTTCCCTTCTTTGTGTCGGCGATAGCTCAGCGGCAACAGAGGGCTGGAATGAGTCTGACGCGGGCAGTGTGGCCACAGGTGGCGTCATAGCATTGAGCTGGAGGCGAAGTAGGTGTTCGGCGAACACCAGAGGGCGCAAGAGGTCAACGTCTTGTATGTTACCCAAGCATTCTCCGCGAAGTAAGGTGACTGGCGACGATAGCGAGTTCGCGACGAGCATGGCGGTAGCACCGGATTCCATGGTGAGTACGGCAAAGGGCAGGTGTAGGCTACGGCGGCGGGTAAATACGTCAGACAGAGTGAACAAAACAGTTCAGGCAGGAGCGACCGTACACGTCAGGGCTACAAGGGTGGATGTTCTTGGTGCTATTTTCGTGTCTGCAACAACGACAAGTTTGTAAGCTTCAGAAAGAAAATCCACCAAACAAGAGGTTGGCAGTGGTGTAAGGGCAACTTCTGCACGTGAGCAATCTATGATGGCCCGATGACGCGAAAGAAAGTCCCATCCAAGAATGACTTCGTGGGAGCATGATGCCAGCACAAAAAATTCAATGGCATAAAGTTCACCTTGGACAATGACACGTGCAGTGCACACAGCTGTAGGTTTTATGCACTGCGAGTTGGCCGTCCGGAGCATCAGGCCCGAAAGAGGCGTCGTCACCTTTTTCAACTTGCGGCATAAGGTCTCAGAGATTATGGAAACGGCGGCCCCTGTGTCGATAAGCGCTTGTGCGGTGGTCCCCTCAACATTGACGTCAATAACGTTTTGCGGCGAGAAAGATGGAGGCCTTAAGCGGTTTGAATTGTATGCAGCTGTTGCCTCCGGAGATGCAGCAATCAGTTTCCCTCTTCCGTAGCAGGTCGGCGACGCATAAGTGACACGGAGCGTCGTCGGAGCGATGGTGACCGATGGTTTGTGTAGGGTCGAGGACCGTCAGTGGTGTACCTCGATGGCGTCCTAGACGACGATGCCGTTGGCCTGCCCACGGTGTCGACTGGAGGGGGATCTCGGCGACAGTGGCGGGCGACGTGTCCAGCGATACCACAGGCGAAAAAGATGGGCCTATTATCCGGCGTCCTCCAAGCGTCTGAGCGACGGTAAATGGGAGCTGGAGATCTCGCGTAGGGATACGGCGCAGCAATTGGGGTTGTAGGCACGGCATAGGGTGGCGTGGCAGGTTGCGCATATGGCATACGCTGTTGCGTAGGCCGAGCAGTGACGGCGGCGTACGTGAGAGGCGTAGTGACTGGTGGTTGCTGATGCATCGGCGGAAGGGCCTCAGCGACTTGGTTCCGAATGACGTGTTGGAGGTCCGGTGCCAAAGCTTGCGCGGGCTCATGTGCCAGTGGCAGCAGTGACAGCTGGCGCGCTACCTCTTTGCGGACGAAGTCCTTGATTGTCAAAAGCAGCGGCTGCTGGTCGGTAGGATGGGCAGCTAGGTGCAAGCTTGCGAGCGTGTCTGGCGTCGTGAGGGCTTGACGAGCAATTGCGCGCTGCCTACGCAATTCATCGAAGCTTTGACAGAGGGAAACGAGGAGCAGCAATCGTGGGGGAATTTCTCGCAAGCAACAACTGAAAGGCGCGGTCGTCAATGCCTTTCAAAATGTGCCGGATTTTTTCTTCCTCATGCATGGTATAGTTGATGCGGTTGCATAGATGCAACACATCTTCATAGTAGCCCTGTGTAGGTCTCGCCTCGGTTGCTGCGCACGGTGACGTAAACGGTGCTCGGCTTGAAGCTTGCGCGCCGCAGGTCGTCCAAAGACGTCCGTAATAGCAGTCTTGAATGCAGACCACGTAGTAATGTCAGCTGCGTGGTTATTGAACCACAGTTGCGCCGTGTCCGCAAGGTAGAACGTGACGTAGCCCAGCTTACTTGGGTCCTCCCATTTGTTACTTGCGCCGACTTAGTCGTACCTCGCCAACCAATCTTCGACGTCCGACTCAGTGGAGCCCGTGAAGATAGGAGGGTCTCGTTGAGGATACACGGCGCCGCAAGTGACATGGACGGTCGAAGGTCCCACCTGGAGAGGCGTCTCGGTGGCCATGTTCGTTGCCTTCTTAAAAGCCTCGTTCCTTCTGCATAGTAGTCGGAATATCTTATTGTGCAAATTCGTATGATGCCGATGTAGGCCGACTAATTACAAACGCTTGCAAATTGCTAATACGACTATGCTCAACGAAAAAAAAATCGCTCTTACGTAGTGTGCCTGTTTTACAGTGAATATGGTTTATTTCAGAAAAAAGATTCTTTAGAGGCGAAAATTCAGATTACGTTGGTGCGTACTTTGCACCAAAGAGAGCGAAACTTCGCAGGGTAAACAAGAGACTAGCTTTCATTTTCTCAGCAAGTGCGTGTTCACACCAAAAAATATCTCGAATTGCACAAAAATGTTATCCTCTATGGGCCCTGACTAGAATGAAATCGATGATCTACCAGTTGATATCACGTGTTCCATGGTAAAGCCTGTTTTCCAAGCTGTGCTCCTCCCGTACACTGTACCGAGGCCTTGAAGATAAAGAAGGTGCGTACGCCTGACGATGGGCGGAATTTTTGTGGTGACCACTTCTTACAAATACACTGCACTTCGTATAAAAACACCAGAAGCTACATAAACAGCTATACATCAGGTTACATAATCCAGAAATTAACAGCTAGTTATCACCATGGCCATACTGAAGAACTTTTGAACTATTTTAGACCATGTGGTGCTTATTAACTTGCAAAACAGTACAGGTGCACTGGTGCCTAGTGGTCTGACTGCAACATTACTGCCTATACTAGGAACAGTGTAAACAGTGAATTCATACCCAGCTTTATGACTCTACACAGCTGGTTAATAACCAGTTCTCTTAGTGAATAAAAAGCATGATAAAAGCCGAAGTATAGAAATGGAGTTACTTTTCAACCTTGAAAGTATTTATTCGTACTCCACCTCGCTATCTGCTTATCAGATCTTCTTTATAGAAGAAAAAAAAGATCTGTTGCTACTCAGAATGTTTTATTTTTGTTACTTGTATATCAGTTTATTAACTGACACTATCTCACCTGTCACTGCCCATAAAATTTGTTCTAGCTCTCCTAATTAGTGAATGTGTGTACGGCGCTTACCTGCACACGAAGCGAATGCTTTCTTTGTGGCATTGTGTAAACGGCTATTATAAAATGACTTAGGGATCTCATCTCTCGAAACTTTTTCAGAAAGTGAATTTTCTATACACCTAAATTCACACAACTTTGCACTACTTAGACAACACTTGCCAAGAACGCACAAAAAGGGTGTCATGAAAATGCACCATTGTTTAGAGAGCCAAGTCTCCTCTAATTTGATCCTAAAGGTTGGTTTTCTTTTGCTGCTCATTTTATGACTCGGTCTACTCCAACAATTATTTGTCATTGTGCTCACTTCACCAAAATACCTCAAGCTTATATTGGGGCAGTCATCTGTATAACCTACTACCATTGGTATTGAGGAGTTAAACTTGAAATTGGCTTTTATTGATTGGAATATGTCATTCAGGCTTGAACCAGTTGCGCAAAAAAATCCGAATGACATTGAATGAATGATTTACTAATATTTTTCGACAAAGAATAAAGATGCAGTCACAACAACTTAGCGCTTGTCTTTTTTTGCATTAACACGTAGTTTTAGATCCCCTAGTTACAAATTGGTACTAATATTGGAAAAGAGGGATGAAATAAAATAGCTAACACCGATTAGTATGGCAAATATTGAAACCACTTTGAAACACCTTCAGAGCGTGCCAGTTTTCATCGCTTACAGCACTGCTAAGCTGTCACCTCCCGAGGTGCGGCCCCATCTGACAACAAGACCTCACGAAATGGTGACGCGTTCTTCAGTTGGCATTTCGTATGCTCTGCGCGCAAGTGCATAGACATGTTTTTGTTACCCCCATTGTCATCCCCGCCGTTACTACTGTCCACAAGCGACAAAGAAAACACCGAGCATTATAACATCAGCCGTGATTCGCGGCGTGGCGAATCATTTTCGGTTCGATCCTCTACTGAGAATTTTGAAATCGACACCGGACCGTCGTAGATTTCAGAATCAACTGAGGCAGCTGGAGACGCATGCCTGGGCCACGTTGGCTGGTAACGCATTCGAACGTTGCATGCGTGTTACTTGTTCGCGATGACCACAGCTTCAAATATCCCATTCGCGATCACGAACTCCACGAGCAAATAAATCAAAGCGGCACAAGAAGAAAAATTCATGCTTGTTATGATGGAGAGTGGGACGAAGCATTCATCCGTGCAATCGTTCTTGCTTCCATCCGTCAATGCGTCCGTCTCTGTGACTGTTCATGCGTCCATCCGCCCTGTCCATGCGTGCGTCTCCTTCGTGCGTCCGTCCCTGCGTTCGTCCATGCATCCGCCCCTGCGTCTGTTCACGCGTCCATTCCATGCGTCTGTCTGTGTACCCGTTCGTCCATCTATTCAATACTCCAAGTACCACCATCTCGCATCTTTTCGTCATATATTCCCCGTATAGAAGCACCGCCATCCAGCAGGACATTCCAAAGACTAAACGAGAGGTGGCACACGCACACTTTCTTACGGCTTGCGCTTCGGGTCTACTTCCCACCTTTAACCACCTCGAGCTCATGGTATATACTAGTTCACTGTATTCACGTCACTGCTGCCCTACGCTCGCTAAACCTTTCTAAAAGCAAGGAGTCTACGCCCAGCGAGTATAACGTAGCAACCCTTTCTTCTCAGATAGTGCCTAATGTACATGCCAATGGCTGCTAATGGGGAATAAGAGACAGCAGAATTCGGCATTCAGTTAACGCGCACACCGCGAAACGTTTTATTTCTCAACAAAGCACAGGAGAAATCGCCCACCGGCACCACCTTAGAGGTCAAAATGTAACACGACTACGACTACGTGGGACGAACGTTTGCCGCTTTATGGAGCTTCGCCCCTAAAACACTGAATCGACACTGACCACTTCTGCTCGAAGCAAGCAATTGAATACGTTGCTATAAGCATCCAGGTGTCGCCGCCGAACCGTACCATGTGTAGGCACAGCGATGACAACACTAAAAATGCCGACGTCAACGCTACTCGCTCATCGTCACTCGGTTCTAGAGACGTGGCCGAGGAGTTTGCTGAAGATGTCGATGGGAATACTGTCGACGTCTCATGGCCGGGTACGAGCTGATGAGCCTTGGTCGCTCTTTGCGCTCGAAATAAAATTTATTATAATTCTACGTACCGGACGTGATCCATACTTCACCAAAAAACACTCTTGCGTCCCAAACAAGAGGATGAACGCCACCTCTCGGGTTTGAAATCTGGCGTCACTGCTCCTTTAACATTATCCTTCTGCTTTCAATAACCCTGTTTCCTACTGTTTGGACGTAACGGTGATAGACTACATTTGTAGAGTAACTGTTTCTTCCACGCAGTAGGCACACTGTCGGGGACAGTCCGTAGTGTTTTTTCTTCTTGGAATTTACTGAAGGTATTAAAAACTGCTTCAGCTAATAAGACGTTTCCTAAGCGCCCAATGTATTACTTCAGTTGGATATCTATCAGCTTCGTGTTTATCAACTTCAGTTATCTTTAATATCAAGTACAACGTCTTAGAGCGCAATGGGGACATGATACAGCATGCCAGGCTGCAAAAGATGAACTAGAGACAGAACAAAGTAGTAAACTCAACTTTTTATTTTTTATATTCGAGTTGTGCCATGAAACAATATGTATATTCTTCACTGGCACCTAGTGGCTGCAAAAAAAAACTTTTGAAAGGAATTTAGTAAAGCAACCAGGATACAAATGGCACAGAGTGAATTTGTCGAAGCAAGTGGTCTTGTTCCGGATTAGTCACACAGCGCTGGCTTACTGGACCTGGTTCAGTGCGCTTCTAAGAGGTGCCCAAACACAGGTTATGTTTTACTCGAAATAGTTTTTTTTTCGAGTTACCACGAAGAACTGCCCTGTTTTGATTACCAATTTGTTGAAAGTCAAGTGTAGTTAGGCAATGTTTTACTTTGATGAAACAAGCGCGAAAATACACACACTCAGAGAGGACACAGACAAGCGCTTACTAGCACTTGAAAATTTTATTACAAAGCGAACACTAATAAATACATCAGACGCATGTACGTCCTTCCCAACTTCCCCTGTCATCATCAACAACGTGATATAAGAAAATATGCACTCCCATAATCTATGGCATACAACCGGAAACAAACACGTGTCAAGAACTAAGAACAGAAAAAGTAAAACGGAAAAAAACCGACAAACACGGGAAACAGAAAAAGCAAAAAGGTAAAAACACTGGGTTATTTGACGTCCAAAAAAAGCAAATTCCGCATCTGTTAGTAGAACTGACGCTTGACTGACGCAACTGTCCCCTCCTTTCCTTATTCTATACGCTTCCATAATTTCTCTCGTCGTCCGCTTGTTGTGTCTGTCAATTATTCGTGTGTCGGAAAATTTCGGTTAGCAGGTGCACTCCCAGCAGTGCATCGCTAAGTGTGAGTAAGGGGCCCCCTTTAGTAAACTCTCATGTTCACGAAGGCGCCCATTTATGCACCGACCCGTCTGACCAACGTATTCTTTTCCACATGTGAAAGGAGTTCCGTATACAACATCTTTTTTTTTGCACTCAGCGTACCTCCTGCCATGCTTTATGCAACATCTGTTCGATTCTCCGGTTTCTTTCTGGTTGACTATCCTTTCTACTACTGGACAAATTTTTGATAATTTGTTTTCAGCTGAAAAAACAACACGCACACAATACCTTAATGCAACTTTTTTCAACCTATGCTAGATATTGTGCTGATACGGGACGACCACTGTCCGCTCTCTTTCACCCTCAACTTGTCTCCTCTCTTCACGTGTGCCAAATATTGCATTTTTCCCTTCCCGACGAATATTCTCACAGGCCAAAAGGATACAATCATCTTGGTAACCAGCTACCCTCAAGCGCTTGATCTGCGCGGAAACACTCTCAGTCATTGAGTGTACGCACGATTTCATGAGGGTAGCTTTTATGCAAGAAATTGCGATCCAATTCTTTATTATCTTCGAATGGGCCGAATGATAACTCAGCAATGGTTTTTCCGATCTAGGGTGATACATCCAACACGTGTGAAAAGGAGACAAATTAATTTTTAGGTACAGAAACTGAATGGGTCGTTCCTTTGGCACCTCAAAGGTAAACTGTAAGCCGCATGCCCGTTTTTTTCTAAAAGCTTTTAGAACAGACACTAACGTGCTCATACCCGGATCGTGTTTTACCAAAACAAAATTGTCATCTACAAATCTGAACAGCTTCAGATCCATACCATCTAGCTCCTTACCTACTGCTGTGTCAAGTTTGCTCAAAAAAAAAAACATTTCATAAGATCGGGGTGACACAAGACCCAATGCAAATCCCATACTTCTGGACGTACAATTCTTCATTCCACCCCACTAGCCTGGAACTCAAATACATGGCCAAAATCTTCATAAAACATTCTACAGACACACCACAAGCGCTACAAAAAGCCACTTCATCATTTTTTCCGTGATGCACTCTTGTACGCTTTGTAGTAAGAGACCATGCGGAACGGAATAGTAAAGATTGACGACATCAATACTGAAGGCATCACAGACCCTTACATCATCTCCCTTTAAGTAGTCTACTACTTCCATGGAGTTGGAAACCAAAAACGGGTCACAAAACCGGAGCATTTTCAAATGTTTTGCAAAACGTCGGACACGAGACGTAGCCAGGTACCCCTTTCTGAGAGAATGGTTCGGAACGGAAGGATTTCCTTGTGTGTTTCTGCCATAAACAACGCTTCCAGCAACAAGCCTTTTTCGGCTTTTAACGTTGAAGACAGCATGCTCAGATTCAAGTCAGCTAGCTTCCTAAACGCCCGACGTTTTACATGGCTGACTTTCTCATCAGATTTCTGGAAATTCTTTTCTACAGCAGCCTGGGCCTTCTCCAAATATAGCCTTTCTGGCAAAATCACAAAGTAACCCTCTTTATCCGAATTCGCGATACGACTACCGCTAGCAGACAGGAACTACATCACAGGTCCCATTTTCTTCGCCACGTACGGCGTTACATTGCTAGACGAAAACACATTCACGCAATCAGTACTGCACCTCTGTTTTTCCTCGTCCTTCACACGGCTTGCCACGGACCTGAAGGGAGATGACTACTTAAAGGGAGATGATGTAAGGGTCTGTGATGCCTTCAGTATCGATGTCGTCGATCTGTACTATTCCGTTGCGCATGGTCCCTTACTACAAAGCGTACAAGAGTGCATCACGGAAAAAAATGATGAAGTGGCTTTTTGTAGCGCTTGTGGTGTGTCTGTAGAATGTTTTATGGAGATTTTGGCCATGAATTCGAGTTCCAGGCTAGTGCGGTGGAATGAAGTACGTCCAGAAGTATGGGATTTGCATTGGGTCTAGTGTCGCCCCAACCTTATGCATTGTTTTTTTGAGCAAACTTGACACAGCAGTAGGTAAGAAGCTAGATGATATGGATCTGAAGCTGTTCAGATTTGTAGATGACTACCTTGTTTTGGTAAAAACGATCCAGGTATGAGCACGTTAGTGTCTGTTTTGAGCTTTTAGAAAAAAACGGGTGTGGCTTACAGTTTACCTTTGAGGTGCCAAAGGAAAGACCCATTCAGTTTGTGGACCTTAAAAATTACTTTGTCTCCTTGTCACACGTGTTGGATGTATCACCTTAGATCGGAAAAACCATTGCTGAGTTATCATTCGTCAAATTCGAATATAGTAAAGAATTGGATCGCAACTTCTTGCATAAAAGCTGCCCTCATGAAATCGTGCGTACACACAATAAATACGAGTGTTTTCGCGCAGATCAAGCGCTTGAGGGAAGCTGGTTACCAAAATGATTGTATCCTTTTGGCCTGTGAGAATAATCGTCGGGAAGGGGGAAATGCAATAATTGGCACACGCGAAGAGAGGAGACTAGTTGAGGGTGAAAGAGAGCGGACAGTGGTCATCCCGTATCTGCACAATATCTCGCATAGGTTGAAAAAGTTGCATTAAGGTATGGTGTGCGGGTTGTTTTTTCAGCTGAAAACAAATGACCCAAGATTTGTCCAGCAGTAGAAAGGCTAGTCAACAAGAAAGAAACCGGAGAATCGAACAGATGTAGCATAAAGCATGGCAGGAGGTACGCTGAGTGCAAAAAAAAAAAAGATGTATACGGAACTCCTTTCACATGTGGAAAAACATACGTTGGTCAGACGGGTCGGTGCATAAATGTACGCCTTCGTGAACATGAGAGTTTACTTAAGGGAGCCCCTTACTCACACTTAGCGATGCACTGCAAGGACTGCATCTGCCAACCGAAATTTTCCGACACACGAATAATTGACAGGCACAACAAGCGGACGACGAGAGAAATTATGGAGGCGTATAGAATAAGCAAAGGAGGGGACAGTTGCCTCAGTCAAGCGTCAGTTCTACTAACAGATGCGGAATTTGCTTTTTTTAGACTCACATAACCCAGTGTTTTTTTTGTTTTTTTTTCTTTTTCTGTTTTACGTGTTATTTGTTTTTTTTCTGTTTTACTTTGTTTTAGTTCTTGAGACGTGTTTGTTTCCGGTTGTGTGCCATAGATTATGGGAGTGCATATTTTGATATCACGTTGTTGATGATGACAAGGGTAGTCGAGAATGACGTTCATGCGTGTGATGTATTCATTAGTGTTCACTTCGAAATAAAATTTTCAGTTGCTAGTAAGCGCTTGTCTATGTCCACTCTGAGTGTGCGTATTTTCGCGCTTGTTTCATCATGAACCTTTACCAACACGCCCAACTGGCAGTCATACCAATCTTTTACGCTGCCATAAAATTTAGTGCAGATTCAATTTTGGAATTTTACTCTAATAGAAAAAATAGTGCCGCACATTTTGTTTAACTCTTGTTATCCTTCGACGCTGCATGCTTACAAGACACATAAATACTTGACGTACGTTATGATTGAAGTGTTTTAAAGAAGGTACAAGCACGTGCTGTGCGCGTATTCTTGCGTTCCCTTTGTGTGTTTTAGCAGCTCCCCGCACTTGGTTCTTCTTTACATACACAGAACCTATTGTTATGGCCAAGATACTGTTGTGAAAGAAAAACAGGATTATCAATTTCTCATTTTTGGCATGCGGTTTATTCACGACTTTTTGGGCTGCTGCAAATATTGAGCACGTACAATTCTACGCCTCTTTCTTTTTCCTTATGCCAGTTTTGTGGATACACCAAATAGCACCAATTGGCCGTGTTGAAGACAAGTACAGAGACGACCGTAGAAGGTCTCAGCCTCAGTCTTCGAGCTGTTTCTGTCTGGACCGCTCCCAGTTACTGTGCTAGTCAGGCCCTCGTCTTTATTCCACGAAATAGAGTCACTGGTGCTTACCCAGCTTGATTGTAGGCAACAGCGGTCAGCCCGGACTCTCCTTCGCTGAGAGTTTTGCTTCTGATGCTCCGTTGAGAGGAAGAATGAGCGAAAATAAAAAGAAATAGAGGAAAACAGAAGGTTTCTCCCGTCTTCACCATCCAGCAGAAAGACGGGATTAGAGAAGCTTGTATCCCTGGGGCTTTGTCACCTCAATGAAATCACACTGGACGCTCGCTCAGGAACCCAGTCCAGACGTTACGCCTTTTCTTTTTTATGGTTTAGCTTACTTTGTTTTGTCTATTGAGTTGTCTTGCGAGCAATTAGAAATCTTTGGACAGATTTTACACTTGTGCTTGCAATCTGCATTCTTGCCAAACAAATTTCTCGCAAAGCGCTTTATACAATAAATAAACAAGCCTCGAACATTCGCTGGTGCTTTGCGATGTAAGACAAAAAGAGGTTTTCACCACCAAAGTTGAAATGTATGCTCTGGCGACACAAGAAAACTCGTAAGGTACTTTCAATATTTGTCTGAGGTAAGTTTGTCAGACACCCATCAGGGTCGATTGAATGAATGCGTGACAAGTGTCATACTGTGAAAATGTCCGACAGTGATAAAGAAGGCCTGCGTTAAAGTAAGATTTGCTAATTATTGCGGTGTATTACGTGAAACGTGTACAATATGACTTGGTGGTATCTCGGAGTCGGGATCAATTGACCAATTTTGATTCCTGCTGTTATTTTCTTCCTCCATCTCCCTCTCTCCCACTCCTTCAAAGTGCTCGTAAATTAAAGCTTAGGGGTGTTATTGAATTCATGGCGTGGCATTTACGAATGCGTACTCTCGTCTCCTTGGAATGGCGAGCACTTCGGCATGCAACATCTGCGCCTCTGAGGAAATGCTAGAGCACAGTCTATGTCATTGCCCAGAATACCAGTCTGAACGACATATTATGAAAGCCAAGCTCTAATAACTGGATTCACGGCTGCTTACAAAAATGAAGATCCTGGGACCTTGGCCGACGGTTTCCCATACGCGCAAAGCAACGAAAGGTCTCTTCTACTTCTTAAGGACCACCAGACTTCACGAACACTTGTGAAAGAACAGTGTGAGACCCTGCTGTGTAGTCTCGAGCTGACTATTCATCCTTCTGTTTCTTACTCCTCTTCTTTTTCATTTTGTTCCTTTATATTATTCCCTCTTTCTCCCACCCCAAGTGTAGGGTTGCCAACAGAGCCAAGCTTGGTTATCCTGCCTGCCTTCCTTCTTTATTTATCTCTCGCTCTCTCTAGGCCCCATTGATATGCAGCCACCGTGCACTAAAGTTAAACCATCGGCCTTGATCTTTGTAATACCACACCTTACATACAAAGGTGAGTTGGTGGGCCGAAGTTATACTTGCAAGATTTACGTCCACACGTAGGCGTTTTAAAAAAAAAGTATTCAAATCAGTATTATGAGGCTGATATTCTGAATATGAACTAGTGATTCCATCACGAATGATATGCTCGTCTTGCATTGTCATAACACTCTCAGAACAAAACATTATGGCCCTTAATTACTTATGTAACATTCTTTGAGAAAAATAGCAAAATAAATATTGCAGTGAAGTTCACACACAATCGTAGCTTAGAATAATTATTTGCTTTCGAGATCTCTCTTTGATGAAGGTACGTTTGTTTTCTCTTACGCTTGTTTCTGAAAACACGTAACCGTATGCGCAGAAAAATAGATGTGTGAAGATTGTTTCTTTTGTATGGTTCCTCACGCGAATGATCTTCGTTTAACTAGAGTTCTTATTATTTACCTACTTTGGATATATGAAAGGAAGAACTTGACTTGTACTCCTCTGATAATTGATTGGGGCTTAACGTCCCAAAACCACCATATGATTATTTGAGACGCCGTAGTGGAGGGCTCCAGAAATTTCGAACACCTGTGGTTGTTTTCTGCGCACCCAAATCTGAGCACACGAGCCTACAACATTTCCGCCTCCACCAGAAATGCAGTCGCCGCCGCCGGGATGCGAACCCGCGACCTGCGGTTCAGAAGCCGAGCGTCTCAGCCACTAGACCGCCGCGGCGGGGCTTGTAGTCCTGGGAAACGTTACTATGCGCAGCCGATGAATTGCGATAAATTGTGCTCAACTTTTCCTAGACATTTGCGAAACTCTTACTACTGCTACAAGTAACAGAAGCCCTGAGACACCGCTTCATAAAACATATGCTGCTTGAACGCATTGTTTGAGTCATATGGTTACAAGTCCTAGAGTTTTTGTTCAATCGACGAATATAGCATATATTTTTATAGCACACAGTTCATGAAAATTGTGTGCTATGGCACTTGCATTCAAAGATACATTTCGGAACAAATTCTATGCCAATATTTGGTCTGAGCATGTATTTGAGATATAGAGTGATTCGTTGCTCATAATTTTTTCTTAAACTTTTGCGTTATTACCAACTCCGAAGTACCTGTACACTGTTATGGGCCAAGCAATACGTCTAGTATTTGCAGTCATGGCTAATAAGAACAAATGATGACAATCAAAATCATGATTTTAAAGTTATGAATACTTAGGACATTTCAATGCAGTTTTTTTGTTTCTTCCCCATCTAAATATATCAGCGCCCTCAAATTGTTCTGAGTACAGAATGAAAAGAAAACTTCCGATCCATAACGCTATTGCTTTATGTGAACACCACAGCAAATTACCACAAGATGAGGAATGAGGAATATTTATAATAAAATTGATGCCAGTGCCCTCATAACTAGCTCTTAACAAGCCGTTAAGTATTGAACAGCCAGTATAGTAAAAATTGCATGAAAGCCCATGTCGTACAAAAGGGACTAAAACTGCTAACATAAGTGAAGAATTATGGACAACTGAGTGTAAACGTTATGAATAAACTTGATGGGTGATAAAGCACCGACGCTCCCGCACTCTGCATTATTTTCGAGAAAATTACTTCTATACACTGCTGACTGTATTTTTTTATTAATCAGACGTAAGAGTTAATCAACAAATTTAATAACAGATATCAGGCCTGCTTAATACTGTTGAAGAAAAGAGTCCATGGTAAAAACTCTTCTTTAAATGACTGTGCTTCCGAGAAACTGTTACTTATTACGATCGGTATATAAAGTAGTAAATACCTTTCACACACTGATTGAAAAGAATCGTGGGTGCGTGTACCATGTATTTCGACCTGTAGTCGACAAACTAGCAACAATGTCTTGACTGACCCCTGAGTACGATTATATAAACAGGATGCTTTTTTTTCAGAATGAGAACTTGCACATTCTTGAGTGATGAGCAACAGCAAAATAATTGAATATTCAATCTCCCTAAAATATTCAAGCTCTGATTTCAAAGCAAAAGTGATACCACTAGCGTAGTTAAGTGGATGCTCATCCATTTAAGCGTTGTCTCTCCTGCGAGAACAGAGCTTGGCAACGCCGTACCCAAATTTAACCGGCAGTGTGCAAAACTTGCATGTATAAAGGGATACTTGAAGGTCCCGCATTGATTTTTCTCTTTATAACGCACAGATGACGGTAGTAAAACAGGAGATACGATCTTTATCTTTGAGCAAAATTTTTACTTGAGTTTATGGTCTGCTTCATGGTTATTTGAAACTCCTTATATGCTTGAGATGATTACAAAGAACGTAACACTTGAACACATAAAGTAATTTTGTTCCTATAAAATCATTAGAATTTAAATGAAGTTTTACGTTAGTTCTTGTATTCTGCCTTTGTGCGCATGAGACCATCGTGGCTGGCATCATATGCACACCATCGAGTATAGCGATGTGGTGTTCACAAAAAGTGTTTAACGATTTCGAGTACATGGTACTCAACTAAGGAGGAGCAGGGAGGAGTCCCAAATCTAAATGGTCACTGAAAAGAGCACATTGAATAATATTATCCCGCCGTGAAGACAAGAATGGTGTGCTGATTTAGCTGGAAAGCTATAAATAATTAACCTTGCTCTACACGTCAGGTTGGTACAGTATGTGGAATTAGATTAGTACATGGCATCCTGTAAATATATTTGCCGCAAGGTAAATAAACAATTAATGAGTACAACTAAATATTCATTTCTGCTATAAACTCGTCATTCATTTTGAAATAGAAGTGTGCAAAGACTGAATTTCCGGACCAAGCCTAATACTAATCGAATGGTGATGGTAGCGAATGGAGTACGAATCGTGAACAAATATTGTTCGAATAGTTTAGTGGCAAAGCTCCTTTAGGCGTGGGTAGCACGTCTCTTGTAAGTAGTAGCCACCTTTAGTTTTAGTCCTTGGAATATCCGATATATAGCGGTACTTGTATATGATGAATATATGGTGAAAAGATGCGAGATGGTGGTACTTAGATTGTTCCCTAGATGAACAGACGGATAGGTGGACGGACGCGCGGATGGACGGAAGGACGGACATACATACGCCGGGCGAACAAACAGACAGACAAACTATTGACGGAAGGACAGATGCACAGACGGACAAGCAGGCAGGCAGGCAGGCAGGCAGGAAGTTTTAAGGGAATGGGTCTGAACGCTGCGGTCCATTCTACAACAAAGTTTCCTTGCGCAAGCATATACTATTTCATTATATAAATTCCACATTTGATTTGGGAGGGGGGAGTCCGGCGAGCGTGTTGAATAAGCTCTTCAGGAACAATTGCTCGTATTTTCGACGCGAGATCAAATGACGTGTATTTGGTATTTGTCCACACGTTCAGCAGTGTTCACATTCGGCAGGCGCCGCATCTTCAGGTTCCTGAGTGTGCGACAGTGGCGAATGATGTCGGTTACCACGAAAATGCTCTCTTTGGCAATCAGGAAGGAGTATATATCCTCGGCGATGTATTTCAGTAGGTCGCCAACTTGGTCCTCCACTGACTAGGAAGGATTGACGATCTTGCAAAACTTCAATATAGCCTCAATGTACGTTCTGCATATCTCCCCGGGGATGTGGGCTCTTTGCAATAGCGTTTGTTCTAGTTGTTTTCTTTTTACTACAGAGTCCACGAAACACTCCCCAATGTCGGACACAAAGTTATCTTCATGGTTCTCATACCACACGAGCACCGCGTCCGTCAAGAAAGAGACTACGTTCGACAGCTGGCCAGTTGGGTCCCATTGATAGTGTTTGCTCACCCACTTGCAGTGCTTGAGCCAGTCGTGCACGTCCTCACCAGATTCGCCATTAAGAGTGTGAGGCTCTATCAGTTTCTGACTCAGCCATGGAGCAGCCCTGGCCAAAGCGGTTACCGATGGTGCTGCTGGAACTGGTGCATTGTTTGCAGTTACGGAGATCCGGGTTCGGTATTTGTCGAGAGGCATCTCAACCGCCAGTGGTAGCGAATGCAGACGCGCAAGGCAGTGACTTTGGCGCAGATCTGTCACTTGCTAAACCATGTTTCTTGCACATGCACAAAAACTGTTGCATTTAAATTAAGGTTGACTATGTTTATTGACAATCTCAAAAAAAGATCAGGAAATGGCAATCAAAGATGGAGATCTTGTTCTTGTTCTTCATAATCTATTACCCATGGTGCATACCTCCTATGGGGAATAGACGCCGCACCAGACAACCTTATCTTCTTCTTGCTTTTGCCCGGCTCACATCACAGTCCGGCTCATATCATAGAAATAATAATGGGTGGCTTAGGCGAACATTTATTCGACTGCATTTTCACGTGCATCTATTGAAACGAGTTCTGTGCTTGGCCATTAGTAACTGAGTATACGTTCTAAATAATGACATTGTGCAGCTCTGCGACGACACTGAAAGCGCGCAGCAAGTGACTCACTTCGCAGCCTACACTGCAAGAGTCATTATCCAAGGCTATTTGTACATTGTTGAGATCATTGTCTTTTAAGCCGGTTCGCATGACGTCATCTTTGACTGAGACTTCTCATCCAGCCATATTCATCCAAACTGCTCACTTTCCAAAGTTGAGTTTTCGCCACTGTAAGATGCCTTATTACAATACGCTCTTCATACGCCACCCAAGTAGCTGGTTCAGGGAGGAAGAAACCAACATTTCACCTGACGCTTTCGCACCTGTCACTGTTTAGTTGCGACACTCTCACCGATGGTACAGTATTTTTCACGCCGTCCAATCTCTTCACGAGTCTACTGCTGCCTTTCACTACAATTAGGACTGTCACCGGCAACGGCAATATAGTCGTACTCAATCCGGTCTCCGAGCATGCCACGTTGCTAGTAGGCGAATGTCTCGGCGGCATGGAAGACCTTGGCTCATCGTCTCTGGCTGGCACCCCATATGACTACTGTCATCAACCACATGCCCGTTCTGCCCCCGAGCAGTCGTCAAGTGACATATTTTCCAGCGCTATCGCCGATACCCTTTCGCCTGCCAAGCCTGCGGGCCTTCTTCTTCTTCTGCATGAAATCCTCGAATTCATTCGATGCGTCGAAGCCTCAACTAGCCCGTATGCCATAAGTGCAGCCTTACGTCAACACAGGTTCGCACCAGCAGCTACGCCAAAGACCATTACGCGTCTACGCTGAAGAGTACCGCATCATTACCAACCAAGTCAAAGACGTGCTGCAAAGAGACTCTATTAGACCATCTCACAGAGTCTCGGCATTTCCTCTTGTCCTTGATCGTAAGAAAAACGGATCCATCCGCTTTTGTGTAGACTACAGTCCTTTAAACTGGCTAACGCGCCAGGACGTCTATACCTTGCCGTGCATTGATGACGCTCTTGCCATGCTTTAAGGAGCAGAATACTGCTCGTTGTTTGACCTGAGGTCGGGCTACTGTCAAGCCCCAATCACTGATGCCGATCGCCAGAAAACGGCATTTATCGCACCTGACGCTCTATACGAGTTCAACGTCATGCTCTTTGGACTTTGTAACAAGCCTGATACGTTAGAATGGCTTAAGGACAACACAACTCGCCGCCTAAAGTGGTGGATGTGTCTTTGTTACCTCGACATAGAGTTTTTTCTTCCGCCATATTCTAGTACACACCTACTCCACCTAAGGCAGACTTTGACTTGCCTAATCAACACTGGCCTTCAACTGAACTTCAACAAATGCCGCTTCGCTGCATGGGCACTAATCTGATGAGGCCACATAGTTTCCAAACACAGTTTCTCACTAAACCCTGGAAAACATCTTGTAGCAATGGAATTTCCCAAGCCTAGGCCAATGAAGGAACTTTTACTTTCAAAAGCCTATGTTCTTAATTCTAGTGCCTTGTTTGCAATTTTACATTTAACATATCATCACTAACCAGTCTGCTTTCACTGTGACGAGGACCTCTCCATCTAGTCGCCTGCATGCGACAGCCCCTTCGTGACATTACGCCGCCTCCTCACTTTCCCACCCATTTTTTGCCACTCCGATCTGACAGCTCCTACCGATGTGCACACAGACGCCAGTGGCGTAGAGCTCGACACTGTCCTCGCTCAACGAAAGCCCGGCTACTAAGAGTACGTAGTCACTTACGCAAGTCAGATGCTGACCAAACCAGAAGCTAATTAAAACGAGACCGAAAAAGACTGCGGCTCTGATGTGGGAGCTTGGAAAGTCTCGGCCATGCTTGTACAGCCACCCGGTTCGACGCAGAAACCGACCACCTCGCGCTATGTTGGTAGTGATGGTTGTGGTGGTGATCGCCACGCATAAAGGCCCTTCTGACCACCTAGCGCGACGGGAACTCCGCATTCCGTAGTGCATTGGCGTCGTGTACATATCGCTGCGGACAGCAAGTACTCTGTAGTAAACGTCCTGTCCCGTTCACCTGTACCTACGGATGTGGCGTGCGCAACCACTTCATCCAGCCTTTGCCATCTTTTGATCTCGACTCGATATACACCGAACCACACCGCAACTCATCGGTAGCCCCACTTCTTGATTATCTCTCTAAAACATCCACCCTTCTTGTAACTAGATCTTTCCGACGCCAAGCTTTCTATTACTGCGTCCGCGACTAACTACTTGACCACCTCAACTATTTTTCTGGTGGCCACCATTGGCAAGGGTTATTTGATGCAGCTTGCGGTCATGAATTTGTGCGTCTTTGCACAACGATTTGCAATAACGACACGCCGGAGTGTTCAAACCATACGAACGCCTTCTTCGCCATTGATGCTACTAGCTGGGCATGTGCAATTACGGGCAGAACGTCGTACAGTGTTGTTCTGACTGCCAACGCAGCAAAATTGCCACTTAACGTGCCACAGACGTATCGCAGTCACCTCCATGCTCTGCCAAGTCATTAGATTGCATCGGCTTTAACCTCCACGGTCCTTTATCAACGATACCCGATTGAAATCGGTGGATTAGAGTTGCTGTCGACCGTCTCACATGCTTTGTTGAGTGCCACCGCTCAAGATGTCACCACTGTTTCGTACCTCGCTTCATGCTGCGACACGGCATACCTCAAGAGCTCCTTAGTGACAGAGTGCGTTATTTACTCTCTGAGGTTGTCGAAGCTATGCTTTCTTAGTGCAACATCAATCACCGATGACCACGGTATACATATACCACCGGCAGACGAACGGGATCACAGAATGCTTTACCTGCACGCTGGATGATATGCTTTTGATGTACGT
Organism: Rhipicephalus microplus; assembly: GCF_013339725.1. Taxonomy (NCBI): domain Eukaryota; kingdom Metazoa; phylum Arthropoda; class Arachnida; order Ixodida; family Ixodidae; genus Rhipicephalus; species Rhipicephalus microplus. The sequence continues at coordinate 113,664,125 of NC_051170.1, read as the reverse complement.
GACATCTGGCCATGGTAACTATGACGATGTTTTTCCACATGTAATATCCACGTACAACACCATAATGCAAGAAACTACGGCATTTTTACCTTTCTTTTATAATGAATGCAAGCCTTCCCATACTATTGACACACTACTGCCCTATCACTCTGATGCGTCCTAGTGTCAACCTATCTCCCAAATTGCTCGAAAAACCGAGGAGTGCCGCCAGCTCGACCAGACTTTCACATTGAAAGAGCAGCAAGGCCAAAAAGAAAACCGTGCCACACCACTTCCACATCCTAGCTATGACCCAGGGTCTCTCGTATGGCTGTAGGCTCCATACCAAACTTCGGGGATACCCTCGAATTTCATTCCAAAATGCAAAGGGCGCTACCGGGGCTTGGAGCAAACCTTCCTGGTCAATTTTGTTATCATGTCAGTTGCTTGATCGGATGACATGCGCCGACTTACAGGTGACAGAGTCCGTGTTTCCTGCCTCAAACCCTATTATGAGCCTCCGCTTGAAACATCTTAGGTCGTCAGAATGGCTCTTTTTCAGTAGAGGCGAAGGTGGATTAGGTGCACCTGCATACAACAGCATCGCCTACGCTTGGCTCGCTCAGCTCGTGCTTCTGATTATCCTTGAACATTCTGACATCCTTGTACAACCAATAAATCTCTTCACTCAATAAACGCATCAAAAGGGGCGCCATATGACGTAGTTTTAGTGGAACTGTAGCATTTATAACTTCCGTGACCCTCTTTCATCGTGGAAATTCCTTAGGCATTGCATATGAAGCTCAGTGATGGGCCGTGGTATTGTCAGTTTAGCTTAGAACGCTCAAAATGTAGGCGTCCATCGATATCATTCAGTATTATGCTATTTTTCGAGTCGGTGCACGTGTACGCTGCATTGCTCTCCAAGCCACATTCACGAAATAAAAGAAAAACAGAACAAGGATGTTCACCAGGCTATCTTTGTTGAACTAGCAAATATTGTCGAAGTAATTGTCTCTGCGCTTCCGAAATTATAGTGGACATAAACGGGGCACATGCACACGGTGTAATCAGGCCCCTTCAAAAAATCGAGTATGGAAACAATGGCGGGCGCTTTACACTATTCCGGGGGTGTCCTCATTCTCCCAGTGAACACAGTGCCATGGCTTGGCAGGCACCTCATTCTTTGTCCTCATTCAACCCGAACCATGTCTGGATGGAGGTGGTGATTTACCCCTGTAGTATCTTCTTAACGCGGTCATTAGGAAGAACGTGCGCTGCGGTGCTACATTTATGAAGGTTGTAATATCTGCAAGTTGGCTGATCTGGAGAGGTCATCAATACCGTTTCTGACGTGCTTTTCTAGTGGGAGTCTGCATTGGTGGGGTTCGTTTCTCGTTTTAAGAAAGTTAAATCAAAATGCCTGTTTGACGAGTGACATGAGTTAAGCTATTATTAACACAGGAAGGGCTTCCTATTTCTCATGCTACCGCTTACAAGGGCAAAGGAAACTGAAGGAAAGAAGACGTTTCAGTAGACGAGCAGACATGATTAATAATGTAGGCCAGCACTTTTTCAATTTGCATCTTCTTCGAGCCGCTTCACTTTGCGTATTTAAATAGCTACAAGCCTGCATTTCTAGCACCGGCAAGCACTTGTTTTTCCATCGATACCAAAGCTCTACCACGCTTACACTTATGTCGCATAACTCCAACATCTACATCACTGCGCATTACTTGCCTAGAGTAGGGAAGGAATTGACGCGTACTGACAATGTAAATCTCTCCTATAGGCCAAGACGAGGTTCCCTTTTCACCCGGCGATTAACCTCCTCGAGAAGACGTTATCGCGCCTACGACGCAACGTATAGCCTGCGCAGGCCGTCGTTTCGAAACATTGGCTTGCATGCATGGTCCTCATAAATGCAGCGTTGTTTTTGACTATTGTGCCGTGTGCCTGATGAAGAATACGCAGCAATTTAAGACAGATATGCCCGCCAGTGCAGATTTTGGTCACTGAATATACTTGCCACTGTTTTTGCCTAAGTGATCACTAGTAATTCCGAAGCCGATTTTAATGACGTTGCCCCTGAAGACCTGAAATGAAACCTTCCAGTGACAGAAAAGCTTGAACGCAAAGATGTTGTTGTAAGGTAATTTGTAATAAATGTTCAGCCACACCTTACGCACTTCTTCGTGCAGGAGTACGATTCACACAGCACAATATATATTTTAGTGTCTTTAGTCTTAACGACAATAGTCAATGCCTACCAGAATGGTTAATTCAGTACCTTGAATATAGTGCTGGAAACAAAACCTGTGATTCATGAAACAAAAACTCATAATTTATCGGGAAGGGCAAAGAGTTGAAAGTGATTTGTAGAAATCGCATTGTTATACAAACTAAGGTTAGCAGCCAAATCCCTTCATATCTGACCTCGCGTGACTTCACAATATGCTGGCACGTGGAGTTATGACAGCATGAGGATTTCGAACTGAGCGAGTTGATACGGATTCTTCTAGGTTGTCACAGCGCACTGGGGAACGAGGACTAGAAGAGAAGTAAGGGCGCAATACGGGCCCTGACTCGCAACTTATTTTTATGAAGAAAGGACATGCAAATCCAACGGTGAAGAAAAAATGAACAGAAAAATTCGCAGATCCCACGTACATTGGGAATCACTGATATGCAAAGCACGAATGAGGAAGGCAGATATGTCACTTTAAAATCGGCACAAAATTACAAGGCGGAGGTAAATTATGCCGTACACGACTGTCATGTCATGATCACGTTTGGACGTGTCATTTACCTTCGTCATCTATTCACATCACCTGATACCAAATTGGGTATACGGCCAGCAAGCGAAACGACCGCGAGCACACTATGAGTGTAGCATGTAGTCATGTTTTACATGACGCGAATATAATGATTATCATGTTTGGACGTAACACATAGCTCTACCACGCTTACACTTATGCTGCACAACTCCAATATCTACACCACTGCACATAACTTGCGCAGAGTTGGCAACGAACCGACGCATACTGACAATGCAAATCTCTCCTAAGCCAAGACGAGGTTCCCTTTTCGAACGGAGATTAATCTCCTTGAGAAGATGTTATTTAAAAGACGTTGTTTTGAATAAATACCTTCGTCATCTATTCAATTCCTGTAATACCAAGCTTGGTATATGTGAAGCTGGCGGAACAGCGGCCAGCCCACGTAAAGCTGACGCGCGCGCACGCTGGGCGCAGCGACACTACGCTTGCGAAACGCAAGCACTCTGCAGTCTACTCTACAATCTACTCTACACTCTACTCTACGAAACCACCGCAGGAGCAGCAAGACCATGAAATGTAAATCGTTATATTCATGACATACATTTCATGATAGTCGTGTTATGACTGGTCTAGTATTATTACCAAATATGGTATTAATACCATTAACAGAACGGGCAAGAGAGCTAAAAGTCGAAGGCGGCTTCATAGATAGATAGATAGATAGATAGACACAGATAGAGATAGATAGATATAGATAGATAGATAGATAGATAGATAGATAGATAGATAGATAGATAGATATATATAGATAGATAGATAGATAGATAGATAGATAGATAGATAGATAGATAGATAGATAGATAGATAGATAGATAGATAGATAGATAGATAGATAGATAGATAGATAGATAGATAGATAGATAGATAGATAGATACGCACAAAGCCACTGAAGTTAGCTAAGAAATGCTTCGCATTTAAAACAGTTGATCATTGATATCAACATGTGCAAGTGGCTCTTAGGTTGGGGAATTCCACAACACATAGCGCGATAGAAGGTACACCCATAGAATTATTCTCTTTCTTTCGTATGTGGAACGCTTCGACGATCTCTCTTGCTAACTGTTGTTTATGACATGACAGTATTTTAGTGTTGCCGAAAACGGATTGAAACTGCACAGTTTACAATGGGCGGTGAGTTGAAATGGTTTGGTGTCTGATAGTGATCATTCATGCTCCCTAAGACGGATAATGATGCTTTCCTGCTCGGACTTATGTATGATCTTCCGCATGATAGTGTGATCAGGTGGAGAATGACCATTTTTCATTCAATGTACTGAAAAGCATGTTGGATGCCGCAAACGCTGCGAACACTCCCATTTCCTCTGATTTGTGTGCCAACGCCCTTCCTAACTTATGCGCATATGCATTCCAGCTTTTGTGGGGAGGAAAAAACTACGTCAACGCCGTAACGGGGAGCCAAACCGTGAGCCGCATGATGAGTATACGGTATTCCCGTGTACTTTTTTGTTCTGGTACCCATTCTTTCTCGCCTGCCACCTGTGAACGATTTGCCTTCAAAAGTTTGCGCATCTTTTCACAGGTTTGTACAATGCTGTATTAGGAAAACCTGCTTGCTTGAGGCTTGCCATCTGTTCACTGAATCTAATCTGTAGCCCGTCCTTACAAGTTTTATTAAGGCTGACCGAACACATGACACGGCTATGCTTTGTTTTATTATCTGCAGTATTTCGCGCACAGCATGGTGGCGCAATGAAAGCTTCTACCAGGACCAACTCCGGTTAGTATGCGAGAAGGACGATAGCCTTCGTCACAATGGGCGTCATCGACAAAGAGCGTACAGTGAATTGTGCTGTATCATCGACAGGACGACGGAATTCCCTTGGGACCAGGTATATACGACTAAGCCTCGCACCAAGGAGCAAAAAAGGACGTTCCTGAGACGGAAAGGTGCTCGTCCTGGGGGATGTGATGATTCCAGAAGACTTCAAATGGGTGTTGTCAAAAAGGATCCGTGTTTGCAGCAGCTCTACACTTCCACCGGTAGACAACGTTGTGCATTTAATACAAGTTTCTGTCAAGGTAGGTTGAAGAATTTCGTGCTAGATGTGTGAATGAATGAGTGGATGTCATCGCAAGGACTAGGTAATCCATAACGTAAGACTGACAACACGAAACGTGTTGTTATTTTTTTTTCGAACGATCAGCTCAGGCTTGTTACAGTCAATAAGGAAGGTTTTTCTTTGTCGTGCTCCCTGAAGTGATGTATCAAAAAATGCTGATGAAGCAATTAAAAAGAATTTTCAAAAAGCAGAAAAAAAATGGCTGAATGTAAACGAACCGCACGGAGGCTCCTTAACAGCATGAAGTTGTGTCAATTAGCTACCAATGTAAAAAAAAGTCAGAAGCAGTTTTTGCAAGCATTTTTTGTTGACAAGATGCACAAATAAGGTATACCATTCAGGACTATTGTAACTGAAAGGGGCGCATGGCAACGTGTTGTCTTTGGCTACCTAAAAGGCACTTAGTTACTTTATAGGTTTATGACCCCTTCCAGGTTCTGAATGCTTCTTTTTTGGTAGAGTTTTTGCAGCGAAAAGTCTAAAAATATCAGGACATTAGTATTGACGTAGAAGACTTATTTATTTCTATACCGCATGATGAACTAATGAGAAGTGTGAGGAAGCGAAATGTAGTTTCAATGATGAGCATGCCTTCTTCAGCAGCTGTATGGTCCCTCTAGAATATTTTTTCTAGTTAGCGTCTGTCTACTTGAAATCCACTCATGTTCAACAGTAATGCGTGGATGTAATACAGAAAAGTGGAATCTGTATTGGTTCTAGGGTAGCACATGTCCTAAGTGAAATATTTCTGAGTTTTGTGGACAGCAAGTTGGTAAATAGTTTGGATGGATTAGTTAAGCATGTCTTTCGCTATGTAGATGACTGCTTGCTGTTTTTATGTCTGTGAAAATTATCGATATTCCGTGAATAATTACAGTATTCCGAGAGAATGGCAGCGGGCTAAATTTCACGATTGAGTTGATGACAGAAGAGGTGCTCTAGTTCCTTGACCTCAAGCTAGAGTTTCGGCCTACGGATGTGTGTTGGCGCTATCATCCTCGTTCACTTAAGCCATTGCTAGATTTCACTTCAAACCATTCAAAGATAATAAAACATGGCATGGCCGTGTCAAGTGTTCGCTCAGCCTTGCTAAAGTTTTGTAAGAACAGGCTACAGATTAGTTTCAGTGAACAGGTGGCGATACTCAAGCAAACAGGTTTCCGGAACACACCATTGCGCAAACCTGCGAAAAGATGCACAACCTTTTGAAGTTAAGTCATTCACAGGCGGGAAGTGACAAATAACGGGCTATGAGAGCATAAAAGTACGCGGTCATTCCGTATACTCATCGTGTGGCTCACGGTTTGAAAAACGTGGCCCTACGTTGCGGCGTTAACGTAGTTTTTTTCCTCCCTTCAAAAGCTACGAATCCATGCGCGTAAATTCAAGAAAAGCATGGACACACAAATCAGAGAAAATATAAGAGTTTGTAGCGTTTGCGGCATCAAACACACTTTTCAGTATATTGAGTGCGTAATGACAATCGTCTACCTGATCCCACTATCACGCGGAAAATCATACATTAGACAGAACGGGCAAAAGCATTATTACCCGCCTCAGGGAGCATCAACGATCACTGTCACACACCAAATCATTTCCACTCGCCGCCCATTGTAAACATTGCGGTTGCAGTCGAATTCTTCACTGGACACTAAAATACTGTCTCGTCATAAATAACAGTTAGCAAGAGAGGTCATCGAAGCACCCTGCCACTGAAGAGGTTTCGAGCTTTTCTTCTATATTCCGGTGAGTGCCGCCTATGTGTACAGGGTGAATCAAGCGACAACTGAAGTTATACCAATGTCAAACATTATTTACGCGCCAGTGCATAGCCCAACCTTTCCTTTTGCGAGACGAACATGCATTCTGGATGACACATGAATTCTGTGAAGACAGATTTGCCAGAACCCAATTACTGAAATTATACATTAACAACCTTTTATGGTAATTGACCGCCATGTGTTCCGCAGCCGATTGTACCAAATATATATATTTTAAGGGACCTGTTTTGATGTAGATGGGAATCAAAAGTAATACTTTAGTGAGGTTCTTCGCTACTGGTTATCATTATTTATGAAGTTACTCCATTTGCTTTCTCACATGGCCGTTATTTTTAATGTCCTCCGTATTCGCCGCATACGCTCGCCGAAAAACCAATGGTGCTAGGGCAAAAGGAAACTCATAAGGCGCATTGAGCTTCTCTCTGTCGAGGTGGCCCTAGCGTGAAATATATCGAACATGCCGCAAGTATGTCACCTTGCCCCAAGTTAGGCGTCAATTGAGCCGCTTTCTTCTGGCTGTCAAATCACTTCCACTGGTTCTAACGTCCACTATACGACCTCAAGGGTTCGTTTAGGCATTGTTGATGACTGTTAGTGATTGGGATTGAGGTTTATGACTAAGCGTTAACGTGTATGCATCCACATTAAGTGATGTGGTAGCTATCAAACACCAATAGACATTGCGCAAGCACTTTGATATTGATATACAGTAAACGTTAAACTACTTCTGATAAGACATGGTTTATTTACTTTCTAGGTTTACTGATTCCTACGACGAAGGGATTGAACATGTTATTTACAAATCAGAGCTAGTTTTTAGGCTCCTGCATCATCAGCATACCCTACCTCTGGTCTTCGTATTCTATCTCTGAGTGACAGGTGTACGTTATCCGAGACTTGTGCACGTCACCCTAAAACGATCACAGCATATTCATAGAGTGAATGATCATTGGTGAGCGAAGCTCACCAGTGATCATTTGGTGAACTTGCCCAGTCGATCACCAAAGAGGCGACAAACAGTGTATAAAATTATGCCATGTCCTCGAAGCGAATGTTGACGCAGGAGCTTGCTCCGTCTGTGTGTCCATCCATCCGTCCGTCCGTCCATCTGTCTGTCTCTCTGTCCATCCATCTGTCCTTCTGTCTGTCGGTCCGTATGTCCGTCTGTCACTGCGTCCTTGTGTCTGTCTGTCCGTCTGTCAATCCGTCCATCCGTGTCCGATCACCTCTCCTACGCACTGAAGTGGAGCGAGCGCCGCATAGTGAGTACTACGAGTGCTAATGGTGGCTGCGATGAACGACGAAGGACTAGCCTAGACCCTGGGGAGCGTACGCACCTCAATTTCGTACACGTTACCCGGAGCAGACCAAGTTTTCTATGTACGTTATTCTTTGTGCAGATGACTGTCGAGCCAACCCAATGCAGTAACGCACTTAGGGTGCGTGGCCTGTCTTCTCAGTCGTGCAATAGATAATGCGCACTCGTGAATATCTGTATGTAAATAATGACTTTTATTTGTTTTCCTTCTTGTGCAGGCCAGTGGCAATTACGAGAAATGGCCCAAGCTTTCGCATCAGGCCTTTTCATCGGTGAGTTCTTAAGTACATCCCTAAGATTACGACATGCCTGCGTAGTTGGGGTTGCCTAATGCGGTCTTCTGAATAAAATACATGGGTGAATACGTACATGCTAAGCAATGCCTACTTTAGAAAACGGCCAGACGTATTGTTTGAACAGAGAGAGCGCTTGTTAACTTTGACATGGAAATAGTTTTAACCAAGGACAGGGTTTTTGTTTGCCCCTTATGCTCCTATTAAATTCTACAGCCGAAGACACTGCTTCATATAAGCGCAGACAGCGAAATTGGGGAAGTCGACCGGAATAAACCAAAGTCTCTCGTGTGTTGAACTTCTTAACAAGTTTGCGAAGTAGATTAAAGTCTGTGTAGCCCTAAAGCAAAAGACAATAAGACAGAAACAACCGACGATAGCATCTGTTGGGGATATGCCTAGGCTTCTTAATTAAGAAAGTGGGAACTTGTATTACTGGACAGACCCTCCTTTAAGCTTGCCTCCGCTTCTCACTACATCGTATTCTTGAACGCTTGTGCTTATCTGACATTTGCGCATTTATCTATACGTTGTTAACCTAAATTATAGAACACGTTCCTGTAACTAATGAAGCACTACTAGGTTTGACAAGAGCAAGGTCTATAAATTCCTAATTATGTTTCTGGTTACCAGTTGCTCCATATTTTGGACATGCAAACGTCACTGCATGAAAATATGAGACCGTGTTCAGATATGCTACTTTGAATATGTCGCAATTTTAGGCTCTGTTATGTTTACATTCCGCATTTTTCAGCTGATGATTGAGCATTTCCTATATGAACAATAGGGAATACAACAAGCAATGACCCCATTATATGCAGCAAGTACTTGATAATCACTCTTTGTCTGACTAAAGAACGCTGGCTAAGTCCTTCCTTAGTACAGAGTTTTTGGTAGTACCACTACGTTTCACAGCGATAGATGTTATGAGATCACGTCATGTGTCACATGCGCGCCGTAGTTGTCCCCCGCCGCCAGTGTCCGTAACCATTATCGCACGAAATAAGAAAAAAAACTAAGTAAATAAAAACACCAAGGACACAGTAGTGGCATTGCACACCCGAGTACCCTGCGTGCCAGTCCAGTATTCTACCACTGATCCACACCGGTGCTTGAGACACCTATGCAAGCTGGCCTTAGGTAGGCTTGATATCGGTAAAGGAATCGCGTTACATATGAGTAATAATTTGTCACATAATGCGAATTGCGCAACGAGTTGGTTGTCGAATGCTCAAACATTTTACAAAAGCTTGATCTTGTTCACCTACTAACTCTGGCGAATACCATAAGTGAGAAATTGCGGGGATCACAAAACCTTCTGTCATAATTATTGATCTTTGTCAGGCACAGCACAGAAAAACTGCAAAAAGATTTTGCAAAGGTGCAGCAGGTACCATGCTTCTCCAAATTTGACGAAGGGTGTCAATGTGAACTGCAGCCCACTACACAATGAATAATGTCGTAGCGGTACCCTTCAACTTCGCTTGCTGCAGCTACCCGAAGAGTGTTAAAGGGGCTTGCTAATGCCGCCCTTCCACCTTTCGCTGTGGCAGTGCCACCGTTCCGTGCAGGCCTTGCCGTTTTTTCGTTTTTTTTGCTGGCCAGATAATATATGCTTTCAGCAAGAGCACATTGTTTTAATCTTTTTTTTCTTTCTTGCTCTCCTTTTTCAAAAGAGCTCTCTTCTGTGACCCGTTATTCCTATTACTCCTTCTGTACCACAAGAGAGCGAACCGGACTATGAACAGTGTAACCGCCCTGTCCTTACAGTTATTTCTTGGTTCATTTTATTTTTTTCCTTCCTTCATTCCTGCAGTGTGTGCTTAGTCTACAAAATATTCAGCCAAGTGTTGGCAAAATTGCATTAGAGAGCTCCTTATGGAGTTGGCATTGTTCTTTGTGACAGCATTATTGAGAAAAATTCAAATAAAGTAAATAATAATATCTCGAGTGCCAGTGAAATTTGAACACAGGTCGTCTGCGTTCCAGGCGGGTGCTCGACACCAGAGCCACGCAACTACCCACGTTGACGTTCTTTCTTTTTGCCTATTTTTCCAGAGTGGTTTGCGTCGTTTGATTTTTGTGTATTCAAACTGTTTTGAAAAAAAAGTATTACGGCATTTCCATGAAGTCAATTATTATAAGTGGGTGAAGTGGGGGGATCATTCAGAGTTACCATACATCACCACTGAAATTGACCAATGACGCATATGAATGAGTGCCACGTGGTGTGCAACTATGGTGAGAAAACCGCATTCATCACACCGGATGTACTTTTCCAGTTCAAGGTAACTTGAACTGGAAACTGGAACTTGATTGTGTAATGCGCCAGCTACATTTGAAAGGATGATGGACTCTCTCCTACGTGGATACAAACGGACCACGTGCCTGTGCTATCTCGATGACGTCATCGTATTTTCACCTACATTAGAAAGCCACCTTAGCCGCCTAACGGCTGTTCTTGAAGTTTTCCGTACAGCAGGATTTCAGCTCAACTCTTCCAAATGTCGCTTTGGTCGTCGGGAAACCACTGAGCTGGGCCACCTTGTCAGTGCTCGAGGCGTGCAACCTGATCCTGACAAAATTCGAGTTGTCAAAGATTTTCTCATACCACGTTCCGCAAAAGAGGTACGGAGTTTTATTGGCCTTTGTTCTTACTTTCGACGTTTCGTGAAGAATTTTGCTGACATTGCCCGGCCACTTACGGAGCTATTGAAGAAGGACATACCTACTTATTGGGGTACTGACCAAGCAGCTGCCTTCAGCACCCTTACAACATTACTTACTTTCCCACCCATCTTGGCCCATTTCGACCCGTCAGCCCATACTGAAGTTCGTACCGATGCCCGCGGACATTGAATAGGTTCTGTTCTTGCCCAGCGGCAACGAGGACAGGATCGCGTCATTGCTTATTCCGGTCGCCTGCTTTTTCCTTCGGCCAACAAGTTTTTCATTACAGAGCGTGAGTGACTCGCACTAGTCTGGGCAGCCGGAAACTTTTGACCATACTTATTTGGCCACACCTTTTCGGTAATTACAGATCACCATGCCTTGTGCTGGCTGTCGTCCCTTAAAAATCCAACTGGACGACTTGGCCATTGGGCCTTGAAACTACAAGAATGCAGCTTGGCGTGGCATACAAATCTGGCCTAATGCAACAAGATGCCGACTGTCTATCCCGTCACCCCATGGACCCACCCGAGCTTTCGGCACATGATTCTGACCCTTGTGTATTCGCCATGTCGGCTTTCACCGACATACGGAAGGAACAGCTCAGCGATGTGCACTTGCGGTCTATAATGCAGAGTCTACGTTTGCCCCACGTAGACCCGTCGCTACACTTGTTCGTTCTACGCGATGGCATTCTTTACCAACGCAACACCAGCGCCGAGGGACCAGAGCAACTACTCGTAGTTCCTGCGACACTCCGTTCCGCTGTACTTGAACAGCTTCACGACGCCCCAACCACGAGACATCTCGGGGTCACGCGCACGTACAATCGCGTGTGGCGTAGATTCTTCTGGCCAGGCCTTTACCGTTCTGTGAGCCGATACGTTGCTGCCTGTGAGTCCTGCCAGCGCTCCAAACATTCCACCTTGCCACCAGCTGGTCCGCTCCAACCAATAGACATGCCCACCCTTTCCTTCTACCCGTCGGTCTTGATCTCGTTGGACAATTCCCTACTTCTCTCACTAGAAACAAGTGGATAGACGTAGCCACTGATTACGCTACAAGATACGCTATCATACGAGCGCTACCGACAAGCTGTGCCACTGACGTCGCGAACTTCTTGCTCATGACGTAATTCTGCACCACGGCGCTCCTCGACAGCTGCTGACTGATCGTGGTCGCTCATTTCTTTCAAAAGTAGTAAGTGACATCCTTCGCTCGTGTTCGACGCGTCACGAGCTCACTACGGCCTATCACCGACAAACAAATGGTCTTACCGAGCGCCTAATTAGAACATAGACCACAATGCTCTCCACGTACGTTTCCAAAGATCTCCTTCATTGGGATAGTACTTTGCCTTATGTGACATTCACGTACAATTCGTCACGCCACGACACCGCTGGCTTCTCCCCCTTCTATTTATTGTTCATCCGCCATCCAGCGTTACCCATCGAGACTCTTCTCCCATCAACTACGCAAACGGTTACAGAGTACGCCCGGGATGCCACTGCTCGGGCTCATGTGGCCCGCCAAATCACACGGGAACGTCTTCTTGGATCGCAGCTCCCTCAGAAGGCCCGATACGATAGCCATCACTAGTTTCCTACTCTCCAGGTTCATTGGTCCTCCTCTGGACACTATGCCGCCGCGTTGGCCTCTCTTCGAAGCTCCTGTCTCGCTACTCGGGGCCATACAAGGTTTTACGCCGGCTTACCGAGGTCACATACGAGGTTGCTCCGTTGGACAGTCAGTCGTCGTCGTCCGCACCCGCTACTGACGTCGTCCACGTGACCCGCCTCAAACCCTACATATCCGCATATGATCCTACTCTCCTTTAGGCGCCGAGACGGCGCTGCCAGCGGCGGGGGGTTATATGTTACACGACATCGGCAACAAAAGAGCATCATAGACGATGAAGACGATGAAAGCGACCGTGCTCGTGTTGTTGTTGCTGTTGGGCCTCCATATTGGCTGCAGCTGCCTCTGACTCTCCCTGCATATTTTGTAAGTATATTTATTTCATTCATTCTCTCACCCCCGTGACAATATAATATCTTTATGGGTCTCTAATAGCATGCTGTGTTAAGTTGTCAATTTCGTCTTCCCTACATCATCACTGCTTTCTGGCGTCATATCTAGCTGGAACTTGGCAAAGACAAGGTCTGGGCATGTTTTCCTTATGCTTATGGGTTGTTTGCCGTCATACAAAATGCATCGCAGAGGATATCAAGACGCAATGTACTGCGAAAGTGATTGTCCGTCATCACCATCGTTATCATCTTCATCGTCATCAGCGTCGACGACCTCGTCATGGCACATAGTGGCTACCTTGCATGTGCTGTGTCATGATGGCAGAAAGAAAAAAAAATGGCCCCGTGTCTACATGTTTCACTGGAAATGTCGTCTAAAGACGATATTCTTGCGTGTGTAGAGAGTGAACAAAATGTTTATTTGATGTTCTGCACGAGAAAATCAGTGAGTTGTATTATTGAAGCGCTGCGTTAGAGAGTTTCGATTCGTGCAGCGAAGGCGAACGAGAACATCGAGGCACATTAGACACGAGCTCCATCTGACAGTTATATTCAAAAACGAAGGAAGGCGTGAGCGCCCGCGGTAAAAGATGAGCGCCTGTCTCGGAGGCAAGAAGGAGTACAACGCAAAGTGACAAAAGTGACGGGCAGGTGCCACCACCGTGTCATCTTAAGAAAGCGTTGAAAACACCTGCCTTTTTGAGCATCGCGTTGCACAGTCAGCGATGCATGATAAACGCTATGGTCCTTAGAATTACTTGCGTGTGCCTTCTCTTGTATAAAAGCACACATACAAAAAATCAACGTGTTGATTTGATGCCACAGATATGCGTAATAATTGCTTTTTAACTGACGATCGCACAAGTATGAACGCTGAAATTTGAGCAATATTGGAGGGCGCTGCGGATGGGGTTGGCCGTTTGAAGTATCGTTTGGTGCCTTTAGGAGGATCGTTACCACGGACAAACAGACCGACAGACAGACAGACCAAGATTTTGGCGTCCCAGGTCCACAAGAAAGACTATCATGTTTATTAGTGTGATACAGAACGCGCTTTTTTTATTTTTATCGTCAGCAGCAGCCATGGCGCACGTCAACGCTGGAGAACAGAGAAGCCTCAATTTTTAGAAGATTCACCCGCAAAACGCTATAATAATTTTGTGTATTGCGAGAAGTCGCCTTTTGTAAATGCAATATTGCGCTGCAGAAGCGTGAAGTTGTACCTGGTTGCTTACACAATGAATGGCTGTTTTAAAGGCCCACTTATAACAAAGTACCAAGTCGTATTATATCATAACTATCAATGAAAGTATAAATAGAGTGTGCCACTGCGCAGGTTCTTGGGTGGCCTTACAGATGCATAGTGGGACATTATTCGCAAAAAAATGAATCGTGGCTGTTATCACTATTAGGATGGTATACATACTTGTTAACACAAACTTTTGATTAGCAGCTAACATGATTGTAAATATATGGAATAGTGTGATTGAGCAGAGCAGCAGAAAAAAGACTTTCTTTTCAAGTGCTAAACGCCAAAGCGTGTGAAGCAACACCAGTACCAAGCGAGATGCCATTATTCCTAAAATAACAGGAAACTGAGATAGTTGGCACGTATTCATTCTAAAAAAGACGTGGCGTGCAAACACGAACACAAGAAGAAAGGTAGAACATCACGGTCTTCCCTATGCTAGATTTACCACAGGTTGTTTCACCCCTGATTAAAACACCTTTAGACCAAAATAAGCTAGCGCAAATGAAGCCTTACCTTGCACCATTCAATCGTGTGCGGCAATAGTTTGAAGCTTTTGTACGACTTCATATTTTGCTGACACAATAAAATTTGCAAAGCAGAGTAACATGCATACTCGCTGCAACTATAATAACGGCACTTCAGAGTCTGAGGGTGTGAATTTATTATATATCGTTTGAGAAACTGACGTGCGACGTTCTGTTCGAAACCGTAAATTTTGAAGTGGAAATTGAAAATCAATGTACGTTCGACGAACACGGGCAGGAGGTAAACACTCCGTCGGCTAATTCAACCAACAAGCACTCGGGAAGGCTGCTGTACCAATGGTGTCATGATAACTGAAACGATGAAGCAACATGCGTGTTCCGAAGCATTGTAAAGAAATCTACACCCTTAAGGGCAGTTTTTGTGCTTATAACCACCTATGAAAAAGGTGTTTTCACAAACCAAAACACCCTTATTGCAGTGTGTCAGTCATAGACATGCAAAGCACACTGAAGTGTGAAAACTAGCTTACAGTATAGAAATAACCTCTATGAAATCACCCATTTTCGTCTGACTTTATAACAAGTAAATTACTGTGTCTGTTTTGTGTAGTTTCACGTTATGGCGGCTGGTACGATTGTGATCCCTTGGCACGATATCACTTCGAGCAACTTCAGCTTTGTTGAGCCAACTGCGGCATCCTGTCGGAACTAGCCTTCTGATTTTTATTTGGCTTACTCACTTATCGGATATGGTTGCTTTTCACAGAACCTACTTTTGCTGAGATGCTTTGAAACCCAAGAAGTTTCTTGAATTCACTAAATAGAAGCTTAGTTATTTGTCCATCAATATGTCTGATATACACTACTTTGCCTCAATACACTCCTAAGTTTTGATATCAGATTTAGTGTAAGGTAGTACTCATCCCTGTATAAATGACGCCCTCTTTGGCTTTGCAACTAGGCGTCATGAAATGGAAAGAGATTGGGATAAATGAGAAATGTTTTTCAAGGAAGCTTTTTCTCTCTTTTCAAAGCAGCATTAAACCGAAAATATTGGGTTTTGTGTTTCAGGTATTCATTGGTACTATCTCAATCTGTGGACAATTAGTGTTATTTAAGGAACAAAATTTGAAGCGCAAAAAACGAGGACCTAAATGAAGAGTGCACACTACGTGTACTCGTGTGTACTCTTCCCTTCGGTCCTTGTTTTTTGCACTTCGAATTTTGTTCCTTAATGTCGTACAAACTCGTCCAAGCTTCCGTCCTCCCAAGTGCGATCTGCTTGCTCAATATCACACTTATCCGTGCAAATCAGCTGACAGCTCAAATCTTTCATCGTTCTCCAAGCCACTAAAATACGTAAGTGACGTTTTAAAACACAAGCTTGTATGGTTTTCGCCTCTTTCTATTAGCTTGTCATTATAAATTAAGTTTGCCCGTTGTTAATTCACTTCGTTTTAGACGTTGGTGGACGTCGTGCTTTCCGCCGCAGCAACTCTATTTCTTGGGCAAGCTACTCGTGAGTTCTAGTCAAGTGTTTTAGGGTGTTTGCGTAGAGCTGCACACAACTTAAACCACCGCTACGCCTTTCCAGCAACAATTGAAACTTGCCTTTTTCTAAGCGGAAGAACCAAAAGTGATCGTTACCAAGCTGACTGCCGTAATACATGATTATTCTCATCGCTTTGGCAGGTCCGAGTACGAGTAGTTGGTCGGTCAGCAACGACGAACGAGCTCTTTTTTTCCTGCTTGGAATCTCAATTGCAAAACTACGTATATTGCTTGAACTTTGACCAACTACCAATTCACTGTCGTTATCTTGCTGCCACCTCGATCGCTTCGACGAAGCAGCAGCGTTACGTTTCGGTAGGGATTGGAAAGTGGCTTGAGATCAATTAGCACCAATCTTGAATTTCAACAGTTCTACTGGCCTGATTCACACCAATATAAGAATTCAGTGCGAGGACATACTTAGTTTTAACTTTTGTTAATGGCTATAGCAAACGGCTGAGTACCGCTCAGCGTTGTCAGCCTTCACTTGATCATCGATCAGCATAGTATAAACAATATATACCACCATCATAATGAGCCGTTTCAAGCATGTTAGTATGCGATGTGCCTTAGATTGAAGATATAACCAACGGCTAGTCTGCCGTGGGCAGACTTCAAATGTACTTCGTGATTCATTCTAGCTGATGCTGTAGAAGGAAACGCGTGTCACAAAAACGGCAAACACACTAGCCTCAGGGTCACTTTACGAAACATGACGTTTTCGTAGATAAGAGACGATTGTTTTAACGAAGTTTATCCCGCTAGCGAAGTGTGCCTTGCTGACGATGTGGCAAAAAATCACAAGGAAAACACAGTTTCTAAAGTTTGGAAGACCACACGTTCCAACGTAATCGATGGTTTAGGAAGAATGAGGTGGGAGGGTGACTTTGGTATTATTTTTTTGTATGCTGCGATACATTAGAAAATTATTGCAAGGATATGTACAATTGTTGTAAGATGATACACATGTTGAAAAGACACATATTTTTTGTATATCGGGTTGTTAACTGTCGCGTAGAGCTTTAAACGTCAAGATACGTATTGCCAAGACCAGAAGTGGTTATAGCCAACTTAGCGCGTGTGCTTGGGAGGACGGTAGCCCTAGATAGTTCTACGTTGACCTACTACATTGGAGGGCGTTTAACGTGAGTAGACGTGATGCCTGTATCATTGAAGTACATATCTATTTTTTGTAAAATTAGATATCCAGCACTGAAACTGCTGTTGACGTTTGAAGAACATTACGTCGGCACAGGGTCTTTTCCCATATCAGTTTGGAGATGAGGAGAGGATCTGTAGTAGGCTACTTGATTGCCACAAAGAACATTTGGGTTCTATTTAAGCTAGGGACGCCAATATTTATTCTTGGAATTCTTTGAGTTCACTTGGTCTGTGTTAGTTTTTGTTAACGCTTCTACATTTAAATTACCAATTTCTGTAGTAGCCGTACATGGGTCGATATAAAGCTGTCAACTCTACCGTACAGCCCAATACAGCAGCCCTTGGTATAAGAGTATGTGCGACACGTGTCTTGAGGCAGTGTTTTCGTGACGTGCGTGACACGATTTTCACGTTATTCTTGTCATGGCTATCCAGACCTATCCAGACCCTTTTTTTAGGGGCAAAGCTCCTTATGGCGTGGCTTGTGCGTCCCTCGTAGTACGTAACCATCAGTGGCACATACCCGAAATAGGTATAACATTTGACCTCCAAGGTGGTGCCGCGGTGAGAGATTTCTTCTGTGCGTTGTTTAACAATAAAAAATAATGCTCAATGTACATGCCAATGGCTGCTAATAGGGAATGAGAGACAGGAGCATTCGGCTTTTAGTCAACGCGCACGCTGCGATCCCCATTAGCAGCTATTGGCATGTACATTGAGCACGATCTGACAAGAAAGGGTTGCTACGTTATACTCGCTGGGTCTAACCTCCTTGGTTTTAGAAAGGTTTAGCGAGCGTTGGGTCGCAGGGCCATGAATACAATGAACTAGTATATACCATCAATGAATTCGAGGTGGTTAAAGGGGGGAAGCAGATACGAAGCGCAAGCCGTAAGAAATTAAATGCTGAATCCTCCTGTCTCTCATTTCACATTAGCAGCCACTGGCATGTACATTGAGCACTATCTGACAGGAAAAGGTTGCTACGTTATACTCGCTGGGCGTAACCTCCTTGGTTTTATAAAGGTTTAGCGAGCATTGGGCCGCAGTGCCATGAATACAGTGAACTAGTATATACCATGAACTCAAGGTGGTTGAAGGTGGGAAGTAGAACCGAAGCGCAAGCCGTAAGAAAGTGTGCGTGTGCCACCTCTCGTTTAGTCCTTGGAATGTCCACTGAATGGCGGTGCTTCTATATGGGGAATATATGATAAAGAGATGCGAGATGGTGGGACTTGGAGTGTTGAATAGATGGATGAACGGACATACAGACAGATGCATGGATGGATGCATGAACGGACGCAGGGGTGGATGCATGAACGAACGCAAGGACGGGTGCACGAACAGACGCATGGAAAGTGACACAGACGGACGCATGGACGGACGAATGCTTCGCCCCACTCTCCATCATTCACTCCGTGGATATGCTGCCATTTTTTTCCTCCTTTAATAACCTTGGTGCACCTTGACTGATTGATATGTGGGGTTTAACGTCCCAAAACTACCTAATGATTATGAGAGATGCCGTAGTGGAGGGCTCCGGAAATTTCGACCACCTGGGGTTCTTTAACGTGCACCCAAATTGGAGCACACGGGCTTACAACATTTCCGCCTCCATCGGAAATGTAGCCGCCGCAGCCGGGATTCGAACCTGCGACCAGCGGCTCAGCATCCGAGTACCTTAGCCACTAGACCACCGCGGCGGGGTCCTTAGTGTATCTTAAGTAAAGGAGGCGGCATGAGGGCAACCAGACGTAGCTAGATAGATATACATCGATGGAAAGTTTAAAAGCCCTGAGAGTTCGCCAACAAACGATTTTCATCTAAAGTGATGGTGGTTAAAGCGCAAGCAGGGTAGCGGCATCTTATTGTAACGGGGTGAGAGAATGAATGAAATAAATTTATTTACAAAATCTACAGAAACAGTCAGAGGCAGCTGCAGCCAAGATGGAGAAACAGCGGCAACAACAACACGAGCACGGTCACCTTCATCGTCTTCGTCGTTTGTTATGCTCTTTTGTTGCCGGTGTCGTGTAACATATAACCCCCCGCTTCTGGCAGCGCCGTCTCGGTGCCTATAGAAGAGTAGGATCATAAGCAGAGATGTATGGTTTCAGGCGGGTTAAGTGGACGACGTCAGTGGTGGGTGTGGACGACAACGACTGACTGTCCAACGGAGCAATCTCGTATGTGACCTCGGTAAGCTGGCCTAAAACCTTGTAAGGCCCCGAGTAGCAAGACAGGAGCTTCGAAGAGAGGCCAACGTGGCGGCATGGTGTCCAAAGGAGGAGCATTGAACCTGGAGAGTAGGAAACTTCTCTGTGTTGGCTATCGCAGCGGGCCTTCTGAGAGAGCTGCGAGCCAAGAAGACGTTCCCGTGCAATTATGCGGGCCACTTTAGCCCGAGCAGTGGCATCCCGGGCGTACTCTGTAACTGTTTGCGTAGTTGATGCGAGAAAAGTCTTGAAGGGTAACGCTGGATGACGGCCGAACAATGATTAGAAGGGGGAGAAGCCAGCGGTGTCGTGGCGTGACGAATTGTACGCGAATGTCACATAAGGCAAAGTACTATCCCAATCAAGGTGATCTTTGGAAACGTACATGGAGAGCATTGTTGTCAATGTTCGATTTAGGCACTCGGTAAGACCATTTGTTTGTGGGTGATAGGCCGTAGTGAGCTTGTGACACCTCGAACGTGAGCGAAGGATGTCACTTACTACTTTTGAAAGAAACGAGCGACCATGATCGGTCAACAGCTGTCGAGGAGCGCATGGTGAAGAATTACGTCATGAAACAAGAAGTCCGCGACGTCAGTGGCACAGCTTGTCGGTAGCGCTCGTGTGATAGCGTATCTTGTGGCGTAATCAGTGGCTACGGCTATCCACTTGTTTCCAATGAGAGAAGTAGGAAATGGTCCAACGAAATCAAGACCGACGCGGTAGAAGGAAACGGTGGGTATGTCTATTGGTTGGAGCGGACCAGCTGGTGGCAAGGTTGAATGTTTGGAGCGCTGGCAGGACTCCCAGGCAGCAACGTATCGGCTCACAGAACGGTAAAGGCCTGGCCAGAAAAATCTACGCCGCACGCGATCGTACGTGCGCGTGACCCCGAAATGTCTCGTGGTTGGGGCGTCGTGAAGCTGTTCAAGTACAGCGGAACGGAGTGTCGCAGGAACTACGAGTAGTTGCTCTGGTCCCTCTGCGCTGGTGTTGCGTCGGTAAAGAATGCCATCGCGTAGAACGAACAAGTGTAGTGACGGGTCTACTTGGGGCAAACGTAGACTCTGCATTATAGACTGCAAGTGGACGTCACTGGGCTGTTCCTTCCGTATGTCAGTGAAAGCCGACATGGCGAAGACACAAGGGTCAGAATCACGTGCCGAAAGGTCGGGTGGGTCCATGGGGTGACGGGATAGACAGTTGGCATCTTGGTGCATTAGGCCAGATTTGTATGCCACGTCAAGCTGCATTCTTGTAGTTTGAAGGCCCAACGGCCAAGTCGTCCAGTTGGATTTTTAAAGGACCACAGCCAGCACAAGGCATGGTGATCTGTAATTACCGAAAAGGTGCGGCCAAATAAGTATGGTCGAAATTTTCCGACTGCCCAGACTAGTGCGAGTCACTCACGCTATGTAATGGAAAACTTGTTGTCCGAAGGAGAAAGGAGGCGACCGAATAAGCAATGACGCGATCCTGTCCTCATTGCCGTTGGGCGACAACAGCACCAATTGCATGTCCGCTGGCATCGGTACGAACTTCAGTATGGGCTGACGGGTCGAAATGAGCCAAGATGGGTGGTGAAGTAAGTAATGTCATAAGGGTAGCTGAAGGCAGTTGCTTGGTAAGTACCCGAATATAAAGGCATGTCCTTCTTCAGTAGCTCTGTAAGTGGTAGGGTAATGTCAGCAAAGTTCTTTACGAAACGTCGAAAGTAAGAACAAAGGCCGATAAAACTGCGTACGTCTTTTGCGGAACGTGGTATGGGAAAATCTTTGACAACTCGAATTTTGTCAGAATCAAGTTGCACGCCTCGAGCACTGACAAGGTGGCCCAGCACAGTGATTTCCCGGCGGCCAAAGCGACATTTGGAAGAGTTGATCTGAAGTGCTGCTGTCCGGAAAACCTCAAGAACAGCCGTTAGGCGGCTAAGGTGGCTTTCAAATGTAGGTGAAAATACGATAACATCATCGAGATAGCACAGGCATGTGGAACATTTGTATCCACGCAGGAGAGAGTCCATCATCCTTTCAAATGTAGCTGGGGCATTACACAATCCGAATGGCATAACCTTGAACTAGCGAAGTCCATCCGGGGTGATGAATGCGGTTTTCTCACGGTCTCGATGATCGACAGAAATCTGTCAGTACCCTGATCGCAAGTCAATAGATGAAAAGTAGGCAGACCCGTGCAGGCAGTCGAGAGCATCGTAAATCCGTGGCAGTGAATACATGTCCTTACGTGTTAATTTGTTTAAGAGACGGTAGTTTACGCAGAAGCGCCAGCTGCCATCATTCTTCTTGACTCGCACGACCGGTGACGCCCATGAACTGCAGAAAAGTTCGATGATGTGTTTTGTGAGAATTTCTTCAAGATCGTGCTGGATAACTTGTCGCTCAGCATTAGAAGCGCGATAAAGACGTCGTCGAATGAGGCTGGCGTCTCCCGTGTTAATCCTATAAGTTACAAAGGATGTATGACCCAAAGGGTGGTCATCAAAATCAAAGATGTCGCGGTAAGATTTCAGCAGGTGCCGAATATCAGCTGTCTGTGCTCGAAGAAGGTCCGGGGTGATCATCTTGTCGATGGTGGCATCCGCTGCGCTCTTCGAGGATGAGAACGGAGCAGAGCATGAAGAAGATTCGGCAACGAACGCCGAAATGGCAGCATCTATAGGAGAAACTTTTGCTAAAGTCATACCATCTGGGATAACTTGAGCGCACAAGCTGAAGTTTAGGATCAGAAGAGATGCTGTATTTCCCGTGACTGTCGAAATTGTGTGAGGCACGGCAACATTTTTGGTCCGCAGAACGTCAGCATTAGGTGTCAACATGTAGTCACCATCGGGAACAGGAGAGACAGATCTCAGGTTCACGTAACGGCTTGAGGTGCTAGGCGAACGTGATCTGCAGAACACAGACGGGGTTGAACTGGTGCTGGGTCATCATGGTAACACGGTAAATCAAGTTGAAGCACGCCGGTTCTACAATCAACAAGGACAGAGTGGGCGGATAAAAAGTCCATGCCGAGGATAAGTTCATGGGAACTTTTCTCGAGCACAGCAAATAGCACTGTCGGGGAGCGATCAGCCACACTTATACGCGCGAAGCACATTCCAAGCACGGGAAACATGCCACTGTCGGCGACCTAGATGAGTGGTACTGTGGGTGGCGTTAAAGCTTTCCTAAGGCGGCAACGAAGTTCTGAATTCATCACTGATATGTGAGCCCCTGTGTCCACCACTGCAACAACGGGTGTGTCGTCTGCTTCAACGTCAATAAGGTTGCGTCGAGTAGGCAGCATGGTCAGAGGATTTGGCGGGGAAGTGGTCGATGCAGCATCACCTCCGAGAGCTGCATCATCTAGTTTTCCCGCGGCAGGTGGTCAGTCGGCGAAGTTGGTTGGCGAAGTTGGGGCGAGCGAGACGACGGGCGACGGGAGAGCGGTGAACGGGACTGGTGAGCATGCGGAGATGGAGAGTAACGAGGATATGGCAACATAGAAGGAACGTCTTTACTGGTGGCCTGAGGTGATTCCCGGTAAGGTTGACAGCATGCATGATCCCTCTCTAGGCGATGGGTGTGCCCATAGGATGCCTGATGCCAATAATTACCACCGAGAGTTACAATGGTGAGCCACGTGTCCAATACGGCGAAATTTGAAACAAATCGGGCGATCGTCAGTAGTCCTCCACTCGGCTGTATTGCGAGGGCACGCGGGAAGGCTTTGGCTTTGGGCATACGAAACAGGGGGTCGACGATGGTTGATCGGCTGAGAGGGAGCTGTAGTGCACTCGGAGGCCATCCAGCATAGGAAAGCTCTTGTCACACAATCGCATGTACCAATGGCACCACCTGAGAGCTAGAGTCACAGGCATGGGAGCACGTGCACGCAGGAGACAGAGCTTCAGGTTCACGTCTGGTGATCTTGGTCACGTGCTCTGCAGCTAACGGCATCTGTAGTGCAGGCTTGTCTTCTAACGACCTGGTTTCTGCTGTTTTTGGTAGTCGATTGAAATTATGGGCAATACGTCTTTTTGCAGCCTCCAAACACTGGCACTCCTTGATGATGGCATTGACCGTGTTGCACTCCTTGCATACGAGAAGGTTGAATGCATCAACTGCACTGCCTTTCAATATATGTGCTACTTTTTTGGTTTCTTCCATGCCATTGTCTGCTTTTCGGCAAACGGCAAGCACGTCCTGTATGTAAGTCACGTAGGACTCTGATGAAGTTTGCGCACGAGATGCCAACTCCTTCTTGGCCGCTGTCTTTCTACCCACACACTTGCCGAAAATGGTGCGAATTTTTTGTTTGCACACATCCCAGTTTCCAATTTCATCTTCGTGGTTCTTGAACCACACTTTTGCTGTTCTTTTCAAGTAAAACAGGATATTGGCTAACATAGGAGTTTCATCCCAACGGTAAATCTTACTTGTATGTTCGTACAACGGCAACCATTCTTCAATGTCGACATCATCACTGCCACAGAACGTGCCAGGATCTTCTAGCTGTGGAAGGACAACAGTTGTTGTTGTTGTCGCTTCAGCGGGAGCGGGTCTTAAAGCGTCGGCCACTGCGGAGCTCCGTTATATCGTGTTGTACACCGCACCACCACCAAATGTCATGGCAGTGAGAGAATGAATGAAATAGATATATTTACAAACTGTACAGGGAGGGTCAGAGGCAGCTGCAGCCAAGATGGAGAAACAGCAGCAACAACAACACGAGCACGGTCGCTTTCATCGTCTTCATCATCTATGATGCTCTTTCGTTTCCGATGTCGTGTAACAATATTACACTATGGAAGTAGCAAGACGTTAATTTCATTCATTTGTATTGTCGCGATGTACCCTTGCTACTAGAGTCCTTGCTTGACCTTAGAAAACAGTTTCTGGGAAACTTATAAAAACAGCGCAATCGTGTATACTTCGGCGTAAATAGTTTTCATCAATGCCTAGTGTTTTTTAGTGGAATGGCTTTCAGTGCTAAATGAAGTTATTGGCTGGGTCAAGAAGACGATCGAACACTTGCTCGACTGCTGTTAATTTTTCCAAAAGGAAGGAAATATGTCATCCACATAAACATAGTCCCAGAAAATATTTCATCTTACGCAATATATAAAGTATTACAGCACACAGCAACAAAAAGAAAAATGTTCACGAATGGCTCCTGTGATTTATGATGGTTGCAGAATTGAGTAGCTGTCTAAAAAACAAACCATGGACCTGCTGTGGAAATATGGTACGTTCAGTGGCATTATCAGTTAAATAATAATTTTTTAATATTTCTATTTCTATTTTCTTTAAACGAGTAGGAAAGTCAAGAAGATCACTTCTGATTAACTTCCCAGTAAATTCATACAGTTTTCTCTCTATTTTCATGTGAAAATACTAAGACGCAAAAAGAGGCCATTGAACTTCTATAAAATAAAAAGCAAACTTTGGGCACGAGGCTACATAAACACACAACCGTGAGGTATAATTTGTTTATTTTTGTGCACACCGTGATTGTTACCGAATCGATTGGTCTTCAAAAAGGTGCTCGTATTTGACGTGTAATTGTCATCGCACAGACGTTACAGCTAGAATGCGCTCAAGTGGCTGTATTAGGATGTGGAAGGGATTTTGTTTATTATTGTGCAAATGGCAGATGACGTAACACGTAACTACTATCTCACAGTGAAACTCCAAAACAACCCCACCAAACGTAGCCTGTTGTTTGCCACAATGGTTCTATTCAGCAGGTGCCTTCAGCAGGTATGTACCTGTGGTGAGTGAAGTGGCCGTGCGTGATCGTGAAGATAGAATTGTGTTTGAAGTGCACGCCACAGAGACAGTCGAAAAAGACGACGCAGGAAAAATCAGGGCAGGTGGTGGTGCGAAGAAGAAGGAGCGAGGCAGACGTGGCTAGGAGGAAAAAGCAAGGTTGAAAAACCAGGGCGTGGGAGCAGTGACCCGTCGGGTTGCGGACTCGAGGTCTCAGCAGGTTTCCACCTGGGGCCATACAAGCCGTCCTTGCAGTTCGGGCCTGGCGTGGGCGAAACGTCGCCAGGACGTTTCCGCCAGGCGAGTCCGGCACCTACGGCAGCGAGCGCCAGCCAGCGTTCGAGATAGACATGGCAAACGCCATGCGTGCTCCAGCTCAATGACCTCCGCAGTGAGCCGCGTTCTTGGCCGCGGTTGTCATTGGACTTACCAGGCTACCCAAGCGTCGGCCGTCCCTTCCCAGCGTTGAGTTTGCCGCTGGGACTTGACCACCGCCTTCCTCTCCGGTGAACTCTTTCTGTTTTTATGCCCTTGTGAGTCTCACACCAGCATTGCAACCATGTTATATTTTTCCCTTAGTTCATTTATTGTTAGACCTTTCATGTCTTTTGTAAATACATTTTTTTGTGTGATTGCATAAACGGCCTCGTTACTGCCCGATGACGATTGAGTCATCGCAGGTTTCCGTACAGAAACACGAGCGTCTCGTCTAGAGCTTTGTCTCTCTAAACAGCTGGTTACATTGGCGTCCGCGACAGGACGAAGCCGTTTATTGCATTAATAGTTACTGTTCCCTGGTTACATTTTTCTAAAAAAAAGACAGATAAAAGATGAGTTCGGATTTAACGGCACTGCCGTTGCGCATGAAGCTAGAGGGAGCTGAGTTAAGGGCTTGGGTAGAAGAACGGGAGTCTCGAGCTCGAGAAGAGAGGGCTGCAGAACGTGAAGCATGGAAAGAGAAGATGGAGCAGATGGAGTTAGAACGGCGACTTCAGGAGGAATAGCAGAAGACTATACAGTTGCGTCTTCAACTCGATCAGGCTGGAGGCGTTAGAGAGTCAGTGGTGGCTGACCAAGGCCGACCAGTTCGAGCATCTCCTACCATTAATCCTCACAATTTCATGCCAGGGTTTAACGAGAACCAGGACGACTTAGACGCATAACTAAAAAGGTTTGAGAATGTTGCTACCGGTCAAAAATGGCCAAAAGACAAGTGGGCCACGGCCCTTAGTTTGTGTTCGAGCGGGGAGGCTCTCAAGGTCTTTGGTCGTCTGTCGCCAGAAGAGGCTCTCTATTATGACAAAACCAAATCGGTGCTACTGCAACAATTTTGTTTCACGACGGAGGGCTACCGTGAAAAATTCCGACACAGCAAGCCACAAGATGGTGAAACTGGCGTGCAGTACGCAACGAAGCTAACAAGCTTCTTCAACAGATGGGTTCAGATGTCGAAAACGGAAAAGGAATACTCATCAGTTCGGAATCTCATAGTAGCGGAGCAATTTATAAACAACTGTCATAATAAGGTGGCGCTATTTTTGCGAGAGAAAAACTGCCGTAAGCTTGAAGAGATGGCTGAAGCGGCCGACCATTTCTTAGAAACTCAGCGACAGTCAAACTTGCTTGTTTTCCGTGACAAAGGGGAGAACACTCCTGCAGGAAAAGGCTGTAATTCAACTTCGAAGGCTTCCACTCGATGTTTTGTGTGTGACAAGACCGGTCACAGAGCTGCAGAATGCCGCGCTCGGACAAGGCAACCATACTGTGGGTATTGTCGTAAAACTGGGCACGACACTCAAGCGTGTACCAAGATACCAAGCACTACCCGGAAAGCCTCATGTAAAGCCTCATGTATATGGTCGCAAAGGGAGAACCTTAACGAAGTCGAGCAAGTGGAG
The DNA here is from genome assembly GCF_013339725.1 of Rhipicephalus microplus. NCBI lineage: Eukaryota > Metazoa > Arthropoda > Arachnida > Ixodida > Ixodidae > Rhipicephalus > Rhipicephalus microplus. The sequence continues at coordinate 113,636,801 of NC_051170.1, read as the reverse complement.
GACGAAAAAAGCGAAGAGAGTATGGCTAGTGCAGTGAATAACGAACCAAAGGTGACAAAGCATCAGATGCCCGTGTTGCACGGCGTGACGTTCGGCAAGACTGCCTCAGTATTACGGGACACAGGAAGTAATACGATGGTTGTGCGGCGTTCCCTCGTGCAAGACGGAGCACTTACGGGAACCACGGCAACATTGTTCTTGGCGGATGGAAGTAGAATTAAGGTTCCAGAGGCAAAGGTGGAAATTTTTTCACCATACTTTTCAGGCGTATGCATCGTAAAATGCATGATTTCCCCGTTATGCGACATTATCGTGGGAAATGTGCCCGGATCACGTCAGGCTCACGACCCTGATACAACATGGAAAGAGAAGCTTGCTGTACCGAAATTAGAGACGGACAGCGTAGCACGTAAACGATACAAGGAGGAAAGTCATCACTTGAACCACTTGCTAAGCGGCATCAAGAGCACAGGGTCTAAGCCGGATTCAGCCACACTCAAGGTCGACAGTTTGAAAATGACCAGAAAGGATCTCGAAACTGCGCAAGCAGAAGACAAGACCTTGGATACCTGCAGAAACAAAGTCGGACAAGTATATTATGGAAAGGAATCAACACATTATTCGTTTACCATAGAAAGGGGGATAGTCTACCGCCGTTACCGGTTATCCTCTGGCAAAATGATGCAGGTGGTAGTTCCCTGAAAATTGCGCAGCCAAGTGCTTGAGATGGCGCACGAAAGTCTGATGTCAGGACATCAAGGTACGAAAAGAACCATTGATCGGGTACTAGGATCGTTCTATTGGCCTGGAGTACAGGAAGAAGCTAAAAGATATGTTCGATCTTGTGATACGTGCCAAACAACGTACCCGAAAAGCAAAGTAGGCAAAGCCCCACTTGGCCAAAGGCCATTGATTGAGACAACATTCGAGCGAGTGGCAGTTGACATTATCGGACTCTTGAAACCAATCTCTAACAAGGGTAACCGATACATTCTGACAATGGTTGACTTTGCGACACGTTATCCGGACGCAGTGGCCCTGCCCGCGATTGATTTGGCGACTGTGACAGAGGGCCTGTTGGAAATGTTTTCACGCACTGGATTTCCCCGTGAGATTCTGTGCGATCAGGCACTTTGTTTCACGTACGAGTTGATGAGATAAGTCAACGCATTGTTATCCATCAAACATCTAAGTTCGACACCCTACCACCCTATGTGCAACGGGATGGTTGAACGGTTTAATGGCACGCTGAAACAGATTCTGCGAAAACTATGTGAAGTGGATCCAAAATTATGAGATCGGCTGCTCGCGCCACTCCTTTTTGCATACCGAGAGGTACCCCAAACTAGCATTGGATTCTCGCCGTTTGAACTTATCTATGGGAGACACGTTGGAGGCCCTCTCAGTATATTGAAGGAGATATGGACGGGAGAACACATCAGTGATGAAGTAAAAACAACGTATGGCTACGTCTTGGATCTTCGAGATCGTCTTGAGAAGACGTTGCAACTAGCCCTTGAGAACTTTTCACAAGCGAGGAAAACTCAAAAGCAGTACTATGATCGGGGAAGCAAGAACCGTCTGTTAGAAGTGGGAGATCTTGCTTTGAACTTACTCCCTACCATGGAGAACAAGTTATTGATGCAATGGAAAGGACCTTTTCGAGTCGTTGGAAAGAAAGATAACCACGACTATTTATTGGACCTGGGGCATGGCAACAAACTGTTCCACATAAATATGGTGAAGCGCTATGAAAATCGGCAGCGAGGACAACCCCTCAAACAGCATCTTTCGTGGTCATGGAAGAGGACGAGACAGACTCGCCATTACCAGTCTGCAAGACTACCCGAAGCGTTGGCGTGGAAGCAATTTCTATAGCCGAGGGACTGGAAGAAGAGAAGCGTGTTGCGCTTGAAAAGATTCTAGCCGCTTATGACGATGTCTTTTCCGACATCCCCGGAAAGACAAACATTTTGGAGTGCCGCCTTCAGTTGACAACATCTGAACCTATTAACACTCCACAGTACCCTTTGCCGATAGCAATAAAGGAAGTCGTCGAGATGGAAGTTCAAGACATGCTGAAGCTTGGCGTCATCGAGAGATCGAATTCTCTATATAATTCACCACTGGTTCTCGTCAAGAAGCCGGATAACACTTATCGTACGTGTGTGGACTTTCTGCGTATCAATCAGATTCTAATCTCCGATGCCGAACCCATACCAGGAATGGACATAATTTTCACCGAGTTCGGCACCAAGAGATATTTTTCCAAGTTCGATCTGACGAAAGGCTATTGGCAAGTCCCACTCCATCGGGCTTCAAGACCAGTCACTGCCTTCTCGACGCAGTCAGGACATTACCAAATCATATATATGCCTTTCGGCATCAAGACGGTCCTCGCAGTGTTCACGAGATTAATGAGCACTCTTCTTCAGGGTGTGGAAAACGTAGTCAATTACATTGACGACGTTCTCGTAGCTACAGCGACCTGGGAGGAGCACTTGGAGACCTTACAGCACTTATTGCAGCGAATCCGTGAAGCAGGACTAACCATCAAGCCTCAGAGATATGAAATCGCCGTGGAATCCATCATCTTCTTGGGTCATCGGTTGGGAGGCGGAACTATTCAACCAGTAGAAAGTAGAGTGGCGAAGATTTCTAACGCAACTCGACCCGAGACCAAGAGGCAGCTGCGATCGTTCCTGGGATTAGCAGGATACTACCGCGATTTAATACCCCGATATGCCGAAAAGGCCCAGCCTTTAACGGAATTAACCAAGAAAAGGGAGAAGAACAAGATCTGCTGGAACCAAGAAAAAGAAGCGGCTTTTGAGACACTGAAGCAAGCCCTCTCATCAGGACAAATTGTACGAGCTCCTGATCCGAAACGCACATTCGTACTGCGTTCGGATGTGTCTGACACCTGTATCGGGGCAGTTCTCATGCAGGACCACGATGGGGTGTTACATCCAGTGTCATACGCCAGCCGACAGCTATTGCCGCTAGAACAGAATTACTCCACCATAGGACGAGAATGTCTGGCACTAGTGTGGGCAATAGAAAAGTTTCACATCTTTGTGTACGGAACGCAGTTTGTTGTGCAAACTGATCACCAACCATTACAATATCTAGCTAAGGCCAAACACCTGAACAGCAGAGTACTGAGATGGAGTCTGGCATTACAAGAGTATTCTTTTGTTATTCTACAGATTAGAGGCTCAGATAATTCAGGTGCCGATTTCATGAGTAAGCTATAACCTATGCTTTCACGGAAGTGTATTGCAACTGGTTTACAGTTTGTCTACAATGTATATTTCTGAACCACGTGGTTTATTCACCAGAAGAAAACAGTCATCGTGCCATGGCTGACTACATGTTTTTTTCCTTGTTTTTTATGTGTGAGGGTGTGTGAACATTTATTGTGGACATATATCACCTCTATTCACTGGTGCGGTGCAGTGGTCTTGTGCGGACACGTGGTGATTGCGACTTAGACGTGGCTAGAAAGTTTTTCTTTTGAAAAAAAAAACTTTTTCCGAAGGAGGGGCATGTGTGGTGAGTGAAGTGGCCGTGCGTGATCGTGAAGATAGAATTGTGTTTGAAGTGCGCACCACAGAGACAGTCGAAGAAGACGACGCAGGAAAAATCAGGGCAGGTGGTGGTGCGAATAAGAAGGAGTGAGGCAGACGTGGCTGGGAGGAAGAAGCAAGGTTGAAGAACCAGGGCGTGGGAGCAGTGACCCGTCGGGTTGCGGACTCGAGGTCTCAGCAGGCTCCCACCTGGGGCCATACCAGCCGTCCTTGCAGTTCAGGCCTGGCGTGGGCGAAACGTCGCCAGGACGTTTCCGCCAGGCGAGTCCGGCACCTAGGGCAGCGAGTGCCAGCCAGCGTTCGAGATAGGCACGGCAAACGCCATGCGTGCTCCAGGTCAATGACTTCCGCAGTGAGCCGCGTTCTTGGCCGCGGCTGTCATTGGACTTACCAGGCTACCCAAGCGTCGGCCGTCCCTTCCCAGCGTTGAGTTTGCCGCCGGGACTTGACCACCGCCTTCCTCTCCGGTGAACTCTTTCTGTTTTTATGCCCTTGTGACTCTCACACCAGCATTCCAAGCATGTTATATTTTTTCCCTTACTTCATTTATTATTAGGCCTTTCATGTCTTTTGTAAATACATTTTTTTGTGTGATTGCATAAACGGCCTCGTTACTGCCCGATGACGATTGAGTCATCGCAGGTTTCCGTACAGAAACACGAGCGTCTCGTCTAGAGCTTTGTCTCTCTAAACAGCTCGTTACAGTACCGAAGCGGAAAGCGAATAAACGTAGCTGATCGCATGAATGTAGAAGCCGTAATTGACAGGAAGGCACGCGCGGACATGCTGTGCGGAAAAGCATGCACCTTGATTGAGACCACCTGGCTGTTACTCGAGCAATGTTGTTTCCACGATTCGAGGCGAGAAGATAGTCCACGCAACAACTCCTGATGGGAAAACGCAAGCCATTAGCCTACTTGGTTGGATGAGCTGCCGACCAGCGTTCAGGTATGGGGCACGTGGCTTATGAGGCGTTCCTTGCTCTACCACGAAGCACACGTTTTGCAGCTAGATATCGATTTGATGCCGAAGTTACGCAACATCAAGACTCTTACCTTACTCCATGTATGTACGTAGTGTATGGTACTCGCCTTCTATTGTTGGTTCAATCACTGACAAAGCTTGTTTTCCTAACTGTACATGAGCTGTATTTGGAAAGAGAATGGACGTGGCCCTTGCGCTTGGCTTCGTGGTTAAAAAGTAGAGAGCGAGAGAGAACTCTTTATGTAAAAGCAGAGAATATAGCCGCCATCTATAAATTGCTGACTTGCTATACTGAGTGGGTAAGGGGGTTGAGGGTTGAAAGTACGAATACACTGAGAGAAAGCAAAAAAGACAAGGTTTAATGATAGAAAATAGAATAAGAAAAGGAAATGGCCACTTCTTTGACCATTGAATCAGGAGGCGTGGTAATACTTTTTTGTGGTGTCAAGCAACAGCTATAGTTTATCTAGGTGACCGATGCTGTCCAAGTACGCAAACAACAGTTTCATAACACGCCTCTGTAAAGTGGGGCAGGCTAAATGTGCCATTACACAGTCAAGGGAGAGAGTTATCTCGGTTATCGATTGCATGCAATGCTCATAAAGCACATGCTCATTAGTATACGCTCTACATTCAAACAATATATGTTTAACAGTTTCAACGTAGTCACCGTAGTTGCAGTACCGATTTGGTCAGTCAGGGAGTCAGTACCGAATCGGTACCGTAGGCTGTTACCACAGGCACTGTTAAGAAGAAGATTACGTATATCAAGAAATAAAAGCGTTTATCACTTCATTACAGTTCAAACTAACAGCTCTGAGAAGCCATTACGTTGGTTTTTGCATAATGTTAGCAGTGTAGTGGATTACATTCAGCGCTGCATAGATAATTTACCGACGGTAATTATGCTATATACCATAAATAACACATATTGCAACTACTACTACTGGATTGAGTGCAGGTCTTCTGCTAGCAGCTCTTTCTGTACGCATTCGCACCAATCGATCGCGTGTATTTGAAAGTGCGGGTCATGCCAACTCCTATGTTTCTGCAGTTGTACAGCAATCTAGTTGCTATGCGACCCCTAATTAAATGCAGGGGGTGTGCCTACAGATGTCCAGTGGTGCTTTGAAGGCTGAAGCGGAAGCCATTAGGAAGTAAGGGGATGTACAAATGTTTTCACAGCTGATAGGGACACTGGCAGCACGCATATCTGCTTTAGGTTTTGTTGCGAGGCCTGGTTTAGGGTACGAATGAGTAGGATGATGCACACCTACTGCAGTTTTATAGCCGCACTTTGCCCGATTGGCTTTCACCAGAATAGCAAAATAGTGTATGGGAGAGGATTATGTCGTGTAATTTATGGTAACTTTATTTGCTACGTTTCTATTGATGTAAGTGGCTATAGTGCTCATGAGGCTAGATTAGTTCTATAATAGCAGCATTGTTAGGAAAAAGTTTTCATGCAAATGGACACTGCATATATTTTGTCGTTCGCAGGTGTAAAATATGCAATCTTTGGTTTATTAAAATACACTTTTACTTTTTCTCAAAACAACATGGGTGGTATTTTTTATTCTCGTGCCACTTGATGACAATATATATAAGAGGCTATGTAAAGCTAGAACACGTGGTCTTAGAGGGTAGCAATTACCTATTGAATGTGCGCATCTGTCATTAGATAGTTAAAGAAAGAATAAATTGAAACTCCCGTGGCAACTATAGAAGTGTTCATACGCTGCACTGTGAGCGTTTGTTGTCAAGTGCGTTCATTCAAACTCTTTGTGTTTACTTCCCTACCAATAGTTCCCCCATCTTTCTATCATGTTGGTGGCCGCACCCTGGAGACAGTCTAATGAAGCTGCCGGCCTTTCCTACATTCATACTGTCTCTCTCTCGATGGAAACATTGATTATCGGACATCAACCTTTCATAACAAAACCTCTCAAAATTTTCAAATAACTCTGGTTAAACTATATATATATATATATATATATATATATATATATATATATATATATATATATATAAATTGTAACAAGCGTGTTGTTCGGAGAAGTTTCAGCAAGAAACTCGCCAGGGCAAGCAAGACAGCTACAGCACAGAAAACAGGAGGCCGAGAGCGCGACACACGAACTTCATCGTCCTTTCTCTCCCTATCACAGAGCTAGCACCGAATCGCACCGGTACAATTTCCTCCCCGCACAAATGGGAGCCATCCTGGCGACGGGGGGGATTTAAGGAAAAGACGCTATAGGTGGGTCGTAGGAGGGTTTAAGTCGCGTGACGTGAACTGTTTCGTGGCCTCGGCAGCGATGATCGGGCGATGGGTTGACTAGCTCGACGACGTAGTTTACGGGAGATGTCTGCTCCAGTATGCGGTAAAGACCATGGTACCGTGACAAAAGCTTAGTGGAAAGTCCGGGAGTTGCGGACGGGACCCAAAGCCTAACCAGCTTTCCCGGGGAGTAATGGGCATCAGACGCAGATGTGTCATGACGGAATTTTTAGCGCCACTGGTCTTGCGTGGTGTACGAGCGAGCCAGTTTACAGCAATATTCAGCGTAAGCAGCAGTTTGAGAGATGGGTTTGCCCTCAGAAACGTCCGGTTGGTACGGCAGAATGGTGTCCATAGAACATGAAGGTTCACGTCCATACAGGAGAAAGAATGGAGAGAAGCCAGTGGTAGTTTGAGACGCAGAGTTGTAAGCGTAGGTGACGAAAGGAAGTACGCGGTCCCAGTTTGTGTGGTCTTCCGACATATATATCACCAGCATGTCGGAAAGGGTACGATTGAAACGTTCCGTCATGCCGTTAGTCTAAGGATGGTATGCGGAAGTGGTGCGGTGTACAATGCGGCATTCTTTGAGCAGAGCCTCGATGGCATTTGAGAGGAAAACGCGGTCAGGGTCACTAAGTAATTCACGTGGGGCCCCATGACAAAGAATGACATGGCGAAGAAGGAACCACACGACGTCTTTCGTAGTGGCGGCTGGTAGCGCAGATTTTTCTCCGTACCACGTTAGGTAGTCGTAGGCGACTATTATCCAGCGGTTGCCGTAAATAGTGGTCGGGAGTGGACCGAAGAGATGGACTCCGACGCGGTCGAATGGTCGTGCGGGGCAGGGCAATGGCTGTAGAGGACCAGCGGTGCTGTGAGTAGGAACTTTGCGACGTTGGCACGCAGGGCATGACTGAACGTACCGGCGAACGTATCGATACATGCCTCGCCAGTAGTAACTCAGGCGAAGACGTGAGTACGTATTGAACGAGCCAGCAAGACCTCACTGAGGGTCATCGTGGAAGGCACTACAAATGTCCACGCGCAAATGACGGGGGATCACGAGGGGCCACCTGCGGCCTTCGGTCAGGTAATTGCGACAATACAACAAGCCTTCACGAAGTGCTAAGTGTTGGACTTGACAACGTAGGGTGCGTGAGGCAGAGTTTGGGGCCCGTTGAGACAAAATGTCAATTAGGGAAGTGATCCAGGGATCTTTGCGCTGTTCTTCCGGCATGTCGGTGATGGTCAGAGATGATGAGCTACAAGTGGAAGCTGGTGAGCTGGCAGTGTCGGAAGGCAGTAGCGATCGAGATAGGGCGTCAGCGTCCGAGTATTTTCGTCCAGAGCGATGAATCACACGTATATCGTACTCCTGTAATCGTAAAGCCCAGCGAGCCAGGCATCCAGTCAGTTCTTTCAAGGACGACAGCCAGCATAGCGCGTGGTGGTCGGTAACAACATCAAACTGACGCCCACAGAGGTAGGTGCGAAATTTACTGATTGCCCAAACAATTGTCAAACATTCCTTCTCTGTGACGGAGTAATTTGACTCCGCCTTTGTGAGGGTACGACTGGCATATGCTACACCGTACTCGCCAAAGTCTGGTTTTCGCTGGGTGAGTACCGCGCCAAGGCCGACACCGCTAGCGTCCGTGTGTATTTCTGTAGGCGTGTTGGGGTCATAGTGACGCAGAATTGGAGGAGACGTGAGGAGTAGACGAAGCTTCGTAAATGACTCATCGCAATCACACTCCAAGCTAAGAGGTCGTTGCTGCCGCCGAGAAGCGATTTTAAGGAAGATATATTGGAGGCGAAATTGCGGATGAAGCGCCGAAAATATGAACATAGCCCAATAAAGCTTCGGTGTTCCTTTAGAGTGCTGGGCTTGGGATATTCGCCAACCGCTCGAAGTTTGGCAGGATCTGGCGTGATTCCTTCTTTGGAGACGACGTTGCCTAGGATGGTAAGCTGACGGGCGCCAAAATGACATTTCTTCAGGTTTAACTGCAAGCCGGCGTTAGGGAGGTACTCGAGAACTTGTTCAAAGCGAGCGATATGAGATGGGAAATCTGCAGAAAAAACCACTATGTCATCCAAGTAGCATAGACAAGTCTGCCATTTGAGGCCTCTGAGAATGGTGTCCATCATCCTTTCGAAGGTAGCAGGCGCGTTGCAAAGGCCGAAAGGCATTACGTTAAATTCGTATAAACCATCAGGGGTGACGAACGCTGCTTTCGGACGGTCGGCTTCAGCCATGGGCACTTGCCAGTAGCCTGGGCGCAAATGCAGTGATGAGAGATATTCTGCTTCGTGAAGGCAGTCCAGGGCGTCGTCGATGTGGGGTAGGGGATAAATCCTTTCATGTAATCTTGTTTAGGCGGCAGTAGTCAACGCAAAATCTTATTGGACCGTCTTTTTTCCACACCAGCATGACAGGAGAGGCCCAGGAACTGTTCGATCCCTGAATCACGCCACGTTTCAGCATGTCATCGACGTTGTCGGTAATAACGCAGCGTTAGGCCTGCGATACCCGGAAGCGACGCTGTCACCGGGGAGCATGATGACCGGTGTCAATACAATAAGCCACTGCAGACGTGCGCCCCAATAATGGCTGGCCAACGTCGAAAGAGGCACGAAAGCGTTCAAGCAGTTGAACAAACTTTGTGCGCTGGACTGGCATAAGTGCGTTATCGATGCTATGCCGGAGGATGTCTTGGACAGGGGAGGTTGTAGCCGTGGCGAAGGTGACAGCATTCATCGTCAACGATATATTTTCGCACGTTGCATCCAAAGAGAAGATGGTCTAAAAACTGTCTAAATGTCCAACACATTCGCCGCTAACAGAGTTGCCGAGCAAGGAAAGGGACTGTCACGCGTATACCACACCGGCACCATGCACAAGGGTAACGACGGCAAATGGGAGTATGAGGTTTCGTCAGCGTGCACAGTCTTCAGACAGGTGTAAACAAGGCAGGTCAAATCACAAACTGAGTCAGAGGAAACGGACACCAGGGTGGCAGAAAACGGAGAAATGATAGCGTCAGCAGCGACAACCAATTTAGGCACCGGGCTCGGGACGTCGACGACTGTGATACTGAAAGGGGACAAAGAGAGTCGAGCTCCAGCGCAGTCAATGTGCGCATAATGTGTAGATAGGAAGTCCCAACCAAGGATAACGTCATGGGAGGCATCTGGTAGGACAATGAATTCGCAATGTAGAATGTGTCGTTGATAAAAAGACGTGCCATGCACGCCGCCACAGGCTTAACGTGCTGCGAGCTCGCCGTAATAAAAGATCAGAAACGGGTTCCGTCACTTTCTGCAGTTTGCGGCACAAAAGTTCACTTAAAACAGAAACGGCAGCTCCTGTGTCGACAAGAGCGTTCGTCACGACACCATCAATAATAACCGCGATTTCGTTCGGAGGCGAAAGATGAGGCCTTGATATTTTTGACGAGGGCGCAGTTCGTGCCTCAGGAACTGCGGCTCTTAGTTTTCCTCTTGCGTAGGTTCGGTACGGTAGAGCATAGGAGAAATGGAGCGGCGCTGGGGAGGAGGAGATCAACGTGAGGGGGAACCGGCACGGCGCGAATAAACGCCCGATGATTCGGCGGAAACAGCATATGCTATGCTGGCTGCTGTGGCATGTAGTCGAGGTTCGGGATGTAATCATTGTCATAAACACTGCGCTGACGACGTCGGTGACGCGCAACATGGCCTGGAATGCCGCAGGCGTAGCAGATGGGCCTGTTGTCTGCAGTGCGCCAAGGGTTGTGAAGTGGTCCGGGAGGCGAGAGGGGTTGCGCAAGAACCGGGCGCATTGGGTGAACAGGGCGTGGTGGCGAGTGTGACTGGGGCGGATGGTGTTGGCGACGGTCGAGCATAGGAACGGGTAACGGCCTCGGCATAGGTGAGAGGCGCTGCAGGCTGCGTTGGTGTTACAGAAAGTGGAATCATCTCATCAACTTGAGCTTGAATGATACGATGGAGCGAGTGATCCAGTGCCGTGGGACTCTCGGTGACAGACGTAACAATAGAGAGCTGACGAGCCACTTTCTCGCGGATGTATTGCTTTATTTGCGGCAGTAAGATGGAACATTCAGCGCCAGTGCGCTTAGCTTCCAAAGATGAGAGTTTCACTGTAGGAAATCTGGCGCGATGGGTAGAAAGGCGCTCTATGCGCAGCTCGTCAAAGCTTTGGCACAGTTCAATCACTTGCGCTACTCTCTGAGGGCACTTGGCTACCAGCATATGAAATGAATAGTCATCTATGCCTTTCAGTATGTGCCTTATTTTGTAAGACTCCGCCATAGATGCATTCACGCGCTTACATTGATCGATGACGTCCTTAATATAACTCGTAAACGTCTCACCGTTCCTTTGGGCCCAGGAACGGAGGCGAGGTTCGGCGCGAAGTTTACGCAATCCAGGCCGACCGAAGAACGAAGCGATGATTTTCTTGAATGCCGACCAGGTGGTGAACTCGGCTTCGTGGTTGTAGTACCATAGCTTCGCCACATCGGTCAGACAGAAGCTGACGCGCGCCAACTTAGCAGGGTCATCCCATTCGTTGGGATCGCTAACACGCTCAAACTCTACCAGCCAGTCTTCGACGTCAAGTTCGCTGGTGCCACCGAACATCGGAGGGTCATGTTGACGAAGCGTCCCAGCACACATGACCGTAGGTGTTCTTGGGAAGGAGCGGCGTCCTCGGCCATTCCGGGGGCAGATGGTAAAGTACGGTTGCGGAGCTCCAGGACGATAAGGGGAACTACCCAGCAGCGCCCCACCAAATGTAACAAGCGTGTTGTTCGGAGGAGTTTCAGCAGGAAACTCGCCAGAGCAAGCAAAACAGTTGCAGCACAGAAAACAGGAGGCCGAGAGCGCGACACACGAACTTTGTCGTCTTTTCTCTCCCTGGCACAGAGCTAGCGCCGATGTGCACCGGTACAATATATATATGAGATCTATCAGACAATAGTGCGAAGGAGTGTATAGGGAAAGTTATTAGAACCAAAGTAATGTAAATAGGAAGACAGAAAAGTGGGTGAAAAAATAATTTGCGGTGAGCAGGAATCGAACCTACGACCTTCGAATTCAAATTTCGTAGGCCTTCAGGCCGACAGAAGCTGCAGTAGACAGGAAGCTCCTTTCTTTTTGGAACAGCGACCTTGTAGGGGACATGCCGTGAAGCAGCCTTGGAAATACTTGAAAAAAGTTCTACTTGGAGAAGATGCGCGTCGCGTTGGCCTCGTACCTTAGTATGGTATCCGCAAGTTTTATCGCCTATAGGGGGCACACAGGGTGGTTCAACGTGGCGCCCAAAGAGAGTATCGGAGTCACTGAGCACATGTGGGGCCTGCACAGCATTGTTTTTTTTTTTTGCTTCATGATGACTCCACCATTTTTGCAGTTGCATAATATGCGCCACCTAGACGCTTCAGAAACTCGGATACGATGCCTCGTTGAAGGCGATGAGGTCATGAATGCCAAACACATCACTTGTTGTGGCGTGAAGGCATGTAGCACATCTGTCGTTGTGCAAGGACTCTGCCTGCAGACGTCTCATGCCCGCCAGAATCCACACGAAGTGGAATTCACATATGACTGGGAAGGTTCTGCACAGTAATGTTAGTTTGCTTTTTGTCTTTGTGCTAATCGTGCCGGTCCGCAAGACGTGCCTTTCGTGCACTGACTTTTGGCAACACAAAGTAATCTTAGTGTTCTTCTATGTTATATACGTGTGTGCCGCAGTAATATGGTGGTTTCGATGTTCTGCTCCCACCCGTGCCTTCCCGTTTTCGATCCCGGCTGCAGCGATTGGTTTGTGATTTAGGTGGAATGCTAGAGGTCGAATACCGTGCGATGTCCATGCACATTGCGCTCTACTAAAGGCGTGCCTCACAATGAATACGTGGTTTGTCTGTCACGCAAAACTCAAATACTTTGTGAAATTCTGTATTTCCTTCCACGTCCTCAGTTTGGAGCGGATACTTACCGATGGAAGATTTCGCTAAATTATCGCAATGGCAATATGTGTGACGCATTTTTTAAAAGAGTCACAGCTTGGCTACAGAGGCGAAGCAATGAACGCGATAGCAACAAATCGGAAGGTCACGCGCCGAATGGCCAGTAGATCAAAAGTGTCCCACGTTTCTGAAGCACAAATGACGCACGAACCGTACTCACAGGTACAGATTACGCGAATAAGCGTTTCAGTTGTCACTTCGCTGTGTCGGAAAAGCGCACCCTTTTCGCATACGGAGTCTTTGCAACGACTGCAGTGACCTTTCTGCACCCGGTGACTACTACAGAAGCGTTGTAGTGAAAGCCCAACGCCAGCCAAGACGTACATGCACATGCTATGAGCGCCGCTGCCCCGCCACTCCTCCGATACTCTTTGTAAAAATTACGCTGGCTGCCGTGGAGCGGTGTGACAGTCTACGAAACTTGCGCATAGTACTCGTCTTGAAAGTGTCTGTCCGAGTTGAGACTCTCCAATTCAGCGTTGATCTTGTTCAGCTCGTCGTTATTCCTATGGAGTCTGCCGTGTATACAAATGAGCCACTCCCGCGTCACGGGTCATTGTGAAGTAGGACACTTTCCGTATCGATGATCCCGCTGTTCAGGAATGATCGTGACATCCACTTCGCCATGACCTTTTCCATGTCTTCCAGGCCAATTGTAGCCGTCGGTTGCTCAATCCTGGGTTTTGGCAGCAAAATGTGGGCATATGGCATGGAGAAGCCGTGCAAAGAACTCCATTACGTCAAGTTAGTCTAGAAGAGATTTTTTTACACATAGGAGGCCATTGAGACCTTGCTCCTACCTCTCATGACCCCGTCTCTCTTCTCGTGCTTGTTTGTATTTTTTCTTGGTCTGTTGGTCTCCTAAGCGCTGGCGAGAGAATTAACAACCCGGCTTTTTGACTCGTCCAGGCGGAAGCTCAGTTCATCGCACGCCGAAACAGCGCCGACGCAACCAAATACAACCATTTGGTGGCCAACATTTCATCTGCGACAGCGAGTGAGGTGCGTGACATCCAGCTTGCCGCACCAGCAGAAGATGCGTATCTAGTGCTAAAACAGGCACTGGTTTGCCGTCTGACTTCTGTGCCGGAGCGCCTACAGAGCTGCTACGCGAGGCTGAACTGAGTGACTACCGACCAAGCCAATTATTGCAACACATGCGGCAACAAGCCGGCAGCACAAAAAGCCTCGACAGTCGCCTGCTGTGGGAGCCTTTTCTCTGAAGATTGCTCCAAGCCATGCGGATAGGCATCCTGTCCTCTGAAGAGATGAATGTTTACAAGATCGCCGAACCAGCTGACTGACTCATGGCCTTCACCCCGCCAGAAGTTTCCACAGTGCTTACGGAAACCTCACCGTCTCCCGCCTTGCTGGAAATTGGGGCAGAAGCTTCTCTCCTCGCCGGCATTGTCGCGGCACTACAGTTAAGCGGTAGCCAAAGAACACGGTGGCGTACTGCAGATTAACATCGACAGCTATGCTGGTACCACCGTAAGTTCGGCGAAACTGCACGGAAGTGTGGGCCAAACATGTGAGAAATCGGGAAAACTACTGATCCAGCATTGAGGGTGACAGGTGCCACTGGCTCGGAGGAATGTTGCCCATCGGTCTTCTTGACTGATCGCGAGGAAGGCACCTGCTTAGTTTCGACACTTGGGCTAATGTTAGCGTGCTGCTCACGTCGCCGGCTAAACGAGAAAGACTCGTCGCCGTTATAAGCTGCAAATAACACGATGATGCCGACGTACGCGCACGCCCTCTCTTGCTTGATCCTTGACTTCAAGAGGACATTCAGGTGGATATCTGTGGGAGCAGACACAATATTTGCTATCCTAGGATCAGTCTTTTTGCGTCACTTCAGGCTGCTTGTTGATGAAGGTAACCAGCGTATACAGCATCCCCTCTCACAAAAAGAATTGTGCGGGAAGCCTTCTAAGCATCGGCACCTCAGCCCTACACTCGTGATACCCTAAGGACAACGCTAGTTCGTCTAGATCCTGTCTCCTGGTGTAGATACTGGCACCATACACATGGTGCCAGTATCTACACCAGAGACTGGTGGCCTCTGCGGCGATTATCAAGCTCTCAAATGAACAACCGGACCCCCGTCATTCATTACCTCATATTCACGATGTCAACGCCAACCTGCAGGGTGTGACAGCGCCCTCCGAGAGCGACCTCGTACGTGTCTACGATCACATGGCCATGGCTCCAAAAGACATTTCGATGAGAGTGATAACAATGCTATTTGTTCTGTTCGAGTTCCTCCGCATACTGTTCGGCTTGTGAAACTCCGGACAGACATTCCAGCACTTTATTACCGGTGTTTGGCACAGACTCGAATTCAGTCATGCATACCTCGACAATATAGTAAACGGAAACAGTTCACTAGATGAGCATGATCTGCACCTGCGATCTGTGCTTCAGTGCCTTGCAGAGCATAAGATGCTGGTGAACATGGAAAGTCTCAGTTTGGAGAGCGCGAGCTGATGCTTCTTGGTCACGTCACCTTGAACTGCGGAATTAAACCTCACGTAGAAAAAGTTAAAGCTGTTAAGCAGTTCCTATTAACGAACACAAAATATCAGCTCCTCGAGTTTTCGGTGTCGTGAACTACAAACGCCGTGTCATAACACAGTGTGCATCTATTCTGCAGCCTCCTCGCCTTCTAATTTCAATACAAGAAGGTGCCGCTAAAGAGCTCCACTATAGGAAGGGTGACCAAGTGTCCTTCCATGAGATCAAGAGAAGACCTCTGGTCGACGCCGCACTCCTCTCTGATACCCGCAACCGGGAGTTCAGCAGTGCGTTATTATCAACGCATCAGACGCAGCTGTGGGAGCCGAACTTGAACAATGCATCAAAAAAGTATGGCGACCAATCGCTTTCTTTCACGGAATATGACGCCCACCAAACAGTGGTACAGCACTTTTGGGAGCGAACCATTGGCCGCTTACGTGACAGTCTGGCACTTCCGGCAATGCTTCAAAGGTACCGAGCTCTTTGTCGTAAGAAACCACAAACCTCTCACGTATGCCATGTGGTCACAGAGTACTGAGGAGGGCGCCCATACCGCATGTGAATTGCGGCAGATCACACATGTCTGAATTTATCAGCGACATCCGCCACATCAAAGAAGTCCACAACACTGTCACCGATGCCCTTTCGCGTAGCCCAGTCAGCGCCATAACCTCACCGACATAAATATATCTTAACATAATGCCTGCTACTTACGCGATGACAACAAATTGCGCCATCTACAGGAAACGTCCACGTCGCTGAACCTGCAGGGATTCCCCCCAGCAGGTACAGAAGCCCTTTGTTACGACAAGCCTACTGGCAAGCCCAAACAATTTGTGCCCGCGCACCTTTGTCGCGATGTATTCGCAGCGCTACACGAGATCTCACACCTGAGAATCCGGGCTACGCAAGAGCTCCCGACAGGACGCTTCATATGACTTGGAATAAACCATGTTTACCAACAGTGAACTCGTGTGCGTCTACTGTGCCAACGCTCCAAGATACCGCAGCGTCACACCGTGACACCGTTTGGGACCCATCTTGCATGGGCCAGATGTTCGGTTACACCATGCACACGTCGGAATCATACAGTCGCTGCCACAGGGGCCAAATGTACTTGTTACCCTGCGTGGATTGTTTCACGCGTTGAGCAAAGGCTATTGCCGATACGGACATCGCAGCCAGAAATATTGCTCATGCTTTCGTTAGCCACCGGCTCTGTCGCTTCAGCGTGCCATCATGCATCACAATGGACAAAGGAAGCCAATTTGAGTCCGCATTATTCAAGAAGCTTCCCAGTACATAACGGATAAAAATGACGGCCTACCATTCGATGAGTAAAGGTAGGTTCGCGCTAGCTAGCGGCAAGCCTATCATAACGGCGCAGTGCCATAGACCATCGGCCGCCGCCGTCCACGGGAGAGGTGTTCAAAGTGCACGGCAAGCTTCGCCGGCGACACATTTTGTCTTCCCACAAACATGGCTGCCCTTCCGAATGCAGTTGACGGCCACCTTAAATCTATGAAACGACCGCGTGTCCGCGCTCTCTGTAGCTCGAAAGCTCCAAACTCGTGCTTCCACTGTCTTTAGACTCATGTCCTTTACCTTCGACAACACAGTACCTGAATAGATTCGACACCATGTTTGAGATCCATACTTAAACAATTGATGTTGTATGCTTAAGCAAGCCTTCCCGAGCTCGGAAGGCATATGCTACACATTTGTTAGTTGTTGCTAACGCTGGGTAGCTGGCACAACTTCTCCAAATGCCTGCTTTGGGAGACGTCCTTTTGAATGGCTGTGCGCTTTTTTGAATACCAGACAGGTAAAACACTTCATTCACTGCTGGAACATAGTCTGGAAACAACACGTACAACATAGCGTAAAAACCGCAGAGCAAGAAGCAAGCAGCTCGAACTGTCCCGTGGCAGACGCTGACGATGCGGAGATGCAAAAGTAGACGACGCGGCTCAGCCATGTCGCTCCGTCACTGATTGACTACGTTGCTCTCCGGAAAAATGGCAGAGAAAAAGGGTCTAGGACCCATTCTCTGAACGGAAAATAACGGCAGACGTGAGCGAAGGAAACAGCCACGCATGGCTTCCCTGAGAACATCAAACGTCTAACGGCGAATCATGCTTGCCACTAGCATGAACCGGCCTTAACGTAATGGTTTAGCGATTCTACCGGCAGTCAAAAGCCGCACTCATGGCAATCGAAAAACCCTGTTTGGTCGAAGCACTGCCCACTTTATTCTGGGGCATACGCACCACGTTCAAGGCAGACGTCGGCTCCAGTGCTGCAGAACTTCTCAACGGCACAACCATATTTCTGCCTGGTAAATTCTTTGCGCCTGACGAACAAGCCGACATTTCTGCTGGCGACTATGCATTGCGCCTACGCCATATCGAGAGGAAAGTTCGGCGTACAACTCCATGGTGGCCCACAGAAAGAAGAACATATGTAAGCAGCGAACTCGAGTCATGTAGCCACGTCTTTTTGCGTAACGATGCAGTATGCCGTCCACTAGAAGCACCGTTCAATACACCCTTCAAAGTCATCCGCCTAGGAAAGATGACTATCATCGAAAGCTGCGGCCGCTGAGGAGTTGGGTCACTGGACTGAGTTAAGCCGTCACACATGAAAACCAACTGGTCCACGACAGCGACCTCAACCAATCCGCCTGAAACCTGCAGAACAGCGCAGCATCCCACATAAACGAGAGCGATGGACACGGGAACTTCTCAAGAGACCTAATTTTACTACAGGCGCAGTGGAAGACGGACCGGTGCGCCAGATTGCCTCGACTCGTAGCAAGCGGCCACTTTGCGTTTAATTTCGTTCGTGCTGTCTGCTAGGGTCGAGAGTACTGCGGTGAACTCAGAGCACGCCTACGGCGCAGCAGGTAGCGTTGCCTCCCTGTCGCAGACCAGTTCAGGCAGGATTAAAAATTAAGCAACGTGGAATAGGTAGGCTTGCCTTAGGAGCTCACAGCAATACACCAAATCAGGGAGTACAAGGTGATATGGGATGGACATCACTTGAGGTGAGGGAAGCTAGCAGCAAGATAATATTAAGTGTGAATACACTTTGTAAGCGACCCCAAACCATCCACCGCCGTCGGCGGCGTCCGCAGTCTTCCCTCTATCTTTAAAAAAAAAGAGGACTTGGCGGGCCGCAGCGCGACGCTCTACCAAATAAGCCACGGACGCGACGCTGATATCGGTGTCAGTAACGCGCCTTATATCTTTAACACCGCTGCGCGCGTCCCCCTCCCCCTTCGCTCGCTCCTCCGCTCTCCTCGCTCGCTGCAGCTGCGTGCGCACCCCTTTTTCTCGCGCACCCGCCTTCTCTCTCAGTCTCCCGTCGAGAGCGGGTCGTGCGATGGATGTCCCGGAGGCAACGCTACCATCAACAACGAATGCAGTACAACCAAATGCCAGCACTGGACCCGTCGTTGGAGGTGACGGTACCGCGATGGTTTCGCCGACGTTGGAAGACAAGGCGGCGCTGCGAAGGGCTCGTGAGATCGAACGTAAGCGGGCGAAGCGTGCAGCGGATGCCGAACAGCGCGCTCGCAAGGCCGAGGACAAGCGGGCGAAGCGTGCAGAGGATGCTGAACTTCGCGCTCGCGAGGCCGAGTGCAAGCGGGCGAAGCGTGCAGAGGATTCTGAACTGCGCGCTCGCGAGGCCGAGGACAAGCGGGCGAAGCGTGCAGAGGATGCCGAACTTCGCGCTCGCGAGGCCGAGGACAAGCGGGCGAAGCGTGCAGCGGATGGTGAACTGCGCGCTCGCGAGGCCGAGATGAGGCGTCAACATCGAGCCGCGAACGCGGCCCAAGAAGGGGAACGACAACGCAAGCGTCAGGCGGAGAAGGGCGATGAAGGCCGGTGTCAAGACGCCGCTCGCAATCGTCAACGGCGAGTGGACGTTCCCGAAGCCGTTCGAGCCAGTGAACGTGCCGCGCGATGACGTGTCTGTCTCTCGAGTTTCCGACCACGATCAAGGGTGGCTTCATAGACTTGGCGTTCAGTAGGAACTGTACGGTCTGCTCCGTCTTGCCGGATCCGCTCACCGTACATTTCTCGGATCACAAAGCGCTGGTACTAACCGTGAGCTACAACGATAACACGAATAGGTGCTAATCTGTAGTGTAGTTTGTGTGTGTGTGTGTGACGCGCTCGCGATGTGTGCATTTAATGCATCGTACGAAAATCGTGAAGTGTAAATAAATAATAATTCGTATATAATGTATCTGTGTACAAGTGCTTCATGACAAACAACACTTAAATTCATTAATTACACTTTAATCATCATCATCAGTAGTAAATTTTCCAAGCATTTCCCCGAGGGTGAACATGGTTAAGTGCGAATGCACGGGGTGATGCTATGAGGGGGAGTAAAGCTAAAATCCGTTGGAATTCGCCAGTGAGTTAACGTAAGCTCCCAGTGTGATCAAATTGCGATTCCCAGGAACCATTACACCATAAAGGCACCATAGTGTGATTAATAAATATAATAGTGCGAATTAATAAATACCCCTCATAGCATCACCCCGTGCATTCGCACTTAACCATGTTCACCCTCGGGGAAATGCATGGGAGTTTGAGAAGCGATTGAGAGAAAGGGGGGAGGAGCGTTGGGCTACGAAGGTTTTCAGGCACTTGTACATGAAGAATGTCGATACAAAATGGAAGAAGCAAACCAGAAATTTGACCGGTAAATAATTAGAAAACAGCAGGGGGGCCAAATCAAAAAAAAATTTCAGTTACGAAGAACGTGAAGGAAGCTGGTACCAATATGTGGAGAATCGGCATGATTAAAAAGTCCGCACTATTGATCTATCGAATTTTTAAGCAGGAAGTTGCCATGAAAAGGATCTATGATAATACTCGGGGTAGTTCTGTACTGTTAGAGGCGAGGACGGGAGTTTTTCAAACCAACACATATCGGGCCAAACACGAACGCGTATACACGGTATACAGTTCGTGTGGAGCGGAGGAGGAACCTGACGAACCCTTGATAATGTTCTGTAAAGGGCTTCACTCTGCAGTTCAGAATGATGGCGCAGAGTTCAGGAGTGGCGCTGGATGATGGCGCAGGATGATGGCGCAGGAGATGGCGCAGATCAAAGCCCTAAGGTTTAGGGACAGGGAGGGCAAAATAGACATTAAGCGGGTAGAATTAACTAGAAGGAGGTTATCCGATTGGTGGCTAAATCAAAGAACGAGAGAAAATAAACCCTTCACTGCGAAGTACCAGTCCTCAACCTCACTATTTAAAGGAAAAATAAATCTAGTATTTGGTTCACGAATATTATGGCTTGAGTGGCGTGAGTCACCGCCCTATGTAAAGGGCACAGCCATGTCAATCCATCCGATCCATTCCAAACCGAAATTATTTTCCTTTTCTCTTCACCGCCAACAAAGGTGCCGGGGAGTTAGAAGAAAGGGTAGCCGGCTGCCTAGTCTACCGAGTTGAATGAACAATGAAGTTAGTTCGTATCAATACTCCCAGTAATACGCTTCTTCTCTGTGTCGCTCACGCGTACCAACGTATCTCACCTCCGTCAATCACATTATCATTTTTTCAGTGTAGATCCTTGTTATTATTTCAGCTTGTTGGTTATATTTCAATCGAAGAAAGTCTCCTAATACCAAAGTTCAGCCACGTCCCGAGAGTTTTGTGTTGTGCCATGGTCACACGGGCTCATTTCATATGTTGGAGTGGAAGTATTGCAAACGTATAAAAACGTTCATACAATGAGCTAAATTACTTGCTTAGGCGTTTTGGTACTACGTATCGGAAGGAAACAGCGTGAACAACGAGAGACCAGACAAAAAAGGCACACAGAGCGATGACATACAACAAAAATTTTATTCTTCAAAGCACGCATATATACCTATGCGAAACGAAAAAATGAAAAAGAAAGCGAATCTGGATGATTTCATGCGCTATGAGAATGGTTTTATGACAATCAGTTTATATCTATCTTCGACTATCACGTTCATTTCTCTTTTTTTCGTTCCACTGCCAAGGTATGTATATGCATGGTTTGAAGAATAAAATTTCTATTGTAAGTTAGCGCTCTGTATACGTCTTTTCTGTCTCGTCTCCCGTTTTTCGCGCTATTTCATTTCAGTCAATGAATTACGTATGTAGCTTATGTGTCGGCAACATACATATTACCACAGAAAAACAATGCAGCAGGCAGCATCGAACAATAACCTCAGTTCATGAGTTTCTAATAATATTCTTTCTCGATATTATGCTGTCATATTGCTCATAAAGCGGCCTGAAATTCATTTCTATTATTAGATAAGTGCCAGAAATATGAATAAACCTTGAGGATGTAGATGTGGTCACTGACCAATTCAAGGGGAAAAAACACAGATACGCTTAGTGTGAGCAAGGCACCCGTATGAGTCGCGAAACGTGTGTTTTTTTTTTTCACAATGAATTGGTCAGTGACCGCATCTGCATCCTCACGAGATACCTCATTAGAGAAACATTAGTTCAATTTTCACTACATGAATATGTGTTGCATTTTTTCCCCTCTTCTGAATGAACCAGGTAGCTGCGAATTTCTCGCGATTACAATTGTGCTAACTCAAGGGCTTCATTTCCTTGTTAAGACAATGCATCCAACGTATAAGAACGTGATTATTGGTTATGGCAATATAAATAGAAAGAAATGATATCGACAAAAAGGCAACTTGCCGTCGGCAAGAACCAAACCTGCAAACTTTGAAAAAATATGTGCGATGCTCCATAAATCCAGCTATTTTATTGTTGTCTTCTCGTCAAATATGTTTATCCATGTAAATCTAGATATCTTAGCCTGAATCATTCTCCTCTTTTCACAAAGCGCACACATAAGCAGAAACTTGAACAAAAAATAATGAAAGTTGTGCGTTAGGTTTTGATAACTGTAGCACGAAGTCTAACTCTTCCAAAAGGAATCGATGCTATATCGCGAAGGAATCATATTCATTCCGATGAGGCAGTTACGTCCAGCACTCGGGCTGTTTAAAATATTTTCACAAAAACTTTTATGAAAGCAAGCCAGTAGTCTTCAAAGACACTCAAAGAAAAGGCATGCCAAATACCCCTTTCAGTCATGGTGTCCACATTTCAGGATGCCAATTTCGAAGGCCATGACATGCCGCGTGTTTCTTCAAACAGCTTGAAACGCAGTCTGTACTTCCAGAGGATCACTTTGCTAGATACACTAGCATATTCTCCGATCATTTGTAGAATATGGTATTGTATAAGATGGTGCTCTAATCCAGCTCAATCACTAGGGGCAGTGGCCACAGCAGCAACAATATAAACAAAAGAGGCAATGACGGCACCACCGCCATTTACTAGCGAGATTGGGGTGTACCATGGCTATGCAGATTAAGAGGCCTACAATGAAGTGGGACTCTCGCGGGTATTTTTATTTTTTTCGGAGATGAAAACAGATTCAATTATTCCTGTACAAACTTCTACATAATATAAGTAAATGAAATGGGCAAGCCAAAGACATGCGGATAATGAGAGGCACGTACAAAATTTTGCAGTGTTCGTCAGAACGTCATGTCAACTCAAGAGCTTGGCACATTTTTCACCATAAGTAATACCAGCAAACAAACACTGCTTTGCGATTGACCGGTATACTCAAGAATAACAAATTTAAAAGCACGGTGATAGCTACGAAAATAATGTAAACTGTTTCCCAACTTTGTTATTTAATCAGGTATTTCGATAGCAAAAATAAACAATACTTAATTTATTATAAGGAAAATACTTTGAATGATACACTGTGAAAAAAAAAATTAGTTACCGGAAGAAGCATCTATAAAAGATTTTGGGAGATGTCCTGCTTCACTGGAATCAAGTTTATGTGGAAGAGTCTGCCACGCAGTACATTTTTGTTGCTTTAAGCCTAAACTTGCAAGGTGGATTGACATGTATGTCTAAGTTCAATGCTTCTGTGCACATTGCGGAGAAACCAGACACGTCGACTGCACAGAAGAGTGAACAGCTTTTATTGTGCCACTTAATGTCGTACTCATGCATAGACATCACTTTTACACAGAAATAATTTGTCAGTAGCGTTTGTTCACATATTAATGCAGCTTCAAACAATGCTAAATCATACCTATATTAATCAGAGGTGTAAACGTGTGAAGTTATTGCACTATCATGAACAGTCTGAGAGGGTAGTATAAACGCAGTCGACGGTAGACGAGCACCTTACCACAACTGTAGGTAGGCTACTATGGATATAATAAATTTAGTTGTGATACACAAACCACGTGTTTTCTGGCTGGAGGCACCACCTCTGCCGGCATTTGTCTGCATTAATAAGATCGCCAGCTGTTGAAAGCAGTCTGTATTTTCTACTATTTACATAGCCCAAAGGTTGCTATAAATTTGCCACAGTGAGTTCTTGCCTTTCCTGAGTCGTCATAGACTATGATATTCAGTGATTTGCTGTATACCATAACCTGTGGTATGCGTTTATGCCAAGTACATTTCAGCGAAAAATTATTCATCGCATACGTGGCAGGTATGCCATGTTATCATTTATTAGCGAAGAAAACGCGTTCAATTTACGATTTATTTATTTATTTATTTATTAGAATACCCTCAGGGCCCGTAGGGCATTACAGAGGGGGTGGGTACAACATATATAACACACAAGAAAAAAAGACAAAATAAAGAAACAAGTATCTGATGCGCAAATCAGGAAGGCAACATAAGTCAACTAAAAATGTATAAGAATTCAAGCACATACAAGACAAAGATAGATGATGGAAACTGCGTATAGTTACAAGCATTGCTGAGAAATTGCAGTCTTGAATAACAAAGGGTCTGTTATTGATACAACGGAAGAGGGAAGGTGGTTCCAATCGGCGGCTGTTTTCGGTAAGAAGGCTGCTGAAAAGAATTTGGTGCGGCAAAACGGAATGGCAACCTTATGCTGATGATCAATGCGCGATGAGTGGTATGACGGTTGTGAAATGAGGTCTCGCTTCATTGATGGATTGTGAAAAAATATCTTATGAAAAAAATGCAGTCGCGCCAGTTTCCTCCGGACAGTTAAATTGGGTAGGTCAAGGTTAGATTTCATTTCTGATATGCTAGCAGTACGGGAATAATTAGAACAAATGAACCGAACTGAGCGGTTCTGAACAGATTCTAACGCGTTAATTAAATTTTGCTGCACGGGATCCCATATAGCGGACGCGTACTCAAGCTTTGGTCGAATTAGTGATCGGTATAATAGAATTTGAGGGACAGTGGAGCGCGAGAAAAGTTGCGGCGTAAGTATCCTAGCGTTCGGTTAGCGTTATTACAGATGTAGGTAACATGCGTGTGCCAAGATAGATTGTTGGTAATGTAAACGCCGAGGTACTTATATGAAGAGACATGCTGGAGGGGAACGGCGTTAATTCTGTAGGTACAGGGGGGAGAAATAGATCGCCGGGTTATTGGCATGCATTTAGATTTGTTAGAGTTGAGAGTCATAAGCCATTTATTGCACCAGGTTGAGACAGTGTCAAGGTCTGACTGTAGAAATTTCCCCTCTTAAGCTATAGTTACTTTATATACCATGCAAAAGAGACTGCCGCGAGAAAACCATGCTGTACGTGGCCGTAGCAATAGATGGAGCCGCACCGACTGGTTTGGTTATATCATCATTCTTTCTTTGGTTAATGACTTAAGCTTGGCATTTTAGGTACTGTTTCGCACTTCACAATAACGTTCGTTCCTTGTTTTCTTTTTTTCGCTCCTTGTACCACATAACATTTTCAGTACTACATATTTCCGTCATGGGCGTCTGAGTGTAGCGAACCCAACTTAGATACCTTTAGATAGTGCATGTGCGTCAGACAACCAGCAAGCAAGCTTGCCGATGTTTGAAAACGTGCTGCCGCATGAATTAAGGACAAATAAAATCAGAAAATGTTCCTGTCTTAGCTGGTGACTGTTGAGATTGAGTGAAATAACTTCATCTGGTTCACAATAGACGCTAGTTAACCCAGCGTCTTCTGGCTAGGCCCACTCGGGTACGGTCTGAATAAACCTAACCACTCTCGCGCGCACCCTCTGGAAGGCCAGGATTTGAGAGTTGAGGATCTAG
Organism: Rhipicephalus microplus; assembly: GCF_013339725.1. Classification (NCBI taxonomy): domain Eukaryota; kingdom Metazoa; phylum Arthropoda; class Arachnida; order Ixodida; family Ixodidae; genus Rhipicephalus; species Rhipicephalus microplus. Next base: position 113,611,259 of record NC_051170.1, on the reverse strand, counting down.
GCCTTAATCAGCTTGCTTATTTGCTCTTCTTGAAAAGGGGGACCGGCAAACGCACAGCCCCACAGGACATGCTGGGAGTCCACATAACCACCACACAACGGGCGATCCAGGTTTGAGAATCGTTCAAGGTATATTGTGAGCCATGCCGCAGAGCTCAGGTTGGTGCTTGTTTGGAGTAGTCTGAAAGTAACAGCTTGGGCCTTGCACAGGGAGGAGTGTTGTAGGGGTACCGCTCTTCTTGAGAGATAATAGTGCATGCCTATCTCGTTGTTCGTGCAGAGAGGCTCGGATCACCCAGGAGTTGACGCATTGCCCGGCACATGGTTAGTCAAACCTCGTTCAGCCGAACGCGCCTCCTTGTTGAAGCACCTTCAATTGGCCCAACGTGTGCGCGAAACCACACCAATCAGTGATTTTTGAAGTTTTTGGCTTTTTTAAGGATCTGTAAGACCTTCGGAGCCACCATGCCCATCATGCCTTGATAGCAGCCTTGGAGTCTGAACGCTGCCCCGCCGCAGTGGTCTAGTGGCTAAGGTACTCAACTGTTGACCCGCAGGTCGCGGGATCGAATCCGGGCTGCGGCGGCTGCATTTCCAATGGAGGTTAAAATGCTATAGGCCCGTGTGCTCAGATTTGGGTGGACGTTAAAGAACCCCAGGTGGTCAAAATTTCCGAAGCCCTTCACCACAGTGTCTCTCATCATCATATTGCTACGTGCCAGTGCATGGAGCTGAAGAAGACGAAGCAGATAGACTGGCACGAGCTAATCTGTGTGGCTGGCGCTGCTCGCCTAACCGGCTGTAAATACATCGGTGATCGGTGACTACCCCTCTGAGTCAGTCTCCTTCCCATAACATATTTGGTGGAGTTGTGCGATCCCCGTCCTCGCCATGGAACTCCGAAGCGGATGCTCCCTCGCGGCTTACAACATGACCACCCAAGACTCGGCTACATCCTCTCCCGTCGCTCCCCTTTCTGCCCGACCTGTCAACCCAGCGCCCGCAACAACTTTCGTGACGCTTCCCGCGCTCAAAGACCCCGGCGTGTTCTCGGGCAGCAAGGGTTCCGACGTCGACCAGTGGCTACGCCTCTACGAACGCGTCAGTGCCACTTACAGGTGGGATCCCACTCTTATGCTCGCAAACGTCATCTTTTATCTCGACGGAACCCCTCGTGTTTGGTTTTATAACCACGAGCATGACATAACAAGCTGGGAAAGCTTCAAGGCAAAGATCCGTGAGCTTTTTGGCAACATCTCTGGTCGTCGTGAAGCTGCGAAAAATGAGTTGTCGACTCGCGCACAATCTTCCACGGAGCCCTACATCGGTTATATTCAGGCTGTCCTTTCGCTATGCCGCCAAGCTGACGAAAATATGTCTGAACCTGAAAAAGTTGCCCATATCCTAAAGGGTATCGCCGACGATGCGTTCAACTTGTTGGTATTCAACAATGTGTCATCTGTTGATGCGATCATTCGAGAATGCCGCCGGTTCCAACAAGCTAAAAGCAGACGCATCTCCCATCAGTTCCAGCGCCTCCCGAACACCACTGCGACGTCCTCATGTCTCGACACATATCATCCACCAGACACCTGTGACAACTTGACGCGAATCGTCAGGCGGGAGCTTGAAGCGGCTGCTCCAGCTAAGGTCGGAACAACGTCCCCTGACCCCTCTCCACCAATTACGTTGCCTCTCATTCAAGCAGTCGTCCAGCAGGAAATCGCCAGCTTGGGAATTCACTCTATCTCACCTCCTCTCCGCACCGACTACCAGCCCCGATACACGCCTGCACGTCCCTTCCCGACCGGCTCTCCCTCAACGTTCCGTAATCCGTCCGCATGGCGAACACACGATGACAAGCCGATATGCTTCTCGTGTCACAGAATCGGGCACATTTCTCGCCATTGCAGAAGTCGCTGGGGTCCTCCTACACAACCGTCCTCTCGTCCCTTCTATGCACGTCCTGCCTATCGCCATGAGACCAGCCGCGACCATTTTGCCAAGGAACCTGCTTCTGAACACCGCTACCCCCGCTCTCCATTCCCCCAACGTCGCCAGTCTCGTTCTCCACAGCCCCGCCGACCATCTTCCCCCGCCTTCCCACAAGGTTCTCCGACGGAAAACTAAGCGTTGCAGCCCCCGGAGGTGGCGCTGCATCGCTCGGACTGACCGAAAATCCTCTTTTGACAATACCGACAAAACGGAACCTCATATACGTACAAGTAGACGGCATACATTTCACTGCTCTTGTCGACACCGGCGCCCAACTTTCCGTGATGACGAGTGATTTTCGCCGCAAGCTCAAGAAGGTTTTCACACCTGCGACCACCCAGTTCGTCCGTGTTGCGGATGGTGGAATAGCATCTATCGTTGGAATGTGCTCCGCTCGTGTGAGCATTGCGGATCGACACACAGTTGTTCTCTTCACCGTCCTTGATAAATGCCCCCACGACGTAATCTTAGGCCTCGACTTCCTATCCGCGCATTCTGCCCTCATAGACTGTTCGACCAGTACGCTCCGTCTACACTTGCCCGCAACAGAACCTCTTACACAACGCCCGAGTCGCCTCTGCACAACGGGACACGCGCGCCTCCCTCCACAGACACTGACCTAGATAGAGCTCGTCTCAATACCACCAGTTCCCGACGGTGACTATGTTCTGACCCCTATCACCGATGTTCTCATAAGCCGTGGCATTACATTACCGCACACCATTCTGTCCATCGCAGGAAATTCTACGTGCCTCCCAGTTGTTAACTTTAGCCGACACCTCAAGTTTTGACACAAGGGATCTCTTTGGCGTTGCTCTGCACCTTAGAAGACATTGCGGTAGATGTTTTCCCGATGGCCGCCCCTTCTGACCCCCACGCTCAACATCAGTCTGCCACTTGCTCCGACAGCGCTATCACTTCGATGATCGCTTCCAACTTAACACCGCAGCAGACTGATGAGCTCCACCGGGTTCTACTGTCCTACATCGACGTTTTTGACATCAGCGGCCGTCCGTTGGGGAAAGCTACCGGTATGAGCCTGTAAGGTATAGGCACTGGTAATGAGCATCCTATTCATAGGCGTCCATATCGGGTGTCGGCGGCCGAGCGTCATATCATCCAAAGTGAGGTCGACAAAATGCTCGCCAAGGACATCATTGAGCCATCTTGCAGTCCTTGGGCGTCTCCTGTAGTGCTAGTTCGCAAGAAAGACGGTGCATGGCGTTTATGTGTGGATTATCGACACCTAAACAAAATTACCAAAAAAGACGTCTACCCTCTTCCACGAATAGATGATGCGCTTGATTGCCTCTATGGGTCTCACTATGTTTCCTCCATAGACCTTCGTTCCGGCTACTGGCAGATAGAGGTAGATGAAATGGACCGTGAAAAGACGGCATTCATCACCCCCGATAGCCTATATCAGTTCAAGGTCATGCCCTTCGGCCTTTGTAACGCTCCAGCCACCTTCGAACGAATGATGGACTCCCTGCTCAGAGAATTCAAATGGTCCACCTGTTTGTGCTACTTGGACGACGTCATCGTCTTTTCACCGACATTTGAAACTCACATAGAGCGCCTCTCAGCCATCCTGGGAATCTTCCGTCGCGCTGGCCTGCAGCTCAACTCGTCCAAATGTCACTTTGGACGCCATCAAATCATAGTGCTTGGCCATTTAGTAGACGCCAACGGTGTACAACCAGACCCAGCAAAAATCAGCGCCGTCAAAAACTTTCCTCCACCACGATCTGCGAAGGATGTACGCAGCTTTATCGGACTATGCTCCTACTTCCGACGCTTCGTGAAAACTTTTGCGCACACAGTGAGGCCGCTTACGCAGCTCCTCAAGAAAGAAGTCCCGTTTTCATGGGGCTCCAAAGAGGCTTGTGCGTTCTCGACTCTCGTCGCTCTTCTCACTACCCCTCCGATTCTGGCACAATTCAACCCTGCTGCCCCTACGGAAATCCGTACAGATGCAAGTGGGCATGGCATTGGTGCAGTGCTGGCTCAGAAACAACATGGCCATGATTGCGTGATTGCGTATGCCAGCCGCCTCCTATCCGCCCCTGAACGTAACTATTCGATAACAGAGCGTGAGTGCTTGGCTCTTGTATGGGCGGTGGCGAAATTTCGACCTTATCTATACGGATGCCCATTTTCGGTAGTTACCGACCACCACGCACTCTGCTGGCTGAACTCTCTGACAGATCCATCAGGCCGCCTTGATCGCTGGGCTTTGCGCCTGCAAGAGTTTTCCTATTCGGTGGTCTACAAATCTGGCCACCTACACCGTGATGCCGATTGCCTCTCCCGGTACCCTGTCGACGATCCTGAGGACACTGACGAGCACACGGAGAACTCTATCTTGTCAGTGTCCGACTTCCTTAATATTGGGGAAGAACAAAAGCGTGATGCAGAGCTGCTTGACATCATCAGCCGTATGGAATCCTCCACAAATGATGCTTCTGTCCGCTACTTTGTCATTCAAAAGGGTGTGCTATACCGTCGCAATTTCGGACTAGACGGGCCCGACCTTCTCTTTGTTGTGCCTAAGCGTTTGCGCCGCTGTGTTCTCACCGAACTTCACGACGCTCCCACGGCTGGACACCTTGGCGTATCCCGCACGTATGAGCGCGTCCGGCGGCGTTTTTTTCTGGCCAGGCCTTGCTCGTTCGGTACGCCGATACGTCGCCACATGTGACCTATGCCAACGTCGTAAGACACCGTCGCTGCTACCCGCTGGCCATCTTCAATCAATTGACATACCCGCGGAACCATTTTACCGTGTTGGGTTAGACCTGCTTGGTCCTTTTCCCACATCAACATTGGGAAACAAATGGATAGCCGTTATCACAGACTACGCTACACGCTACGCTATTACGCGAGCTATACCGACCAGCTGTGCAACCGACGTCGCTGACTTCTTGTTACGGGACGTTATATTGATTCACGGTGCGCCGAGACAGCTTCTCACAGACCGTGGCCGTACTTTTCTATCCCAAGTCATCGCCGACATTCTGCGTTCTTGTTCCACGCAACACACACTGACAACTGCTTACCACCCTCAAACAAACGGCCTTACGGAACAATTTAACCGCACTTTAGCAAATATGCTCGCTATGTACGTGTCGCCCGACCACCGTGACTGGGACCTTGCCTTACCCTACGCAACTTTCGCGTATAATTCATCCCGTCACGACACAGCGGGCTTTTCGCCGTTCTACCTACTGTACGGAAGAGAGCCGACTTTACCACTGGACACAGTCATCTCAGCTCACACCTCGTCCACCAGTGAGTATGCCCGCGACGCGATTGACCATTTGCGGAAAAGCTTCTGCGCATGCGCGGTAACGGCGCAGCTGGCGCCCTCTATGGGCGCTTTGGTTTTGGTTGGAAAACACGAGCCGGACCAGCCGTCACTCGTGCATCTCTGTGCCGTCACTGAACTAAAATGCCTCACTTTAGCAGCGTACAGAAATGCCAGCGCACTGTGTGGCCTACGGCTGCACGAATTATTTTACTCAGAAAGGAAGCACGCATTTCTACAGGTTCCCGTCCGCGAGGCTACGTGCCGAAAAGAGAGATGCTTGGGTAGCTGCTGTGAGGAGACAGAATGCCGACGGTTCGCCGTGGGTGCCCAACAAACATTCTCGGATCTGCAGCGCGCATTCAAGTGTTTGACTTCAAGTGTTTGACGTATCATTCTTCCTTGAAGGACCAGCCGCGATGAGCCTGGCGAACGGTCGAAGTAGCGGAGTGTAGGTACCGCCACACGTCGTCGTTGCTCAGGCTGCAACGCGAAAAATCCTCGCTCCATCCCGTTTCCACAAACGCAAACGGGATGTTTTCTTCTTCTATCATGTTGTTTCCGTAAGCAGCGCACGTTTCCGGCAAAGAAACAACACTAAATCAATAAAACAAGCGCACGCGAGCCGCCGAACGCTGCCTAGCACATGTTAGTTCACGACTGCCTTTCCAACCAAAAGCGCGAGCGCTGCTTCCCTGTTTAGACGGCAGGTGGCGCTCGCTTTTCCGCAATGTGTCAATTGCGCGAGCCGATCATGCCCGTCAGCTCACTCGCGCTCGGCTGATGGCGTCGCGAACCAACCAATGCCGTCGGTACGATGCTGAACATAGAGACGTACATTTCGCTCCCGGTACCTTCGTTTTACTCTGGTCCCCTCATCGTCGGCTGGGCCTATCCGAAAAACTTCTGTCTCATTACACGGGACCCTTCCGTATATTGCGTCAAGTAACACCTGTCACCTACGAGATCAGCCCCATCTGTCCATCATCATCCTCTATGCGGCCCAGTGATATCGTACACGTCTCGCGGATCAAGCCCTACAATAATGCGTCAGATAACGACCTTTAAAGCACCGGGACGGTGCCTCCGCCGCCAGGGGTCATGCTACGTGCCAGTGCATGGAGCTGAAGAAGACGAAGCAGATAGACTGGCATTACAGCCGGTGGCTGGCGCTGCTCGCCTAACCGGCTGTAAATACATCGGTGATCGGTGACTACCCCTCTGAGTCAGTCTCCTTCCCGTAACAATATGATAATTTTGAGACGTTAAACCTCTCAGATATATCATCAAATCAAACTAGAGGCTATATAAATTGTGCTATGTACACTGTCCGCGAATGCAATGGCAACCTGCTCTGCAACGCTGGAAATGAGAGCGCAGATGATAGTGCAGCCGATTGCTTCGCAATGACTGACGAGAACGCTTTTTTAAGTGTACGAAGTAGCATCAACGAAGCAGGCTTGTTCTCGTTCAGGTGGGAACTGGCGAGCACTGCTTTACCCCTACCTCGTATTCGTGCTGCGTTGTAGGTTGTATGCATATTGCGTGGCATCCGCTGTACGGAAAACCTTGGACCTTACTTCGTTGGGCAGCTTCACAGCATCAGGACCGTCGACCGCAGGATTGCGTTCCAGCATGTCGAGTATGACTCTGCGTGTTGGAATTGCGGACAGACTAGCAAAGTGATCTCCTAGACAGACCAGTTTTGCATAGCTGCCTTCTAAACAAGGTGACAGAGCACAATGAGTGGATAATCCGGGTCATATTGCTCTTCCTTATTCCTTGGTGCCTGTTAGCGATTATTATCATCAGCCCGAGGGAACTCTCTGTCGTGGAACAAATGCGCTTGATGGCGGCTTCACTGGCTCGATTGGACTTGATAAAAATTCTGAGGACTCTGATAATGTCAACGCGCGTGCGGAACTGGGGAGCCTTTATTAGTGAATAACCTGATGCGGCTCTCCGTTGCTGGCTTCCAGGACCAATGAGAACCATCTCTGGGCCTCTACTTACGAAGTAAAGTGCTGGGACTTAGCGGGCTGAGCACCGTAGGCTGGTAAGGGTGAGATAGTGCTCAGTCACATCGATGGCTTCTTGCAAAGCGCTCTCGATGTGACCCTCACATCTGCTGTGCCCCCAGATGGTGATGTCATCTACATAGATTGTGTGGTTAATGTGCGGTATCTTGTTCAAAGCTCGCGACAGGTTGATCATGCAAATATTGAAAACCGTCGGGGAGATCACCGCCATCTCAGGTGTCCCTGTTCACCCAAGGGTTATTTCATGTGTAAAAAACTGTAAATCTTGAGCTTTGTGGACCTCGAAGAAACAAATAAGCAGATGAAATATTTTAAGGCTCGATTTACCATAACGCTTTGTATCATTCGGATGTTCTTCAAACACATTTTCTCCGATCTCACTGACCGGAGAATCGCACTGATTGCAAGAGAAACTGAAGTTGAACACCGTCACTGAATGCTACTTAATCGAATGAAAGCATTACACAAACTCCTCTCTCCTGCCTCGCTTTCTTTGCCAAGATAACGTTTGCCCACGTACGACAGCCTATGGATACTCGGAGAGGAAATAAAAGACATTACACACGGAACCTTCCGGAATAGCCGCAATGTCAGCGGTATGGTAATTGGGAGACACATAATTTCACCAAGTAATCTACATTTAACACTTCGCCGCGAAGGTGAAAGTTTTCTTCGGGACCTGATGACCACAGAAAAGTCGGACACGTTTACTTGCTTTATACTTTCTTTAAGACTCATCATTATGGTGACCTAAAAGTAATGAAGCAAATAAAAAAACGTAAAAGTGTTGTGAATTTATTTTCAGCCTTTGCATCCTATAATATTATGTGTGGTGCACTGTAGCTGCAATGCTACGTGAAGTGCAAGTGCGTTAGCTTTTCATTTATGGTCTGTAGGTGCATACACGTATCCCGACTATTCACTACAGAGTATCGTTGTGACATCATTGCCATTAAAATAATCCCATAAGTTTTAGCTTTATGGTCATACAATAATGACCTTTCAAGCCACATCTTCACAAACGAAGAGATCTTGACATAACTTGATATTGTGGGCATTCTTACTGCCTCAATATAATTGCAGTACCTAACAGTTTTATTTTTCGTGTTCCAGTTTTGCAAGAGTATTGAAAGTGGAGGTACGCAAATAGTGGCACGAAATGTCTAAAATGTAGGGCCTTTTTGCTAATTCAACAAATGCTGCTGTGGTGTGGACTGTTGAGACGGCCTTGTTTCATGTTGTTGTAATATTGATTTAACTTTGCATAATTTTCATTTTTTATGAATTTACACACATATGCATTCCGGCACTTGTTTTGCGCTTCAAACGTAATATTGAATACCCTGCAAAATGAGCAGTACTCGCTTGTTCTTGTCTATCTAAGCAATCTTTATTGTTTGTTCATTGCAGTCTCAAAGCTGCGTTGCTCGTGAAGTTCCCTTTGCAGTTATCTTTTAGAAAACATTAACTATTTGCATGTGCTCTCAGAATCTGGATAAGCATTATTGTCACAAGAAGGAAAACTACAACTGACAAACGCGCGCTAGTGGAGAATTCGCACTCTCAAAATCGTGGCAATCTCACTTTATAAACATTTCACAATGTAGTTACTATGGCGACCCAATTTCAACTACAATATAGGTCACTATACCTCATTTTAAAGGTGCATGTATTGCATACACCTTATTTTTGGTATCCGCTGTGTCAGCGATGTCCGCATGAATGTAGTCAAGGCAAGGTTCAAATTTTAAGAAAAACTGTATTGTGCTAAGTTACAGGTGAATCGGCAGTGGTTGCATGTATAAGGAAACTGGACTCGGTGCAGGAGCTCGATCGGATACGTCCGACGCCACTTGCGTCTCGGCTCGCTCTGCGGTGCGTTGCTCTGCGGTCCCGGCTCGAATCTCGGCTCGTTCTCCTCTCTCTGGCGATGCGTTGCTATGCGGTCCCGGCTCGAAGGCTCACTTTTTGTTTTTTGAATGTTAGTTGAACCAATGGGCAACCGCGTCGAGTGGACGCGCTCAGGGCTCGGAGTCCACGTTAACGCAGTGCAGCGTTTCCCGAGCAAGCACGGAGACGCTGCCGGAGAAGCAGGCGCTGCCGGAGAATGAAACGCTGCCGGAGAATTCAGCTGTGCGAACTCGAGTGCCGCTGACACGGCCCTCCCGAAAATTGCGCCTGTCCTCAGGCGTGCGTGTCGTTAGATGGCGATGGTTCCGTAACTTCTAGGAGCGGCTCCTTATATCTACGAAGCTGCTCCACGTTGACGATTTTTCGGTTGATCATGCCCGGTGTGTGGGGTACTCTTTGGATCTCGGCCCTGTTTCCTCCGACGAGGGCCGTTATCTCGAACGGACCTTCATAGCGAGGGTCTAATGTGCCTCGAGCGCTCAACTCAAGCAGGACGAGGTCCCCCGTTATGAACCTCGGAGTTCGCCGCTTCTTGTCGTATCGGACCGTTGTTTTGCGCTGACTCTGCAGTAGCCTCTCTCTTGTCTCCGCACGTCCCCTTGCCAAGTCGTGTAGTCTATGAGACTCGTCGATGTCTCCCTTCTCGTTTAGCGGACCCATGTGATCCAGGGATATCACCGCGTTTGGCTCAGTAGGAATATCACGTGGGATGAGGCAACCTTCATTCCGTGTCGTGCGGGCGCTGATAGCCTGGCACGTGTGTGGCAGGAGTCAACATACTCGCGTATGTCTTTTCTCATCGATGGCCACCAGTACTTTCGCTGGATCAGATCTCTTGTCTTCTCGACGCCTAGGTGGCCGTTGTTGTCGTGGAAAACGATCATCACACTGCTTCGGAGGGCAGCGGGAATGATCACCCTCCGACGGACCCGTCCTCCCTCGAGAGATTTCTTCAACAGTATGTCGTTTTCGATCTCGTTGAGCTTGCGATAGTCGTGTACCATTCTTCGTGGAGTCGTCGGGTGGTGCGGTTGGTCGACGACTATCGTTGGAGCACCGTACTCGCTTTCGCTCGGCCTTATGATGCCCTTGAAGAGGTAGTCATTCACCTGTTCTCGGATGAACTTGCGATCAGCCGGTGAGCACCTGTACGGCCTCGATGACACTGGTATATTGTCTCTGAGTTCAATGCCATGCTCGGTGTGAGGACACACTCCCAAAGTGTCGCCTTTGGAAGTGAACGCTTGGTGATGCCTTAACAGAATTGCGCGAAGTTGTTCCCTCTCTGCCTCGGTGGCATCCTTCGTTATCTTCCATGTGGCGTCTTCGACTAGACTCGTGAAGTCTTCGTCGGGTGCGGGACATTTCGTGTTGAGGCGCACGTACCCTTCGTCTTCGGAAACACTCTCGTCCGATTGCCGGCAGAACGTCGCAATAAGCGTTTCCCCGGTGCGGTGTGGTGTGCCTTGTTTCGGGGGTGGCACTTCGGACGATGAAAATTTTCCGGAAGGCTCGACTGGAACGATAGTCACAACGTTTGACGTGTGAAACGTTACGTCGACGTTCGCGACTCGTCGCCAGTCTGATCCCAAAATCAGGTCGATGCCGCTGGGCAGTTCCGTTACCACGACGTCTTCGAGTCGCACATTCGTGGTGCCCAATGTCACATCAAGCGTTGCAGCGAGAGTTGGGCATATGCTGCGGTTGAGAACTTCAATGTTCTCGCGCGATACCCATGCGTGCGTGGGAATGTCGTCAGTCAAGGCATTGGCACTCATGAGGGATAAGTTGGCGCCACTGTCAATGCACACGTGGACGGGTCGGTTGTTAGCAATACCGGACACTATTGGTAATGTGCCGCCCGTCGAATGCAAAAAACAGTTCGCTTGCCTAGGTGACGTAGTCCCTGTTTCGTGGCTGCTATTGTCCCTCTTCGCTCGTTTCTCGTCCGCTCTGATCGTTGCTGGCGTTTTCGGCTTTCTACAATCACGGGACAGGTGACCGATGTCGCCGCAGTTGAAGCACGAACGAGCAGAGATGGGCCGCGGGTGTGGAGCTCCCGAGAAATCGCTGCGCGGGTTGGCCTTCGGCAAGTTGGCAGAGCTGCTGGCTGGCACCCGCTGGTTCGAACCCTGACCACGGCTTGCTGTAGATGATAACGGTTTCTTGTCGTTCTCGGCACACACGGTCGTGCGACGCCTCGCGTCGAGCAAAGCCGCTCTGTCAATGAGTTCGGTTACTGTGCCACACAGCTGCGCTGCGAGTGGGTTGGCCCATGTGTCGTCCTCGATGCCGCTGAGAATGAGGGAAATACGTTCTTCCTCTGCTAAACGGTACGGCGCCTTGTTCAGAATGGCGTTCTTCGAGTACATGTACTCGACGATGGTCTCGTGGCTCTGAAGGCGTCGCTTCGTCTGCAGTTCGAGGAACTCCTGCATTGTCAACTTTCGTTTGAATCGGAGAATGAGCGCTTCCTTCCATTGCTCCCAGGTGTCATACTGTGAGCCGTAGGCGCTGTGCCAATCCTTGGCAGATCCCGTCAAGCGGCTTGCTGCTGTCACCAACGTCAGCAATGGCGTCCAGTGGGCGAGCGCTGCGATTCTCTCCACTTGCGTAATCCATTCGTGAGTACTTTGTTGCGGCGTCCCATCGAACAAGGGGATTGAGGATGACGTGTCGCCTGTGGAATGAATCTGGATCAGGCTCGTCGTCGGTGGACCTTTCGACAGCATGTTGGCGAGCAGGGCTTGTGTGTTCACGAGCGCGGCGAGGATCTGGGCCATGGAAGGTTCTCCCTCGTGCGTTGAAACGGTCGGCGCGGCGGGGCGTGCCGCGTCTTGGTTGGTGCCGTCGTTCAGTGACGGTGGCCGCGTCGAACCCGAGGACATCGTTATGTCAGCAGAGACGGAATGGTGCAGCCCGAGGGTTGAAGTCGTCACCCGTTCCGTTGGTAGTGAAGCGTTCTGATGGGCTTCGTGCAATGTCTCACGTTCACTCGTGGTCGCACAGCTAAGCTGGGCTCGCAGGCTGCTCAGTTCAGCGCAAAGCGTCGCGTTGTCGGCGGACAGCGTCTCCAGGTGCGCCTGCCTGTCGTCGTCGTAGGCAGCCTGGTCCTTCGTTGACGAGTCCGTCGGCTCTAGGGCTTGGCGAGTGATGTTGTCGCGGATGATTCTTGCGATGAGCTCGTCCTTTCGTCCGGAGCACCGTAGACCTCGTGCGCTCAGCTCGTCGACGAGTTGCTTTTTCGTTACATTGGCCATCCTGCTGTGGTCGAGGGTCGTGAACACACTTTCGACGATGGTCGTTTCGGAGTCCCGAGACGATGTACGGCGCGGCGTCGCTCCTTCTCGTGACGTCGTTTCCTCCTTCGCATGCAGCTCGGTCGATTCACAGCCTGTCGGCTGCGCCATGTCAGCGATGTCCGAATGAATGTAGTCAAGGCAAGGTTCAAATTTTAAGAAAAACTGTATTGTGCTAAGTTACAGGTGAATCGGCAGTGGTTGCATGTATAAGGAAACTGGACTCGGTGCAGGAGCTCGATCGGATACGTCCGACGCCACTCGCGTCTCGGCTCGCTCTGCGGTGCGTTGCTCTGCGGTCCCGGCTCGAATCTCGGCTCGTTCTCCTCTCTCTGGCGATGCGTTGCTATGCGGTCCCGGCTCGAAGGCTCACTTTTTGTTTTTGAATGTTCGTTGAACCAATGGGCAACCGCGTCGAGTGGACGCGCTCAGGGCTCGGAGTCCACGTTAACGCAGTGCAGCGTTTCCCGAACAAGCACGGAGACGCTGCCGGAGAAGGAGGCGCTGCCGGAGAATGAAACGCTGCCGGAGAATTCAGCTGTGCGAACTCGAGTGCCGCTGACACGCTGCAAGCGAAAATCTTTTTCTACGCCGTCGTACACCACTAATTTACTGCACCTCTCTTGCACACCTACAAACTATGTTTCTCAGCTATTAGGACCCTATGCGAAACCAGCCAGGCTAGTCACTGCCGTTTAGATAATCACCCTCAAATACAGACCCCGTTCAAATGCGTTATAATTCTCTGTCCTCCGGCATGTCCCCCACTGAAGAGCATTCAAGCCCGACTACTGGTTGCAGACTTAGCCTATTTTGAAAATACGACCACTAATGACGGTGGGCTTGAGCCTACTCTGCCGAGGAAGGGTTTGGAGACTGGCAAAGTCACTACTGCTGCCTCAGGTGCGCGCATGAAAGAAATTTGATTCGGCGTTATTTTTTCATTGCGAAATAGACTTAACAAAAATATATCATCTGTTTTCAATTGGAGGATATCCCATTTCAAGGGTATTTGGTGCTTTAACTAAAGCTCTGTTTTTATAGCATGGGTCTTTTAGGGAATACAACTTTTTTCGTTTGTTCCACATAGTTTGGTTTATATACTTCAAGTGCAAGCAGGCGTCCTAGCGCACTTGTCTGAGATTACCTCGTGCTATTACCTTCGCAGCACGCTATCCTAGCCATTGCGATGAGAAGGTTAACAACAGGTTGCAATGCGCTTGTGCCATGTGAATATGTACGCTCACCAACAACAATTGCCGGGCATAAACTTTCAGAGAATGTTCTATTGCCCCTTAGTACTCAAAAATAGCCATTAATTTAAAGTTCATGCCATAATATACTACTTGATTGGCAAAGTTATCAAAGTTGCGACAGCAGTGTTACACCAGAGCAAAGAAACCTATGTATTGGTCCTGTAGCGTGCCACCTGCCATGCACAGAATCGGTGTGCATTGAAGCAGTGAATTTTAATCAAGAGACGCATCAATCTTTACAAAAGATTTTATAGCACTATTTGCGCTAATCGGTTTGGGGAAAAGATCTTCGAGGACGCTTAAGCTTCCCGCTTAAGAGTAGAACGTTATATAGTAGTCAAGCCCTGTTCGTATCGCCTCCTCTATCACTGTAAACTGGCTTTTCTTCTTGGTGGAAATTTTAACCATGCAGCAAAAAATATCTGTGCATCTGCACTGCCTCTATGAAGTTATTCTACAATGCCTACTTGCAGTACTGTTTCTAAGTGTGCACTATGACACAATTCTTCCTTATGCGAGTAGCCGAGATGCCCGCTACGTGTTCGTAAGGTGACGTGCGCACTAGCGCAGTTAAACTTGTTTTTGATGCTGTTCTTTATCATAAAGTATTAGGAACATGTGCTTTGCAAAGGATCAAACACTCGTTGCAACATTCATAACATTAGACGCACACTTTGATTCAACGCAATATGATTCAACGCAATTCGAAGTGCCCGCCGTGACCTAAGTTGGCACTCGGCAATGAGGAAAAAGCTGGTACGGATGTGAACCAACGAACGATAAATGACTGAAGCACCAGTTGAACGAAGCGATTGTTTGAAGCACGCGCAAGACAGAGAAGGAATAAAAGTCGCAGTGGTGGCTTGCTCGCCACAGACGACAATATGCGGCCCTAGTAACCCTTGATTTTGCCAAGGCATATGGCAGTGTCGAACATCCTATCCTTATCAATGCCCTAAAAGAGCTTACGTTCCTGCAGTACATAACAAATTGGATATACGGATTTTTAAAAGACAGGAAATTTCATTCCTTCCAATGAGGTGTTGCCACACCGAAGTATAGCCAAACGAGAGCTGTTCTTCAAGGCTCTGTTCTATCGCCTGTGCTATTTAACATTTTGTTAAGTTGAACACCACTGAGTGATAAGGTACAAGTATATGTATATGCAGATGATATCGCGTTCTTTGCATCTGACAGCGATATTTATTTACTACATTCGACTTTACATTGTTATTTGGCAACATTGGAAACCTGGTTTCAGAAAATTCGTATGAACCTGAACGTAACTAAAAGTGCTATAATAGTTTTTCCATTGGACGTACCAGTTACTATTTCTCTTCAGTACCATCAAGAAATAATTCCCCAGGTTAACTGTAATAAATATCTGGGTGTATTGTACGATCAAAAACTGAGCTGGCTTGACCACATTCAATATATTAAAATTACGGCTACACGCGCTGTTGCGATGATAGGTAGGCTTGGCCACCTCCGTTCAGGTCTTCACATAAATACGCTGATCATGATTTATCGCATCTACATTCGTGCGATTCTTGGATTCGGATGTGTACTATTCTCTGGTGGACCAGCATACAATATAAACCCCCTGATTCTCTTAGAGCGAAAAGCTCTACGTAGTTGTTTAGGTGTGCCGAAATTCACAGCTAACAATGTTTTGTATCAAGAAGCTCGGATACCCACCCTTGCTTGCAGATTCCGTATTTTAACAGTCAAAACCTATTTAAAATTATCTGAATACACTTTAAGAAGGCGACAATTTGTATTCTTTGCCGAGCCTGGTGTCTTTTTCAATGAGCATTGGTCCCGTGCATATAAACCCGAGTGCTATTTGTTCAAACACTTCTACATGCTTTAAATGCAAATATATTCGAGATCACACCATCTGTCCAACCAACGGCCAAGTGCAAATAAAATTTGACGATATCTTCTCAATGAATGCTAAACACTTGCCCTGTAAATATTTGATTGGTTTATTAGAACAACAGCTGTCTCAATTAGGTACTCATACATTATTGCAACGGATGCATGTATAAGTGGCGAGAAGGCAGGTGTGGGTATTTTTTCTCTCTCATTATTCTGGTCATTTTCATTACGCCTCCCAGATTATACACCAATATTTGAAGCGGAATTAATGGCTGTTATACTAGCTATTCGTAAACTTCCTGCGAGTCATTCGGCAGCTGTGATAGTGACTGACTCGTATTCCGTGTGTTCATTTTTATCATCGTCGTCGACATCAGCAGTACACGAAACTTTTAAATCATTATTCCCAGCAAACATTCGTCTAGTGCGAATGATATGGGTGCCAGGCCATTCTAGTATACTTATAAACGAGATGGCTGACACACTTGCGCGAACATCTCTTGATCTTCCGATTGCGCCAATGGTGCCTCCTACAGCTTATGTAACTGCAGCGAGGTTTAGAAAACTTTCCCTTCTTGAAGACTCATCAAAAATCACGGTACCGAATCCAGATTTCTCGCACCTGCACTTCACATGGAATAATAAATGGTGTCCTACGCGTAAATTGGAAGTCTTGATAACAAAATTACGTTGCCGTGCACCGCCTCTTAATTTCTACTTAAACAGGTCTGGTCTGGTGCCATCCCCTCTGTGCTCAAGCTGTAACGAACCTGAAGATATCGACCATTTTCTTATCACATGTCACCATTTCAGAAATAAAAAAATTGCTTCCAAATTTTATTCAGAAAACTAGAAATATCACATAATACTCCCAATATTTTGTCTTTTGGGGCCACTTTAATGGGACACAGTGACAGGAACATCTGCGGGGCTCTCCGCGAATTCATATATAACACAAGAAGATTGCCTTGCTGAGTCAGTGATCAGCTCTTGAATTTTACTAGCCCCACTACCACGTATTATTCAGCTGATACACTGCAATGATTCAACTTTCAGGAGAATTTCATATAACGATTCCACCTCAGATATTCAACAAATTCTAATATTTCTCTCCTCCCCCCATTTTTTCCTTTTTTTTACATTGCACCGAAATAATTTCACAGTGAAAACACAGTAATCATATTCCCCTAGTCTCGAAAACCTAAAGGCATTTACTTGCATTAACCACCGGCTTCTTGGCCAATCCCCCTTAGTGGGTGAGAGCCACAAAAGAAAGAAACAAGCAAGCAAGCAAGAAAGAGGAGCCACGAATCGGGGCGGTCAGGTTTCGTACCCGAGCCAAGGCTCCTAACTCCATCGCGCGGTGACCAGGGGGGCTCCAGGGCTACCGGGCAGCGCTGACGTTCCCGTGCCCATGGACAAGTATGAGCTGTCGATCTTCGGGCTCGAGCTCAGGTGAGGCTGTCCGGCCGAGACTCTACCTCGTGGCCAGTGCGTGAAATGCAGCGTCAGCCTGTGCAGCGTCCATCGGCAGCCTAGGAAGGCTGCTTCTTCTACGGTTCGTGTGGCTGCCTACGCCGATGCCAACTACGGCGACACCATCATCCCCGTGCATCGCACCCAGGCTCCTGCACTACGACGTGGTTGAGATGCCACACCTTTGACGTTCCGCGACACACTCTGTGTAGGACTTGAGTGCTTAGGACTTTTGTCTAGGGACTAATATTGAGCTTCTGTATTTCTTGATAACTGTGTTCGAGAGACAAGACTCGTTATATTTTGGGTTAAGTGCTCTCTAGCTATTGTTAATAAATGTTTGCGTCAAACAGCCTCGTTCTTCGGGAGTTGTCTTGAGGTGGCTCCTAGAACCTCCCAAACCAAACCTGCGTTGTGCGAAACAAAGGAACCACAACAAACAAAGGAACCACAACAGCATGCGTTAAAAAGACTTCTTGCACTACATGGTATTCCCGGACAGTTTTGACACCACAGCGGAAATTCTTTTACAGAGACTCGGATTTCTTATCTCACCGCATTATTGCTCAGAAGCCACCAACCTACTCTCACAAAATCTCAGACAGCACGTCGCAACGCAGCCCATTCCTCGCAATATGCATCCGTACCACCCTAGAGGACGCCGAGTACTTCGAGTACAGAGGCTGCAACGACTGAAAAACCACCCTGACGTTTATAATACAGACGTCAGACCCTACACTAAGCAGCAAGGGCTCCCACTTACACTCTCGCAGTAGTCGACCAGGGTAAACATGGCAACTTCATGCCCATACGTACCTCATCCTTCATGTCAGCCGAGGCAACTGCCGTCGCTCTCGTCATTCGAATGGCAGACCAACAGCATATTTCTGCTTACGTGATCTCAGACTCTCAGGCAGCTTGCCGCATGTACCTCAAGTAAATATAACCGACAGGGCCATCAAGCTATTGCGGAGCAAACCATGGGTTATTTTTGTGTCCAGCCCATACAAGCCTTGAGGGCAATGAACTAGTTCATTGCCAAGCTCGAGTAATCAGCGACCGAGCCACACGACCACCAACCGCTGAAGAGGATGCAGATGAAGGGGTGACTTGGCGTGCCATCTTATACAAAGATTAGATCGCCGCATCGGGGCACCTCCTCACAAGGACCTCGATAGAGATGAAGCTTGGGAGTGGCACCGCCTGCAGACTAATACATTCCCAAATCTGCATAGGCTTCACATCATGTACCCCTAGAGATATCCCAACGCATACCCGTGGTGTGGAGATACTCCTACTCTAACACATATAGCCTACAGCTGTTTTCAGTGACTACCACAGTCGACATAGGTCATATGCAACCCATACAAACATGGTCGTGGGAGGCGTGACTCACTGAACGAACCCTGGGAGGCCAACTGGCGACCATGGATCAGGCCTGCCGAGCCGCTGTAGCCAGTATAGCCTTAAAAGAAGGGCACCACCCGCGATGGATCACATTGTTTAAATAAATGTTGCGTACGTCCCGAGACACTTTCAAGCATGGCTGTCACTCAATGGATAAACACCTGCTTGTCACCCTGAGGACATGTTTTTTTACTCGAACTGATGTTTATTGGTTTATTTTATTCTACCTTATACTTCAGTTTACGGACAGCAGTTATTATTTTTTTGCCCACAACCAATGACGCCGGCACCAACGCCGATGGCTAGCGTGCAATTGGACTGCAAAACTTCAAGGAGACGACCTGTTCAATTCTATAGCCTTGTAAAAATCTACATTTCTCAATAAGCGTCAAACAATGAATTCGATTGCAACAAATTGTAATATACAAATTAAAGCTAGCAGCTTGCTTTCGCGTATCCCATCTCGCCCAAGCCTACATTTTATTCCTACCTTTAATTGTCTCAACGTCCTAAAGGCCATTGTGCAAAGAAGTTGAGGTGAATATCCAGCGATGAAATTGAAACTAAAGCAAAGATAAGAGAATGTGGACACGCTTAAGCACTAAAGTAACCTCCTCTCTCTCCGGCCACCTGTATGCAACCAACCTTCAATTCTCCTGCCTGCTCCAGTCGCCTCCAATATGCTATGCTTATACTCTTTCTTTAAATCCCTCTTCCTCAACATTCTTTTTTTCCCTGCCTCTTTTTTTATATTCAGGAATACAAGGCTACGCTATGGACAGTGCGGGCTTCCTATGTTCTTATGTGTTTCGTTCTTCACACACCAAAATTTGTCTCCTTAAGTTATGAACCAACTAGTTCAAAAACATGCCATCAGTGCTTCATGTGTGCACGCATTGCTATTTCCTTACATGTTTTCTTCCAGCAGTTTAAACATACCTGCTAAAAGATATCTCGGATAGCTGAGCTTGGCTTAATTATCTCCACTTTAAACCGTCACCGGAATACTGGCACGCTTGATTACCTTGATTTCACAGTGGTGAGCTTAGCAGCAATGATCCTGAGCATGACTAATACCCCGTGTCTGGTTCCCCCTTCGCCTATAAGTCCCGCAGGCGGGATAATTTCAGAGATTCTTTTTTGAAAGTGGTGTTGTCGATGTATCATCACAACCGCGTTCATTCGCAAAACATGTTTACAGGAGCACAAGCAGGCGAAAACGGTGTCCGTATCCTGCTGTGTATGCAATTTGATAGTAGGAAGCGGCGTTCGAGGTTACGTTAAAAAAAAGATTGTTACTTACAGCATCACCGATAGTAAACATGATGAGGCGAGCAATATGAGCGCAGTAACTGATAGGCGCATGGTGTAACGCGCATCAGGTTCGGCTGCTTCATTATAACGGGCGCATGCATCATAACGTGAATGGGAGGATGGGTCCGCTGGAGCGGGTGGCAAGCGGCGTGCGTGAAGGAAAAAATTGGCCCCGTATCTGCATGTTTCTGCAAGTGTCGTCCAAAGACGATAGTCTTGCGTGTGGAGAGAGTGAACAACATATTTATTTGATGTTCTTCGCAAGGAAATCGGTGAGTGGTATTCTGGAGGTGCTGCGTAAGAGTGCCTCTAACGTTTAGCGGAGGTGAACGAGCGCATCAAGTCACTTCACACGTGAGACATGAGTGCCATCTGACAGTTTTCTTAGAAAACAAAGCGCGTGGCTCTGAGAAGGGTGTGCGCGCCAATCTCAGAGGTGATAAGGTGTAGAACGCAAGGTGACAAGTAGGTGCCGCCACCGTCTCGTCTTAGAAAAGCGTAGGAAACACTCCCCGTTCCGTGCAAGCGTTGCATGGTCAGCGCAGCGTGATAGGCGCTACGGTCCTTATAATTACTTATGTATGCCTTTTCTAGTAAAGACGCACATGCAGAATATATACGTGTTGTTATGGTGCTCCAGAGATGCTAAATAGTTCTTTTTTAATTAACAATTGCACAAGCATGAACGCTCAAGCTTGAGCAACATTGATGGGCGCAGCGGATGGGGTCGATCGTTTCAAGTACCCGATGCCGGTAAGAGTGAACAAACAGACAAATGTACAGACAGACAGACAGAACGAAATTCGTGCGTCGAAGGTCCCCAAGAAAGACCATCGTCTTTAAAAGTGCGGAAATTTTGCGATGGCGCCGCAGTCGCCTTCTCCTGAAGCTCCGGCTTATCCGGGCTGTTGATTCGGCGGAGCAGCGGCTGACCGCGGTCGTTGACTACGAGAGCATCGAGCTGCCGTCTGTTCGGCGTGTCATCGTCTGTTCGAAACTCCAATGCTCGCTCGTTGTTTTTACAATTCGTTCACTAGCTACTTTGAATATCCTTTGCGCATAAAAAAATCAAACGCAGTGAAGCTAGCTTTACTACTATTAGCCACGAGCAAAAGTGTTAAGCGAAAGTAACGTAGTGTCTCCTACGAGCTTTTCGTGAGACGTGGTGCGACGCCATCCGTGGCTTTTCACGAACGCTGTTGCAACGCTGCGGGAACTCGTGACGGCGAAGCTGCCGCCGGCGTTCACCGCACGTGGCTATAACCATGGCAACATCTGCGGTAACCTTCAGATGAAGGCGTTTGCGGAGCCTCGTATATTTTCAGCAAAAAATGCTTCAGCGCGCAGCCCTGTGTGGACCCGCTCCCCTCTCCTAGTACTCGCTTATCATAACCAACCATCGTCGTTATCGTCTCCGCCTATATTTTGCTTGCATTCTAGGCGTGATGGCATATATGTCCCTGCATTACACCAGCGAGTGCTGTAACGCACGTAACTCGTGGATAGTGGCACTACCTAAGCCATAAAAAATGCAGAATTAAGGCATGGTACTTTGCATCCTGCTTGCCTGTCTCGTCTCTTTGAGCCCAAATGATACTAGTTAGGCTGTTATGATAGTAAAGCTACCGGAATGACGCTAGCGCCTACAAAGAGCTTCTAGCACAACCGGAACCTTGTGCAAATTTTGGTTCTTTTCTGCTTCAGCCAAACCCCTATCCTGTCGGTTTTCTTCGCTCATCATGCTAAGTGCCAATCACTCGATCGGTATGTCCCTTTTCTGTGGTGCACCGGTCAATAGAATCCCCCTTCTAGAGAGCGATCGTGATGCTGTCCGCATGCCGCATATCTCGCGCACCACGCGCAGGAAAAACCAGACGGAATGGTAATGGAAGCAAAAGAAGAAGAAAGAAATAACACCCTTGAGTTAAGGTATGAGCAAAGATGGGATGAGTGCGCACGCATAAGTACAGTGGCTCTATAGCAGACGCGGAAGAAATTGTTCCTATATACTGATTGGAAGCGGGCGCGTTGATCTGAAACCTTCGGACGTATATCTTTCTGTTTCTTTTTATTAGTATCCAGTGGCGGTGCCAATTCAGTGAGCCTCCGATTACAATTATTTGGATCGCTATACAAGGCTAAACACAAGGCAGCTCTGCTGTATAGCGTCCGATGAATAAAGGGGTACCACCGCTTCGTCTATCGACTGTTGCATTTGCCTGTGCGATTGATGTTTGGTCCACTTCATGACACGTTTGCCTCCCACCGCATTTTTCTTAACTCATGCTAAACAGTGCCCCCTTTGAGATAGATTAAGGAGATAAGCATTCCCAGATACTGTCACTATTGGGCGACGAGTATGCTCTTCTATACAGCATGATGTAGTAACAAATCTTTTTGCCAAAGGAACAAGATATTTTGCAATAGCACCATCGAGCTGCTTGACACAGTATGTCTAGTTGATACTCAAAAAATTATGAAGTCGGAATGCGCCATGCTGGGACCCTTGTTGTCCCGTTTTAACCTGTCAATATTGCTTTTTGAGTCCAATTCTTTAATATGCTTTAGTGTATCGAGAGCAGCCGCTTGTGTAAAAGTGCATGTGTTTGTATGTGTCCCACATAGTGCTGAAGAACTATTAATGGCACTATCAATATTATCAATTGTTCTGTACAATCAAACTATGAATATAACTATCGGTATGAGTAATGATATTAATATCGGTAAAATAATAATGGATTATCCCTCTATCATAGCATTCGGTATAACAAGCAACTGAAGCGTGTCTTCACAGAGGTAGATCAGCGTTTAAAATTGGTTGATATGTGAGGCTTAACGTCCTTAAACCACCATATTGTCACGGGGTCATGACGTGGCCGAAGACAGGAGACCTTGCGTTGGAATTTTACTGTTTATTTGGGCGAACCTGTGCCCGGTAAACGGAAAGTCCCATTACAATAGTCTTGAACTGATAGCTGCGAACGAAGCGTCGGCCGTCGATCAACTACTGACAAGCGGCGAAGTGCGTCGGCGTTTATACTCTTGTCATCGATTGTTCTAGCGTTATTGCTGGCGGTGGCATAGGTTCCAGAATAATCTGTACAGTTCGCAGAGTGGGCGTGATCTTATCGAAATGATCTACTAAAGTCTAGAAGTTTCTCGAAAACTGCACGCGCGTTTTGTGCTGAGGATTGTGTGGTGTTTTGGGGCGATAACAAAACTTGAGAAATGGAACGTGGCATTGCCCCCTTCGGAAAAAAAGGCATCATCCCGATGCTTTAAATAAAGATGAAGGTACAACAATAATGCAAGAAAGTACAATGAATAAATTACGATACAATAATAATACAAAAAAACACTGTTTCAGTTTGTTAACGCGTATGAAACGGCTTAAGGCGCGCGACATGGACGACTTCAGGTCGCGATCGGCGTCGTTGAGAGTTCGTGATGCCGTAAGGGACAACCTCGTAATCAAGTGGGCCGAGACGTCGAACCACCCTGTACGGTCCGAAGTACCGTCGCAGAAGCTTTTCACTTAGTCCGCGTCGGTGTATTGGCGTTCACACCCAAACACGTTCACCTGGCCGGTATTCCACGAAGCGTCGTCGAAGATTGTAAAGGCGGCTTTCGTTCGTCTGTTGATTCTTGATGCGGAGACGCGCGAGTTGTCGGGCTTCTTCGGCGCGTTGAAGGTATTCACTCACATCAAGGTTTTCTTCGTCGGTGACGTTGGGTAACATGGCATCAATCTTCGTTTCCGGGCTCCTTCCATAGACAATTCGCATGGAGATATCTGCGTCGTCTCCTGCACCGCCGTGTTGCATGCGAAGGTTACGAACGGAAGAATGGCGTCGCATCGACGTACATTGCCAGCATGTCGGCGATCGTCTTGTTTAGCCGCTCGGTGAGGCCGTTGGTCTGTGGGTGGTACGCTGTCGTCCGGCGGTGGTTTGTCTGGCTGTATGCCAAGATCGCTTGAGTTAGGTCAGCAGTAAATGCCGTTTCTCTGTCGGTGATAAGCACCTCCGGGGCACCGTGACGTAGGACAATATTTTCGACGAAGAACTTAGCTACCTCGGATGCACTGCCTTTTGAATGGGCTTTCGCCTCGGCGTAGCGAGTGAGGTAGTCGGTAGCTACCATGATTCATTTGTTTCCGAAAGCCGACGTCGGGAACGGCCCCGGTAGGTCCATATCAATCTGCTGGAAAGGTCGGTGAGGTGGTTCAATTGGCTGCAGAAGTCCCGCCGGCCTTGTCGGTGGTGTGTTGCGTCGTTGACAGTCCCGGCATGTCCTCACGTAACGAGTGACGTCGGTGGTAAGACGTGGCCAATAGTACCTTTCTTGTATCCTCGCGAGCATGCAAGAAACACCGAGGTGCTCTGCCGTTGGGTCGTAGTGCAGGGCCTGCAGAAGTTCTGGTCGCAGAGCTGAAGGCACCACATGGAGGTACTTGGCTCTAAGCGGTGAAAAGTTTTTCTTTTGGAGAAGACCGTTTCGCAGAAAGAATGATGCAAGTGCGCGCTTGAATACTTTCGGGACTTCGGCGGTCCTGCCTTCGAGGTATTCTATTAGGGCCTTAAGTTCCGGGTCGGCCCGCTGTCGTTCAGCGAAGTCGTCGGTGGTTATCGTTCCCAAGAAGTAGTAGTCATCCGGGTCATCGGGTGGTGGTTGGTCGACAGGCGCACGAGAGAGACAGTCGGCGTCGGAGTGTTTCTTGCCGGACTTGTAAACGACGGTAATGTCATATTCTTGAAGTCTCAGGCTCCATCGTGCGAGGCGACCTGAAGGGTCCTTCAACCTGGCTAGCCAACACAAGGCGTGGTGGTCGCTCACAACTTTGAAGGACCTGCTGTAGAGGTAGGGGCGATATTTCAACGTAGCCCAGATGATGGCGAGGCACTGCTTTTCGGTTGTGGAATAATTCGCTTCTGCTTTGGATAGCGATCGGCTGGCGTAACTAAAAACCCATTCAAGTCCATCAGCCCTCTGCACAAGAACAGCGCCCAGACCTACGCTGCTTGCGTCAGTGTGCATTTCTGTCTCAGCGAATTCGTCGAAATGAGCAAGTAACGGAGGCGTCTGGAGGCGATGTTTAAGCTCCTGGAAGGCGTGTTCCTGCAGCGTTTCCCTCTTGAACTCCCCGTCGGTTTTGGTGAGGTTAGTGAGTGGATCGGCGATGCGGGCGAAGTTTTTTACGAACCGCCTATAATAGGCGCACAGGCCCAGAAATCGGCGCACCGCCTTCTTGTCAGTGGGCGGGGGGAAATCGGTGATGGTGGCTGTTTTCCGTGGATCGGGACTAACTCCAGACTTGCTAATAACGTGCCCCAGAAACAAGAGCTGCTCGTATGCAAATCTGCACTTTTCTGGCTTCAGAGTGAGTCCGGACGTATTGATGGCTTGAAGTACAGCTTCAAGGCGCCGACGATGCTCGTCGAAACTCGAGGAAAACACGACGACGTCGTCCAAGTACAGAAGACAAGTCTGCCACTTCAATCCTGCCAGTACTGTATCCATAACGCATTGAAAAGTTGCAGGCGCTGAGTAAAGGCCGAAGGGCATCAACTTAAACTCGAAGGGGCCGTCCGGTGTTATAAACGCCGTCTTCTCTCGGTCTCTTTCGTCGACTTCGATTTGCCAATAGCCAGTCTTGAGGTCCATTGACGAAAAGTACTTGGCGTTATGGAGCCGATCAAGTGCGTCGTCTATTCGTGGGAGAGGATACACGTCCTTTCTTGTGATTTTGTTCAGGCTGCGATAATCAACGCAGAAACGTAGGGTCCCATCCTTTTTCTTCACTAACACCACGGGGCACGCCCATGGACTCTTGGACGGCTGTATGATGTCATCCCGCAGCATTTCATCAACTTGTCTCTTCATGGCCTCACGTTCTCGCGTCGAAACCCTGTAGGGAATCTGACGGAGTGATCTGGCATTTTCTTCGATTATGATGCGATGTTTCGTTATTGGAGTCTGCCGAATTTTTGATGACGGTGAAAAGCAATCTTCGTATTGCAGGAGCAGGGCCTTGAGCTGTTCTTTCTTATGGTTCGGAGGTCTGGAATTGACGTCGAAAGCTGTGGGAGGGGCTTGGGTCCTCTGAGCAGGTTCCGCAGAATCGGCGAGGCCGAAAGCACTTGTGGCGTCCACAATTTCTTCGATGTACGCTACCGTTGTTCCTTTGTTCACATGTTTGTACTCATTGCTGAAATTCGTGAGCATAACTGTTGCTCTGCCTCTCCGCAGCTCTGCAATTCCTCTTGCGACACAAATATTTCGGCTGAACAACAGATGCTGACTGCCTTCAACGACGCCTTCCAGGTCAGGTGATTTCGGAGCGCCGACTGAAATAATGACGCTGGAGTGAGAGGGAATGGTGACTTGTTCTTCCAGCAAGCACATTCAAGGCATGGTTTCCTGACGGCGTGCACGGCGGTAGCGCTTCTTCTGCGGATAACGTTATCGACTTTGTTTTTAGGTTGATGACAGCACTATGGAGGCATAAGAAGTCCATGCCAAGGATGACATCTCTCGAGCAACGCTACAGGACTACGAAGTCTGTAGGATAAATACGGCCGTTAATAGTGACTCTCGCTGTGCAGATTCCTGCAGGCGTTACGAGATGACCTCCGGCTGTGTGGATTTCAGGGCCTTCCCAAGCTGTCCTAACTTTCTTTAACTTCGCGGCGAACGACCCACTGATGACGGAATAGTCGGCTCTAGTATCGACGAGAGCGGTTACACTGTGGCCATCGATAAAAACGTCGAGGTCGCTAGTTCGCCGTCTTGCATTACAGTTAGGGCGAGGCGTCGGGTCACGACTGCGTCGGCTTGTTGCGCTGCTTCCATGTTGCGTCGTCCGGCCACCTTCGGTAAGTGAGCTTTTGCCGTGAGGGCTTTGCCTTGTTGGCGTTGTGTTCGGAAAGCTCCATTGCGACGGCGTCGTCGTCGGAAGATCTTCGGTAGTTCGTCGCACAGCAACCGCTCCTCCATCGATTGCTGCCCTTAGTTTCCCGGATACGGGCTAGGAGACCGGCCCCGCATCGAGCCAGTGTATTGCCGGGGGTGCGGTAACATGCGGCGGCTGGGCGACGGCGAAAGGGACGGACTTCGTGGTGTCCACTGAGTTCCTGCCAGGTAGTCGCCAATGTCACGTGGCCAATCTCCTGGCTGCGGACGCGGTGCATTGGCGGCGAAGCCACGCAGTCCCATCTGTCGGTACTGGCAAAGGCGGTATGTGTGCCCGGCCTCGCCGCAGTGGTAGCAGAGCGGGCGGTTGTCAGGTGCACGCCTAACGTCCGTTTTCCTCGGCGCACTGCGCTGGCCCGCTGGGGAACGGTAGGACGTCCTTGGAGGTAGTGGCGGCGGTGGCATCTGGCGACACATGTGCGACGGGGCGGCGTTTTGGCGTGGACGGAGAGGAGCGTTGTGGCGCACTGTAGCGGCGTAGCTCATAGTTTCTGGCTTGGGCAGCGGTGTTTGGGGAATTTGAAGCGATTGCCGGACTTCTTCTCGCACAATGTCGGCGATCGAATCCACTTGAGACTGCGCCGAAGGCAACAGTTTGCGCAGCTCTTCCCGCACGATCGCTCGGATCGTTTCACGCAGGTCTTCGGAGTCACTGGCTTGAGCAGCAGCGCAGTCTGGAGTCAGGCGACGATTATACTGTCTGGTGCGCATGTCCAGGGTTTTTTCGATGGTGGTCGCCTCGGATGCAAATTCTTGGACTGTGTTCGGTAGATTCGTCATTAGTTCCGCGAAGAGCTCCTGTTTGACCCCTCACATGAGGAAACGAACTTTCTTCCCCTCAGGCATGTCTGGGTCAGCATGACGGAATAGGTGGGTCATCTCCTCTGTGAAAATTCCAACCTTTTCATTTGGTAGCTGAACCCGGATCTCTAGTAGAGCAGCGGCCCTCTCTTTGCGATCGACGCTTGCGAACGTTTGCAGAAATGCGCCGCAGAAGACATCCCCCGTTCGGAGCATGGACTCTGATTCTCTAGCCAGGTTCTTGCGGTGTCTTCCAGGTAGAAGTACTCACGACGGAGCTTTTCTTCGTTGTCCCAGTGGTTGAGGTCGGCCACACGGTCTTATGTTTCTAGCCAGGTTTCCGGGTCTTCAAACGATGACCCGTGGAACGTTGGTGGTTCCCTGGGTTGATAAATGACTATCGCGGGCTGGGACGCTCCGGTTAACATTTTCGCTGGAGTCGAGGTCATGGCCTTGGTCTTCCGCGCTTTGTCTTGTAGAAGGCCGTGCTCCGGTGGGAGACCTTGCGGTCGCCGGCTTGTTCGCTGCTCTTGGTTGGTGTCGGTGTCTTCTCCGCGACGTGGGCTGGGTTCACGGCTTGACGGGGGCGTCCGGTACATGAACGAAGCAGCACCTCCACCAGATGTCACGAAGTCGTGATGTGGCCGAAGACAGGAGACTTTGCGTTGAAATTTTACTGTTTATTTGGGCGAACCTGTGCCCGGGAAACGGGAAGTCCGATTACAATAGCAGTCTTGGACTGATAGCGGCAAACGTAGCGTCGGCCGTCGATCAACTACTGACAAGCGGCGAAGTGCGTCGGCATTTACACTCTTGCCATCGAATGTTCTAGCGTTATCGCTGGTGGTGGCATAGGTTCCAGAATAATCTCTACAGTTCGCAGAGTGGGCGTGATCTTATCGAAATGATCCACTAAAGTCCAGAAGCTTCTCAAAAACTGCACGCGCGTTTTGTGCTGAGGATTGTGTAATGTTTTGGGGCGATAATGAAACTTGAGAAACGGAACGTGGCAATATGATTATAAGGGACACCGTAGTGGAAGGCTCTGTAATTTCGACCACCTGGGGTTCTTTAACGTGCCCCCAAATCTCAGCACACGGGCCTACAACATTTCCGCCTCCATCGGAAATGCAGCCACTGCAGCTGGGATTCGATCTCGTGACCTGCGGGTCTGCAGCCGAGTACCTTAGCCACTAGAACCCCGTGATGGGGCAGATCAGCGTTTTTTGTGCTTTTTTTCGCCGAAAGGGGGAAAACTGAATGCTTTAGCATCGAGTTGTATGATCATCGATGAATGAGCAGCTCGAAACATGCAGCCTGCTCCACAAGCAGAAAGGGTGCACAACTACGAGAGTGAACCAACAAACTTTGCAGTTTGGCACTTGAACAGAGCGGCTCAGACAAAAATAAGGAAACACAAATCGAACGGACAAGTATACATACGAGGGGCGCAAACTAACAACTGCCTCGGTAATTACTTCTTCCAGTGTGAACAGTGTGCTTTTTTCGCAAACACTGCCGCTGTTGCCACTGCAGTGACCTTTATGCTCTTTCTAAGTGCTCAAAGATGTCCGGAAAACACAACACATAAAAAGCACCCCCATCAAGAGGTAAGCGCACGTGCGACGTCGGCCTGTAGGAGCGCGGGCGCATCGTAGCACGTGAGGTGACGAACTTTAGTCTGTTCCTTTCAAGCCGTGTCATCCACGTCACTGGAAATGACGACCACATGGCGTGTCGCCCAGCTCTAACTAGTGCCAAAGGTAAATGGCTCCTCTATATAGCACGCCCATAGAAGGCTGAAGAAAGTATGATGTGTGGCCGAGTCGTTTCACGCTGCACGCTATGGAGCGAGAGGTTGTAGGTTTTACTACCGGCGATGAAACCTTTTCTTCTAGATTTTTCTTAGCCATGTGTTAGCGTACATTTTACAACGTCATACCCGGTACAAAAATACGTCAGTGGAGGCATGCTGGACCTGGCCATAAAACAATTTTATGTTAAAAACTGTTGGTGGCGCAATGGGAAATAAGTTTATTGTACTCGGCTACAAGTCTAGAGCAGCGCGGCTTTTCTCCGTCACAGACACCAGCTCAACCAATGGCGTCACCTTTCATAAAGACGTCGGGCCAATCGCCTTCGCACCACCCTGACGAAAGGAAGCACAAAGCAGGTTGTTTCACGTTGAAGAGCTTCAAACAAGATGTCCGTCTCCACTATGCGCGGCAAGTAATTGGCATCAGATGACGCCGATAAAATCGCGGTCTCGTATGCTGGCTGTTCTGCTGTTTATTTGTATACCAATTTCAACTCCGCAAAGGGACTTCTTTGTGACGTGTACTCAGTGTTCGGTAACAAAATCAGCTTGGTGTTTCGTCTGATGCGTTAGTGCTCGATGCCGCATGCCTAGGAACAGCCGTGTATGCACGTATTGAAACAATTGCGAGAATGATTCGCACTTCAATATGCTGTGTGATACTAACCGGCTGTCATCATCATCTGCGGGTGTTTTATATTGAGTCTGAGGTGCTGTGCGTTCTGTCATTTTGTTGAATCTGCGTGTGTCGTATACGTTACTTCACAAAACCGAGCTCACACCAGCGACTGCGTCAAGTTGCTATAACCTAATGTTTATTTCTAACTGATGAATACACTCAGTTTTCATTAGTGATCCTGACATTCACTACTCTAACTTACCAATAAACTCTCTCGTGTGTTCTATTGTAACGCTGAAAAAAATAAATATTTATCTTAGCTCTAAGTGAAGGCCTATAGTTGAGCTGTACGTCGCTGACGCACTCATAGAAGCTTGGGTTTAAGCGCTGCCTGTAAGCGCAAAGCGGTGGACCTCGAGGTCATGTTGACGGAGCGACACTATTGCATAAAGAAAATCATTAATCGACAAAACGCCGTCCCAATTTTTTTATTTGCAAACTAGTAAAGTACTGCGAGTAGTATAAGTCAGCCGCGTGAATTCAACGCAGCGCAAACTTGTTTACCTATGTGCGTCCGTAGGAGCTGACTGAGGAGCAAGAAAGTTGACAGGCTTGTGTTCCTTAACCTGAATTCTAGGCTGACACTGAACAGTTAAGTTGAATTATTCAGGTGTTCCGAAAACAAGACCGTATGATTTGGCGGTACTTTGTGGTTTCAAATTTAGAATGCATTTTGTGACTTCTAATGCAATATAACTAGAAGTAAGTATCTAAATTGTGATGCGTAAGTAGCTGCTTCTAAATAAGAACTTTTGGACGGATGTATTGCTGCCTTTATACTGCTGAACAATTTTTCATTTGGCCAAAGATTTCACTTAAATTAGCTAAACTAAATAATGCTGATAGTAGGCTATCGCGAATTCTTTTTGGCAATATCACTAGCCTCCAACACCGCAGTTATTCACAATACTATTCAAATAAATATCTATAGTAATACTACCGACAGAACAAATAATTGAACAATCGATAACATTCTCAGTTAGCAGTTCTATTGATAGTTTTGTTTTTCAATATCGATAGTTAAAAATAATTTTCAATTCTATCAATCGTCAATACTTCTGCATCACTTGTCCTATGTGAACTAGGCGAACTATGTGAACTGTCATAAAGTGGGAAGCGCACCACAAACGCTTGGCGCATGCGTACATGCAGATGTGCACAACTACGTCTTTATTATTGAATCAATCAATCAAATGAAGTTAAAAAAAGTTGGGTGAAATTGCAGAAATATCCTCGAATTGGTATTGGTCAACCAGTTTTAAACCAATGAAGTGACCGAAAGCTCTGACTGGGGCGTGTTCTCTGGAACATTACAAAGTTTTCGGTCAGTGTTATTCTTCTATAGTATATTCACCACGCCAATGCAAGAACGTCCAATGGCAATTTGCCAGAAAACATCCTTGTTCTTTAACTATGATTTTTCTAGATTTATTCGCCTATGTTATCGTAGGCCATGGAGGGTCCTCGACGCTTCCCAGAAATGTGTTGTAATTTCAATCATATATATATATATATATATATATATATATATATATAATATATATATATATATATATATATATATATATTATATATATATATATTTATATATATATATATATATATATTGTGGTGACGCCTTCTAACAGTGGTTCTCCACCAACAATTTGGTGGACAGTGCTGTGCCCTTCTAACACCTTCGGTTAGCATTTGATGCCCCTGGAGCTTCGATCCCGCACCGTGCCTTCTACCATGCACCAAGACGCCGCACAGCAAACGCTTCCTCCTGCGCCGACGCCATGTTCCGGTGTCCCCCGCATCCGCGACCCTCCTGTCTTCACCGGCGCGGATGGCACCGACGTCGAGGACTGGCTTGCTATGGATGGATGGATGGATGGATGCTATGAGCGTCCCCTTTATAACGGGGTGGTGACAAGTATGCCACCAGGCTCGACAAAAAAAAAACCTTTTTATTCTTTTTTTTTTGTTGGCCTAATGCCTCTACTTCGATAAATTCTATCTTAATGGAAAAAAAGGTAAATTTTCAGCTTAAGTTCTCTGCCATTTACGGCACACTGTCCATATTTTATTTTTCCAATATTTATTTTTGTCCTTTCTCTCTAATTTTCTGCCACCAATACTCTAACCGTCTCTTACTTATTTCAATCGCGGGTGTGTTCAGCTTTCCATTGTTGTCCCTAAAACCCAAGGCTTCCTGTAGGCTCGTGTCCAAACGTACACCTGGGTGGATATCTCCACATTCAATCAGAACATGCTCCGCCGTTTCCTTATCTTTCCCGCAGCATGTGCATTGTTCTTCTTCTTTACTGAATCTTGCTTTATAACTACGCGTTCTAAGGCAACCCGATCTCGCTTCAAACAGTAAAGCGCTTCCCCTTGAATTATCGTAAAATGCCTCCCTCCTTATTTCATTTTTGCCCTTTCGGTAGTTACTCAAAGCCGGTTTTTTCTCCATAGCTGCCATCCAGTAAATCCTCTCCGCCTCCCTGACTTTTCCCTTAACGCTCTTTGTTGACATATGGCTTACAATACCAGCCGTATATTTACTAGTGAGCCTTCTAGTTCTTTTTCTCCACTGTGTGTCCACGCTCTTCCTATACAAATAACGGAACACCTTCTCTGCCCATCTACTCTCCTTCATATTTCTTAGCCGTTCTTCGAACCTTATTTTGCTCTGCGCTTCCCTCGCCTCAAAACCTGCCCACCCCATATCGCCCTTTACAGCCTCGTTTGTCGTCTTCCCGTGAGCACCCAACGCGAGGCGTCCCACAGTCCTTTGATTTACATCCATTCCCGATTGCACCTCTGCCCTCATGCACACCACTGAGTTCCCAAAAGTAAGCCCTGGAACCATTACACCCTTCCACAGACCTCGAAGCACCTCATACCTATTGTATCCCCACAACGCTCTGTGCTTCATTATTGCCGCATTCCTCTTTCCCTTGCTGCCGAGGCTTTTTCCTGTACCTCCATGTATCTATCACTCTCATTTACCCATACTCCAAGGTACTTGTATTCACTTACCCTCGGTATTTCTTGGCCTTGTATGGACACCGTCTGATCACAGGGATCATTGAATACCATCAATCCACACTTCGTTACACTGAATCCTAGTCCAAGAGCTTCACCTTCCCTTCCGCATATATTCGCCAGCTGCTGTATATCATCTCGACTGTCCGCAAATAAGACGATATCGTCCGCATAAAATAAACCTGGAAGCTTCTGCTCAATCATCATGCCGCCCTGTTTGTGTGACAGATTAAAAACAATGTTGCTACCTTCTAGCGCTTTTTCCATACTCACCATGTACAGCATGAATAACAGCGGGGACAAAGGACATCCCTGTCTCAGACCCCTGCTAACCTCAACGTTCTCTTTGCTACGCATTCCTTCCCACTCTATGCAAACTGTATTTTCTCGGTATATCTCCCTCAAAAGCTGTATACAGTCGTCGCCCATGCCCATTCCTTTCAATATATCCCACAAAATTTTCTGATTAACGTTGTCGTATGCCCCAGTGATGTCTAGAAAAGCCACGTACAAGGGCCTATTCTCTATTTTAGATATTTATATACACTGAGTGAGAACAAACAGGTTATCGTCTAACCGCCTGTCGACTCGAAATCCGTTCTGAAGTTCTCCCAAAATATCGTTATGTTCGGCCCATGTTTCTATTTTCATTTTTACTGCTTGCATCGCCAACCTGTATAGTACCGATGTAATGGTTAGTGGTCTATACGAGCGAATCTTGTCCTTTTCTCCCTTGCCTTTATAGATTAAGTTCATTATACTTGTCGCCAACTGTCCGGTAATTGTCCGTCCTTTAAGCTTTTTTCTACTGCTTTTAACAATGCTTCTTTAGTGTTATGTCCTAGTTCGTTAATGAGGCTAACGGGAATCCCATCTAAACCCGCGGCAGTGCGCTTTGGAATTTTTCCTTCGGCCTTTTTCCAGTTGAAATTATCAAGTACTAGCTCTTCCTCTGTTGCTTTCTCCGCCACACTTTTACTCACCGGGGAGATCCCCTGGACGCTCTTTTGAAACGAATCGGCTGTTACCTTTTGGATGTAACCTAGAGCTTCGTACCCTTCCAATTGATTTCCTCCTTCATCTAGAATATGTTGTTGCGTTGTGACAGACTTCCTACCTAGCGCCTTTATGTGGCTCCAAAAATCCTAGGCGCGGCCTCCTTTTTTTCGTGTATCTCTGTCATCCAGCGTTCACTTTCACCTTTAATTTTTGCCTCTACCAATTTCTGTACAAGAGATTTTTTCTCTAAATATATTTCCCATATTTTTTTGACTTCGCCCTGCGGCCACTTCTCCTTTTTTTGCCTTTCTATGCTCCCGTGATGCTTCGCGTCGCTTCTCGATCGCCTCCCGGATTTCCTTGTTCCACCAACTTTTTGGCTTCCTTTTTCCTTTCCAGCAAACAGTTTTCTTCTCTTTCCCTATCTCCTTCGTCATTAGATGTAACAGCTCACTATACTCCCAGTCCTTGCCTGGTATTTCGCCTACTTCTTCCTCGACTCTTGCGGCTATATTTATTATTTGTTTGTCATTTAATACGAGCTGCCAGACTTTGATTCCATGCTCATATTTTCAGTTTCGTATCCCATTTGTAATGTTATTCGTTTATGATCACTACCCAAGCTGGTAATGCCTTCCTCGTCTATCCTCATTTCTGTCAGGTTGTGGTAAATTCCTTCAGTCATGAGACAATAATCAATACTTGATTGCTTGTTTCCGACTTCCCATGTGATCTGGCCGTCACATTTAGGCCCCGTGTTAACTATCTCCAGACTATGTTGCTCGCAAAGATCTAGTAATAACTTCCCATTGGTGTCTGAATATCCGTCAAGGTCATGTATGTGGGCATTCATGTCCCCTAGAAGGATGATTTCGGCCCCATTACCAAATTCCTTAATATCCGCACTCATGCAATCCACTATCTCCTGATTCTTTTCTCTGCAGTTATTCCCCGTCCACAAGTAGGCTACCCCTAGCCACGTTTCCTTTTCACCTACTGTGCCCAGAACCCAGAGGTGCTCTGAACACGTCTGTTTCACTCTAGCCCATTTGGCTCCGCGGTGAATTAGCATTCCTACACCCCCACCTTTCCTTTCCGATATGGTCCTGTTACACCCTTCCCAAACATAATTTTTAATATGTGGTGGCTCTTCCAAGTCTCTAAGGTGTGTTTCTGTAACCGCATACACGCCTATCTGTTCTTTGTTTAACTGCTCCTCAATCTCTAACCATTTGGCCTTCTTTCTGCCACCCTGCATGTTTATCTAACTAATTGCAACACGCGCCTTTTTCCTTTTTCTTTTACCTTTTTTCTGGTTTTTCGCAATTCTACCTGTCAAAGCGTCCTCCTGGTTGTTTTCCCTGTTACGAGCTACCCCGGACTCCGAAGGGCCCGTGAGCCCCCCAAAAAGCTACTGCGCGTCCTGCCAGTCGCCAGCCCACCTCGTGTCCCAGCCTCTTATCGAAATGAATCTTGTCTCTTTGGAATCCACCCCACCTGTGCACTTCCCTGTTTAAATCCACTACCTCGAAACCCTTCTCTC
This sequence comes from Rhipicephalus microplus, assembly GCF_013339725.1. Taxonomy (NCBI): domain Eukaryota; kingdom Metazoa; phylum Arthropoda; class Arachnida; order Ixodida; family Ixodidae; genus Rhipicephalus; species Rhipicephalus microplus. Next base: position 113,575,535 of record NC_051170.1, on the reverse strand, counting down.
GACTAATTCGCCATATCTCTTTGTTTGCGTCGACAACCGCTCTTTGCAGGTTGACGTTGCGTACTGGTACTTCTGGTACTGTGCATACTACAATTTGCACCTGGGGGGGACACGGTGCGCATGCCATCCCCCCCTTTCGCCAAGGTCGTCGCTAGTCCTGACGATTCTTTTTTAAGGACGTCATTTAACCCTCCGCAATTACACGAGGTTACGATTGTTAGCTTTAGCTGCGAGTTGTTCACCCGCTTGACTCATTACTGTCCCCAGCGTTTGTCCTGGGAACGTCCCTATCGCAACTCTCTTGTCGCCTTTCACCCTTTCTTTGATTGCCGCTGCGCATCGGACTAAATTTGCTATGTACGAACGCGTCAGCGTCCCCAATCATTGGGACGAGACAGGTAAACTCGGCAACCTGGTTTTCTACCTCGCGTGTGTGGCCGGCATGTGGTACAACAACCACGCATCCGATTTCCCCACTTGGTCCGCTTTTAAAACCGCCGTCGTCGACGTGTTCGGCCGTCCTGCCGTTCGTAAGCTCCAAGCCGAACAGCGGTTACGTGAACGAGCACAGCAGGCCGGTGAGTCCTTCACAAGCTACATAGAGGACATCCTTGACTTGTGCAAGAAAGTGGACGCGAGCATGTCAGAGGCCGACAGAATTACCCATGTTCTAAAAGGCATCGCCGACGATGCCTTCACCATGCTCCTGGCCAAGAACCCTCGCACTGTGGCCGAGATCATTACACTTTGCCAAAGTTACAACGAGCTGCGACGCCCGCGCTCGATGACCCGTCGACCACCCTCACGTGACGCTGATCTCTCGGCCTTGTCAACACTTCCTGATCACACCGCCTTGCTTGCTGAAATCAAGTCATTCGTGCGTGAGGAAGTTGCCCGCCAGGTCTCTTTGCTGGCCTTTTCTTCCCCGCAACGTGCTGAACAGTCGTCAAGCACACTTCTGCCTCCCCTCCGCCGAGCCATTCAGCAGGAAATCGCGGAGGTCGTTCCAGAATATTACCAGCCCCCTCCAGTATCTACACCACTCAGTTACGCCCAAGTTGTCGCCAGGCCACCCCCACCGATTCCTGTGACTGGCCCTCTTGGTTACACCGAAACCATCGCCAGACCCCAGGCCTTCGGAGAAATTGTTCCGCCTACATATACCGACGTCATCCACGTGCCCCGTGTGCCACCCACTATGCAGTTATATCAGCAGCCGGCTCGCCCATCGCGTTCTTCGACATGGATGGGACCCGCGAACCGATGGCGCACTGCGGACAATCGCCCCATCTGCTTTGCTTGTGGTTGCGTCGGTCACGTAGCACGCTACAGCAATCGTGTGCAGCGACCGCAGGTCGCCTCCGATTTTTCCAGCCAATCGAGCCGCTTTTATGACCAACCGCCACCTACGTCACCGTCGTCCCGCCCCGCTCCATCTACCCGCCGCTCACATTCTCCGCGACGTCGCTCACTGTCGCCAATGCGGCAACGTTCACTAGAGGGTGACCAGGAAAACTAGTCGTCGCAGTCCACGAGGCAAGGGCTGCGACGCTGTCGAACTGCGGAAGCCCTCAGGAAAGACCATCGAACGTGATAGACGTGCTTGTGAATGGTGTTCGTGCATCTGCCCTTGTAGATACTGGAGCCGCCGTATCTGTGATGGACGCAAAGCTTAGCCGATTACTGCGCAAAGTGACCACGCCACTTTCCGGGCTCTCCCTCCGTACAGCCAGCGCCCAAAGCATTCACCCTACAGCGATGTGTACAGCCCGCCTCATGATTCAGGACGTGATGTATGCCGTCGAATTCATCATAATTCCTTCATGCTCTCACGACGTCATCCTAGGATGGGATTTTCTCTCCCGCCACGACGCCGTCATTCATTGCACACCAGCAGAAATAGAGCTGACACCATTCTCTTCTTTGACGCCGGCTGACAGTCCATCTACTGCAAGCAAATTACTCGTCAGAGACAACACGCAAGTGCCTGCAAACTCGTCCGTGGCGTTGTCGGTCTACTGTGCAAGACTTTCAGACACCACTGCACTCCTCTCACCATTTCATCGTGTTTTCACCAGAAAAGGTTTGCTGGTTCCTTTCGCGACCGTGCAAGTAACTCGCGGCAGCACCACTATTTTTGTTCTGAACTCATCCCCGTACAGTGTTACGTTGGTGCGAGGGGAATGTCTCGGCAGCGTGGAACCCATCGAAGACGCACAAGTCATGGATCAACCTGATGACACGCACTGCCGAAGTTCCAATACGCTTAGTGCTGTTTCTACAATCTGTTTCATCATCCGCTGATGTATTGGTCCTTCCATTGCCGACAAACCTTACGCCGGTCCAGCGCTCCCAGCTTCTGGCCCTGTCGGAAGAATTCCGCTCTTCTTTCGATGTCTCTCAACCTTCTCTCGGCCGCACATCCACTGTTACGCATCGCATTGACACAGGCGCACAACCACCACTACGGCAACGTCCATATCGCGTATCTCCCACAGAACGCCGTGTAATCAACGAGCAAGTGGACGACATGCTACGCCGCAATGTTATTCGACCCTCTAACAGCCCCTGGGCGTCTCTTGTCGTTCTCGTCGCGAAGAAGGACGGTTCTGTGCGGTTCTGTGTGGACTACCGACGTCTCAACAAGATCACTCATAAGGAACGTGTACCCACTACCGCGTGTGGATGACGCGATTGACAGCCTGCAAGGAGCCGAATTCTTTTCATCTCTAGATTTGCGCTCAGGGTACTGGCAAGTACCTATGGCTGAGGACGCTCGACCGAAGACCGCTTTCGTCACTCCCGACGGCTTGTACGAATTCAACGTCATGCCGTTTGGGCTGTGAAATGCGCCTGCCACCTTTGAGCGCATGATGAATACCGTTCAGCGTGACCTAAAATGGCACACGTGCCTGTGCTACCTCGGTGACGTCGTCGTTTTCGCTCCGGACTTCTCCACGCACCTTCAACGCCTGCGGCATGTTTTAACGCGTCTGAGTGACGCCAGTCTGCAACTGAACCTAAAGAAGTGCCGATTTGCAGCTCGGCAGTTGACAATACTCGGCTACGTCGTGTCCAAGGACGGAATTCTCCCCGATCCAGCTAAGCTTCGGGCCGTGACCGAGTTCCCCAAGCCGACATCCATCAAGGAACTGCGCAGTTTCATAGGACTGTGTTCCTACTTTCGGCGCTTCATCCGAAACTTCGCGTCTATCGTATCGCCGCTGACAAAGCTCCTCGGTAGTAACGGGCCTCTCCATTCGTGGTCATCACAGTGTGACGACGCATTCACAACGCTCCGTCGTTTACTGACGTCGCCTCCCATACTCCGCCACTACGACCCTACTGCCCCTACAGAGGTACACACGGACGCCAGTGGTGTCGGTCTCGGCGCTGTCCTTGCGCAGCGCAAACCAGGGTTCTCGGAATATGTCGTGGCGTATGCAAGCCGTACGCTTACAAAAGCCGAGACTAATTACACCGTCACTGAGAAAGAATGTCTGGCAATCGTCTGGGCCCTTACCAAGTTCCGACCTTATTTATATGGTCGCCCATTTGATGTAGTCACCGGACCATCACGCACTATGCTGGTTGTCATCATTGAAAGATCCCTCAGGCCGTCTCGCCCGGTGGGCACTTCGCCTGCAAGACTACGACATCCGCGTGCTGTACCGCAACGGAAGGCAACATGCTGACGCCGACGCCCTGTCGCGCTCTCCCTTGCCTGACGACAATGCCCACGACTCAGCGTTCTCACCTTGCCGTTTCTTCCATTAGCATTCATGCCGTTGCTACTGAATAGCGCAAGGATCAATGGATTGCCTCACTGATACACTTGCTGACTGATCCATCCACTCGCGCGTTGCGTCGTCAAGCCCACCATTTCGCCGTTCGCGACGACCTTCTCCACCGACGAAATTACAGCGGTGACGGCCGTCAGTGGCTACTAGTCATACCCCGCACCTCCACCAAATTGTTGAGACGTTTATTGGCGTACGCTTGTCGACGATGCTTGACAGCGACACTCAATGCGGGTGCCGACTCTCAGCACGAGCTGCTCTTCTTCTTGCTAAAAAGGGCAACCCACTAGAAGGCGCTGGAGAGGACGACCCACTGTTCGAAGGCTTCACCACAATATATATATATATATATATATATATATATATATATATATAATAGTATATATATATATATATATATATATATATATATTATATATATATATATATATATATAGGCAGGCATGGTGGTTTAGTGGCCGTAGCGTTGCATGTAGTCCAGTAGATCCTCCGTGAGCGGTCACAACGTGATTTATTTCGACGTTTCGGCCTAGAGTCTGGCCTTCATCAGGATTAAAGGTACAGTTTGTTGGTGCTCAGCTTTATACAATCTCAAATCAGAGGGAAAGGAAAGAGGAAAAAGACATAAAAAGGAAAAATGAAAAGTAAAAAAGAGAAAAAAAGAATATAAGGTGGACTCCCCTCGGGCGCCCCTCTTCCACTCTTCTCTCCACTTCCCCTTCATCTCTCTCCCCTTTCTCCCCTTCACCTTTCTGATGTCAGTGGTCTGTGTATGCTTCCTTTCACTAACGCATTCTTCCCGACCAGACGGCGCCTCCTGGCACTGGCGTTTCGGTGTGGGGCAAAAAAGAGCTTTTTTAGGACGTTCTAAGCCTTTAACTACTCGGAGCCCTGTCAACATTTCGTCGTAGAAAGAGGGGTACCGCGTATTGGGGCAGAGGCTGGTAAGCGGGCCTTTAGGAAGTTTTAGGCCTTTCACTACTCGGGGTCCCGTCAACATTTCGTCGTAAAAAGAGGGGTTCCGCGTATTGCGGCAGAGGCTGGTAAGCGGGCGCAATGCGAATTCCTTGCCCGCTTCTGGATTACGCGTCCCGGCTGTGCACAGGGTTGCTGTTGGACATGGCACAATTGAAATGCTTCACATTTAAAAAACAATTCTGGTTGCGTTATCGCCTAATTGTAACCTGAAGTGACAACTATATCTTTCGAAAACCCCATCTTGCTCACACGCGCTATCAGTCAAACTCACCTCTAGTCACCCTCCCACATGACAGTGTGTTTCAATAAAGCAGTTGTTGGTCTGCAATGTTCCTGTCCACTTCGTTTCTGGTGTCCGCGCTTTTAGCGCAGTTATATATATATATATTTTTTTTCAATTCCCCATGACAGCCTAAGCAGGACGAAGCTCTGAGAAGAAATAAAATATTCCATATAATTTTCAAAGCATAAGCCCTAATGATGAGTGTATAGGCCATCTATCGTCTTTCTTACCGGAAACTGAAAGAAAACCTTTAGCCGCCAAAAGCACGAGAATGTACCTTTTATTTGTACAGCTTATTCAGGCATTTATAACTCAGCGTGTCAGCGTTCCTTCAGCATTAGTTACATTAGTAAATTTAAGAATGACGGCAATAGTGGCCCATGGAGGTGAATATGTTCGATACGTTTCGGAATAGAGAAATTGATGATTTGGGAGCTCTGATAAAACGTCCGTTCGTTTTATTGAATCGTCTCAGTACACATAAAATATGTTTTGCGATACAGTATGTTTTCTGCATCGTTGTCTCTGCGTCACTGTTACATTGTCGCCTTGTGGGTCACGTGATACACGTTTTTACACTTCTGTACAGATGAAAAATGTTTACAATTTTCTATTTTAATTATACAACACTCCCTCTACTTTACATCTGCCACACAGCTTGCCCATTGAGTGCCATCTTCAAACTCTTCTCGTGGGAGGGCGACATTTTTTCTGTACTTGCATCACGCACCATTTATTCTTTGGCGATCTCCTAAGTAAGCTTGATGCGGCAGGAGTGGCTGCTGTATAGCTCTCCCCATTCATTATTTTAAGCCCTTAGCTTTGCCTATCTCTGAAGTCTGATGGTTTGGAGAGAACGCTTCCCCTCTGTATGTCTTGCAGCGCGTCGTTCAGCCTAGCCTGAGGCGACCATTTGAGAAGAATCGGTTCATTGCGTCTGGCTGGCCATGAAGGCTTTGCAGATCTACACTCTTTTTACTCTCCTGAGTGTCACTGCCGCTATGATCATTGACCAACTTTCCCAACTCGCCCTTTCGGTTCAGCTAACAAAGGTCCTTGCATGACTTGCATTAAAGCGAGACGTGTCGCTTGAGCTTTCCAATGGGCCCCTGTTATCAAAGTCGTCGAGTACACATATGCATCTCGAGTGTGTCCCTGTGATATGAAACCCTCTATTCCCTATTCTGCTTTAGCACTATGTACTTGGCTTTCCCGAGTACCAGTATATCCCACTATACTATCAATCCAACCACCATTGACTGTGTATCTATCTACAGAATGCAGCCTCTCCCGTCGAAAACTCCAGAAGCGGAGAAGCTTTCGAACTTTCCCAGCGTAGCCTTTACACACGGTGGCGTATATTTTAGTAGATATCACTCGCGTATGGACACAATTGAACACGAAGTGTCAAAAAACACCGAAGTCACATAAAAAACAGCGCCAATAACGAGGGACATGATAAGAAGGAGACAGGCAGCGGCGCTGTCTACCACGTTAGCTACCAAAAAACACAAACATAGTTAGCGAATTTCTCTGCAAGAGCGATGCCTAAGTGATGGTGATGATACACGCACTGTACAGTTATAACCTATCGAGGAAGCATGCCAGTATTGTCATTACGAGAATCGCTTTGTATTTGCACTTGCATGCCGTATATACCGGCATGTTTCACTGCGTGTACCAATATACACGCACTCGTAGAAAGACGATCGTTCATAAAACATTGCTGTTGTGTTGCTGTGGTTATATAATATATTATATTAAGCTAATATAAGCTAATATTAGTTTATCGCACGGTGTCAGAAAGTATGAAAAAATTAAAAAATAAGAAAGAAAGAAACGAAGAAAGAAAGAAATAAAGAAAGAAAGAAAGAAGGACGAAAAGAAGGAAAGAAAGAAAGAAGGAAAGAAAGAAAGAAATGGGACGAAGAGGCTGGTTAAAATAAAGAAAGAAACCTTCTTTTATGTTCCTTCACGAGCTCATACAGACGTCAGAGATATACCAAGCTGATTTCTTTGCGTAGTCTGTTATTAATAAGTTTGCCTCCAAGCATTCGCGCTCACACCCTCATTTATCACCAACTGACCATCGCTTCGCGCTACTTAAATTTTTGAATATCAGTCTGTCTACATTGGCAACAGTACAAGCATAGGTATGCCTAATAATAAACTTAAATTTCTAGTCAGTGACCTGCAAAGCTGTCTAATATTTATTACGCCTTACTTTGCGTGTACGACTACTTAGTTAAGATATACGTCCGCAAATCTCTGTCTAGAGAGAAGCACAAACTTGACCTACTCTAAGCTTTCTAGCTTTGAGGAAGAGCCATCCCTTGTGCTGTTTATATTCGCGTGTGATTACTCTGTATGTGCTCTATGAACGTTTAAAACTGTCATAAAGTTGAGAGCTGGGCTAGTTGGTGACATCAATCTATGGTATCATGGCGTAGCACACTTTGAATAGAGACGAAGAAGATAAAAGTAGTGTGGTGTCCTTCTTGTCTCTTTTGTGTCCATCCAAAGCGCGCTATTTCAATCACACTATATATTGTTTTATAGCCGATTTTTTGGTTATAGTTAAACTGCATACAATACCTGTGCATTGAGCTTTGCATTCACAAATGTCTAGAGCACGTAGTTCATGCATTCGTGGATACCTCTTTTTCTGTCTCCTTCAAAAAGAAATCTATCAGAATGTGTTCGTTCGTAAGTGCAGTTGAACACCTTCTTTCGTTAGACGACACTTCGCCCTCTCCTTGCCCCACCGCGGGGGTCTAGTGGCTAAGGTACTCGGCTGCTGACCCGCAGGTCGCCGGATCAAATCCCGGCTGCGGCGACTGCATTTCCGATGGAGGCGGAAATGCCTAGGCTAGTGTGCTCAGATTTGGGAGCACGTTAAGCAACCCCTGGTGGTCGAAATTTTCCGGGGCCCTCCACTACGACGTCTCTCATAATCATATGGTGGTTGTGGGACGCTAAACCCCACGCATCAATAAATCGTCCTCTCATTACAAGATTTGGTTATACTGAAATGGGCATGCATGGAAATTCACAGAGCTGCAGCAACAAAGAGCCGTGAACTGACCAGTGACGCATTTGCTTTAGCGCAGAGTTCATTCGAATGGAGCAGGAAAAGAAACGAAATAAGTGATGGAAATGAGAATATCGCCACGCCACGAATATCGCTCCGACATTGCTTGGTGTCACGCCACCTTTGCGGGAGTCACGCACATCCTGCGACAAATCTGCATTTTCCGGTGGCGTTGACTCGATAGCGTGCACTTTGATGTTTTGAGCCGTCGCATATCAAACAGGAGGCGACGTTTGCAAAGTGTAAGGGCGACGGTTAATGCAGGTGCCATGAAGACATTTTGGCTTTTCTGTGCCACACGATACTTTTTTCGTGCCCTCTCCTTGGTAACAGTATCAGTAAAGAAAAAGAAGTCGCAAACATCAAATGTGGGTCTTGTTATTTCTACCTATACCTGTAGCTTTACGAAGCACAACCAGCACATAGTTAAAATGTCTCACTATAATAATGAAAGACCAGGCGATTTGCATCTCTACCATCTCCTAAAAGAAATATACAAAATTGCTGCCGTCTTTTCACGTTTGCATGTTTTTAATAGAAAACGTAAACATAGCTTTGCTGTGCTGAGATCTTCGTGGCATTCCTTTTCACATATTCTTCCGTGTTTCTTGTGGCTTAAAATAACATTCTTGCCCTATGCACGTGGGTGAGTAGCTTTATTTCATGCAGTACTCTGCAAAATGTCGGCATCAGAAATGAATAGCGTTTCGTTCTAAATCTTTGGGAGGGGCGGTGTCGTATCCAATGAAGTCGTTTCTCTTTAGTATTATCTCAGCTCTCGGTCTTGTTTCGTGCATACCGTAACAAACATTGCGATTCAAAATTTTAGCTTAATCTTGGTTCACTTTATTAGGTGAGATTTCCGAAGTCAAATATTTATAGTTTATATATTTTGTAGTGACGAATATCCACAACGACTTTCTGGTACGCGGGAGCTGAGCAGAGCAGAGCAAGACGAGGCAGATAAAGAACAGCCAGCATGCAGAAAGTCGTTGTCTCTTTGTCTCACTTCTCGGCAATGATGCAGTCGACGACCTACAAACAGTAACTGTTTGTGGGTCGTTCACCAAAGGGAACGCAGTTCCCTTGGGTCATCGTGGCCGTGGACTTGCCTTCTAACGAACACCGCTCACGGCACCGCGATCATGGAGCCGACGACCCTCCTAAAGCCGGGACTACCTATTCCACCGTTCGAGGATGGCGTCCAGGCCTTCTCAATTGCTTTTAGGCAGACTTACCCCGACCCTCCAAGATAGTGCGTCACCTGCCATTGCCCAGAAATTTTGTTTCAGCTTCCCACAGCTACAACGTCTCGCTAAGTACTTCTACGTCACCTCAGCCGCTTAGGGGCGCTGTCAAAGCTTTATCGGTCGAGGGTACCACTGAAGTCAGTACGCTGATGAAGGAATACTCTTCAGACCACACCTCCGGTGGTTCATGTGGGTCTTTCAAAAGCGCCACCGAGCTTTCGTGCACCATCGTGCGACTCCACCTCGACGTCAGCGCTTGGACAGCATCGACCACTTTGCTGTTTCCTGCGGCCTTTCCAGGACTGCGCATGATCGATGGGGTGTTGGCCGCAGCCGCCTCACTGGACCATAGAGAAAGCTCACTTGACAGCGGTCGAAAGCTCTGTACACCCTCAACGAGGTTTTTCGCACACTCGACTGGCTCACGTCGTTGTTTTAAGGAGTTTCGCCAGCTGCATCACCGCGACCGGCTGACTTCAAACGACCCGAGTTTCGCTGCTTCGAGGATGATGCTGAGAAATGGGTGGCGACCATCAACGCTCTCAGAGATCGCGAAGTCTGAAAGGACCAAAAGGAATAGTGCATGTCATAGACCGCCTTCGGAATGATGCCGCAGTGTGGCATTGATACAAAGGTGTGTGGTAGTAGTCCTTAGCGAAATGGAGCTCGAAGGTCATAGCTGCTTTTCGATGGAGTCACCACCACCTCTCCATCACCACCCTGGTCTAATTGACCACTACCGAGGATGGATCCCGGGAGGAGAACCACCTAGAGGCAACAGCTTTATTTTGCAGCAAACCGGAAGCCAATCACGCAACCTGCCCTGGCACCACCACTCCTCAACGACAAGGCTCACGCGTAGTTCCAGTCTTGGCATCCGCGTTGGTATCTCACACGTTAACATCCCGGACAGACCCAGGAAACACTTGTTATTCACAGCGCTACCAATGCAACCTCTAGGCAGGCGAACACGAAAGCTTACGGAGGCACGAGCCAGCTCTGTGACAACGCCCGTTTCATCGCGTCAAATTGCGACAGGAGGCAAAACAACCACTACAGATTTGACCCTCTGTCAAAAGCCACATCCTCTGAAATCATGGCACTGATTGGCCTAGTGTGCGCACGTTCCCCACGTGCTAAGCGCCATTTCCAGGAAAGAAGCTGACGTACCTTTCCTAGCTATGCTCGCTACCATCACAGACCTGCTGGTGCAAGTCATGTCTCCAGCTGAAGACGCAGCTTCTGGTCAATATGGCTCTACTGCGTGCAGATCTATAAGAAAGACCAGCTCGAGCACAAGCCTGAGAATGAAAACGCTGGAGGAGCATGCGTTACCACATGAGTCACTGCCTGAACTCGGCCCAGAGATGTCTACCAGTACACCCCGATGCCCCTCGATGCACCGCAAGCAGCGCAGACGTCGCGCTTAGCGCAGCAGGTCACGATGCAGTATGGATGATTTCCTGCCCTACCAACACAACTTAGAAAAGAGCAGCAGTTCGACAATGTGTAGCTAATACGGCCACTTTGCAAGAGCCTGTATTTTTTACTGGTGCTATGTTTTTCAAGTTGCAACAGGAAACAATCAGTGTGGACGAGGTCTAAAGCCAACTATCCCGATACAGCCAGCTTCAACCTCCCGAATGTATGGCAGTTGAGCTGGACAAGCGGTGGCGTCTATAGCACCGACAGCAGCGGCACAGCGATTGGGGCCCACCGCAGGGAATCGTAGCAGCTTCCTATGCAAGGGACAGAGCGTGGCCGAGTGTAGTGACGAAGATCGACATCGAATTTCTGGCATGCGGGAGCTGGGAGAAGCAGACGAAGACGAGGCAGATAAAGAACAACCGGTATGCAGCAAAAGCGTGGTCGCTTTGTCTTATAATATATATATATATATATATATATATATATATATATATATATTGTGGGCATTTAGTATACCAATCCTCTTCATCTGTACATTATCATCATTATCATGTATTGCTTATGCATCCTCATCGTTGTCACGTATCATCATCATCTTGGTTCGTGCATCTCCGCTGTCGGCTGCCAGTTCCTCGGGCCTAATAAAGGTCTTCCAAACCAAGACTTCATACGTGGTGGAGCCTGCTGTTAGATCCCACGTCATCCTCTCGACCACTCTACCCCCTGGAGCTATGTTCAGGTCGCCGCTTGGGCCAGGTGTCCGGAAATATGTCACACCATGAAGAGGTCGGTGCTGCAACCGTTCCCACTCTGCCACCGCGTGCCGCGCCTTTTCACGTCATTAACAGCCCCCAGCGTGAGCCCCATCTCTCCGCCGGTATGCGCGGGGAAGATGTGGAGGAATGGCTGGACGATTTCGAACGTGTCGGCGCTGCTAACCGGTGGGATAACACCTACAAACTCGCTTACATGTCATTCTACCTCACGGGTGTCGCGAAGACGTGGTTCCTCAACCACTACATCGACATCCTCGGCTGGTCCGCCTTCAAAGATCAGCTTCGGCATGTCTTTGGCACACCGACTGTTCGTTCGGCTCTCGCAAAGAAAGCTCTCGCGGCTCGGAAACAGCACATCGGCGAGTCGTATACATCCTACATCGAGGATGTCCTTTCACTTTGCCGCCGGGTTGAAACCCCAATGACAGAGTCAGACAAGGTACGCCAGATTCTTATGGGGATTGCACCCATCGCATTCAATGCCCTTGCAATCCAGAATCCAGCTACTGTTGCTGACGTTGCGACAACCTGTCAGCGCCTCGAAGAACTCGAGTCTATGCGCCTACAACCGGACAGTGACGCGGCCCGTATTACGGCAGATCCAAACCTACGAGACACAATAAGGGTGATTATACGCGAAGAATTAGAATCAATGGGATTCACACTACCTTCAGTGTGTCCCATGCAGTCTTCTTCAACGTTATTGCGGGATGTCATCAGGGAGGAGCTCACGTCCATGACCCACATGGCCCACCTGCAGCCCACTGTCGCTCGTACTCTCCCATCGTTCTCGCATGCCGTCGCCGCACCATCAGGCACCGTCAGCTCGACGCCGCCGCCACCAACGTACGCGTCGGTTGCTGCCGCACCTCCCAGAAGCTTTCCCACGAGCTGTCCATCACCACCGCCTGAGCCATCATCTGTCCCTCTCACTGCTCTCTCTCCCGGTGCATCTAACACAAGCTACTACACTTCTTATCGATCGACTCGCCCTACGTGCTATTATTGTGGCTATCGTGGTCACATTTCACGCTTTTGCCGCAAGCGCCAGCAAGATGAGCGCCGAGGGTACGACATACGCGAACGAGACTATACCGCAGAAGCCTTGTGCCAGGGCCGTCGTTATTCGTCACCGCCGCGTCGGTCTCCATCTCCGCCAGCATCCGGTGAACTGCGCAGTAGTCATCGATCAACCAGACGCCGTTCACCATCGCCCTACCGTCGCTCCTCTTCTCCTCCTCAGCCTGCTTCCCTCGCTTCTGATCGGCGTCCGGAAAACTAAGCGATGCAGTTTTTGGAGGACAAACTGCATTCCAACACAGTACTCCAATTCTTCCAGCGCGCCCTTACAATATGATTGCAGTCTCAGTTGAGGGAGTGGACGTTAATGCTTTGGTGGACACTGGGGCTGGGTTTTCTATTATTCGTGCTGATTTGTGTACCCGTCTTCGAAAAGTCACGACGCCTTATGATGGACCAACACTGGTTACAGCCCAGGGAACAATGATTCGCCCTTCCGCTCTCTGTACTGCCCGTGTGCTAATCGACGACATTCTTCATTATATACAATTCGCTGTGCTATCCCCGTGCTCCCACGATCTCATTTTAGGCTGGGACTTTCTTTCATCTGCTTCCGCGGCAATTTGTTGTGCACAACGTGTCGTCCATCTTACTGACACAGACCACTTGCTTAGTGACGAAACCGACAGGCCACTTCGACTCGTCGCTGCTGTAGACATCGAGCTACCCCCAAATGAACATCAATTAGTCATTGTTTTGTCCAACGACGTTGACTCTGGTGACATTTTGGTCACTCCATCGCCCCGTTGCCTCAATAAAGGCATAGCTCTCGCATCAGGTGTGGCTCCCTTCAACAATCAGCTGTCCTCGCTGCTACGAACACCACACCAGATAAAATTTTACTGCCGCGGGGCACTACTGTCGCCTGCGTTGCCGATCTGGAGCCTGTGTGCGTCGTGCCTCTTACCCCTGCCTCCTCTAAAGGCCATCTTGGAGATCATACTGCTTCCTCGGCCTTTACAGCAGCCATCAACAAGGACTTGACAGACTCACAGAAGCAGCAGCTGCTTGATTTGTTGCAAAAGCATGCAAACTCTTTTGACATTTATTCATCCAGCCTGGGTCAGACAACTGCTACAGCACATCGTATTCAGACCGACGGAATATCCATTGTGCGTCGTCGTCCTTACCGCGTCTCCCTAGCCGAACGGAAAATCATTGAGGAAAACGTAGACGATATGCTGCAACGGGAGATAATCTGACCCTCAACCAGTCCTTGGTCGTCTCCAGTGGTTCTGGTGCGTAAAAAAGACGGTTCCGTACGATTTTGTGTCGATTACCGAGCACTCAATAAGATCACTAGGAAGGACGTATACCCCATGCCACGTATCGACGACGCCCTCGATTCCTTACAAGGTGCTGAATTCTTTTCAAGCCTCGACTTGCGTTCCGGCTATTGGCAAATCCCCATGCACGAAGATGACAAAGAAAAAACGGCGTTTGCAACCCCGGACGGCCTATACGAATTCAATGTTATGCCGTTTGGTCTATGCAATGCGCCCGCAACTTTTGAGCGCTTGATTGACACCGTGCTGCGTGGCCTGAAATGGAAGACTTGCCTATGTTACCTCGATGACATTGTTGTCTTTTCGTCGACGTTTCTGCAACGCTTGGACGAGATCCTGACTTGCCTTGCGGGCGCTGGTCTTCAAATTAACACCAAGAAGTGCCATTTCGCCAGCAGATCTATCAAGGTCCTTGGTCATGTTGTGAGCAAGGACGGAATTCGTCCAGACCCTGAGAAACCTGCTGCGGTGCTTCGCTTCCCTCGCCCTGAGAAGCCGAAAGATTTGCGAAGTTTCCTTGGTCTCGCCTCTTACTTTCGGCGATTCATACAAAACTTTGCCTCCATAGCCGCACCACTTCATAAGCTACTTGCTTCTGGTATGCCCTTTCAGTGGTCTCAGGAATGTGAATCGGCTTTCGACAGGTTGAAGAGTGCCCTCACGACCGATCCTGTACTTTCTCATTTTCACGATGGTGCACCGACCTTCCTTCATACGGACGCTAGCGGCCACGGTTTAGGAGCCGTCCTCCTCCAGCGCGACAACTCTTCGCGAGAGCGAGTCGTTGCTTACGCCAGCCGCGTCCTCTCCGCAGCCGAGAGGAACTACACGATCACCAAGAAGGAGTGCCTCGCCGTCGTTTGGTCAGTGCAGAAATTTCGTCCCTATCTTCACGGCCGCCATTTCACAATTGTGACCGACCAACACGCTCTATGTTGGCTTTCGACACTCAAGAACTTGTCGGGACGCCTCGGCCGCTGGATTCTACGCCTACAAGAGTATGATTTTGCCATCGTATACAAGTGTGGCAGGAAACATAGTGACGCCGACGCTCTTTCTCGCTGCCCACTACCAGCGACTCCACTCGGGGTTTCCGCAATCAATTCGCACAACACGCCCTCGGGGTCCACATCTACGGCAGTTTCCTCTCTCGCCTCTATGCACCAGCTGCCTTCGGACGACCCGCACGATTTTTCTTCTCGACAGCTGGCTGACCCATACTGTGGACGTATTATAGGCTACCTCACTGGCAGTTCCCGTCCACCTAATGCGAGGCTCTGTCGCCAACTCTCGCAGTTTAAGCTGGACAACTCGGTGCTGTACCGCAAAATTTACCATCCTGACGGTCAGCGCTGGGTTCCCGTTCTACCCCGATCGCTTCGGTCCGAAGTCCTCAGAGCACTTCATGACCATCCGAAGGCTGGTCACCTTGTTACCACAAAACCTATGATCGCCTTCGAAGTCGGTTTTATTGGCCAGGTATTACCACTAGTGTAGCTTGGTACATTGGGTCCTGCACTACCTGCCAATGTAGAAAACTACCCACATCTGCTCCAGCCGGTACACGACAGCCTCTTCCATGCCCAGACACACCATTCGAAGTTGTAGGCATCGATCTTTATGGCCCCCTTCCAGTCAGTGCTGCTGGACACCGATGGATAGTAACAGCCATTGACCATTTGACACGCTACGCCGAGACGGCATCTGTCACTACCGGTTCAGCTTCTGAAATTGCCGACTTCATCCTCCGAGCCATTATACTGCGTCATGGTGCTCCACGTGTATTGCTCAGCGACCGTGGAAGGGCCTTCCTTTCACAACTAGTGAACGAACTTCTTCGCGCCTCTGGCACAACTCACAAGACTGCCTCTAGTTATCATCCCCAAACTAACGGCCTCACTGAGCGATTCCACCGCACTCTTGCTGACATGATCGCCGCCTACTATCAACCAGACCACAAGAACTGGGATGTAGTTCTACCATTCGTCACTTTCGCCTACAATACGGCTATTCAGCGGACAACCGGCTACTCACCATTTTACCTAGTTTATGGACGCTCCCCTACTTCTTTGCTGGACGTCTCCTTCTTTACCTGCCATGCGGTTTCATCTCCATCCTCTTCAGAGGAATACGTTTTGCGGCTCGCAGAGAGCCGCCAACGTGCTCGTATAAACACTGAAGCCCGACAGCAAGACAGAAAGCTGGTTTATGATGAATCGCATCGTGCTGTATCCTTTCAACCTGGAGACGAAGTGCTCCTTTTGACGCCTATTCGCACATCTGGTTTGTGCGACAAGTTCCAGCCACGATTTATCGGGCCGCACACAGTTCTTGAAGAAACTTCACCAGTAAATTATCGCGTGACGCCCCTTGTAGCCTCAGCAGATCGCCGTTATCGAACTACTGAAGTCGTCCATGTCTCCCGTATGAAGCCCTTCATGCGACGTTCTTTGTCCCCTTGACTTGCCGCGGCCAGGCTGGCCGCTCTCACGTGGGGGGAATCAGTGTGGGCATTTAGTATACCAATCCTCTTTATCTGTACATTATCATCATTATCATGTATTGCTTATGCATCCTCATCGTTGTCACGTATCATCATCAACTTGGTTCGTGCATCTCCGCTGTCGGCTGCCGGTTCCTCGGGCCTAATAAAGGTCTTCCAAACCAAGACTTCATAATATATATATATATATATATATATATATATATATATATATATATAGAGAGAGAGAGAGAGAGAGAGAGAGAGAGAGAGAGATTGTGAAGAGGTGGTTTATTAGTCGTTTAGGACAGCGGCGAGGCAGCGTGAAGAACCGTCCAGCAAAGACAGCAGCGAACCTAAGCGCGAGCAGAGATTGCCGGGTGTTGGTGATGCTGCTCGCTGCACTACATCAGGCAATCTGCATACACTACAGGCAATCTGCATAACTACCGCGTTAATAAGCCGAAAATAGAGACCGCTGCATTATACCACCAGCGTTCGTCGATTAAGGCAGGGAAGTTTATTGCAAACTAGTAACAGCACTTCAGGTTAGTACAACTGTGTGGTGTAAAATAATCACTTAAGTGGCACGTACAGACAAGAAAACATAGACGCGATGCAACTTACAGCACTGTAATACTCTCACAGATCACGAATCACTGAAGAAAACAAAGAGAAAAGGAAACACAAAAAGCACTAAGTGCGAACGGAATCGCTTAATATTTGTGACGAGCAAGCAAGATTTTCGGGGTGAAGCTCCTTAGTCGATGGGTCGTACGTCCGCGATGTATGTAGTAGTAGTAGCAGCACTAGTAGTAGTATTAGAGTGGGTAACTACCTCTCGTTTAGTATTTGGAATGTTCACTGAATGACGGTACTTGTATATGATGAATATATTGTACGTGGTTCCCGCTGACGGTAACAGGGCATAGTGGCACATACACGAAAAAGGGAGCCTCAGTCTTGAGATGGCGTTTACTGCGTAGCTTGGTCTTCAAAAGAGCGCCCAGCACCTCCACCAAAATATTACGTGGAAATAACAGTAGAGAGTCCGCAGTCACAACACAGCTCACCAACAATGTACACCTCTTTACCTTTAGTATGAGGCACCCCTTTTTGGGTATGTCCCTCTATCCCCTGTTACCGTGAGCGGAAACCACGTAACAATATGATGAAAAGATGCGAAATGGCGGTACTTGGAGTGTTCACTTGATAGACGGACAGACAGACAGATTCACAGACGAGTGACGGATGGACGGACGCATGGACAGACGCACGGACCGACCCACGGACGTACTGAAGAAGCGCGGATGGACTAGTGGATGCTTCGCCCCACACAACATCGTTCACTCCGTGGATATGCTGTGATTTTTTAAGGAGCGCTTCTCTCACATGCACAACGAGCATAACGTGGAAACTTTTTTGGGTCACATATTGCTCAAATGGCGTTCCTGTGTTAATAGTTTTCTTTAGTAAGCCTCGGCAAAAATATTGAAGAATAATTCACTGATATCTCGTGTCTGTAGGTTATGTCATCGAAAACAACTACGTTTTTATGTATGATTAACGTATTCTTTAGACCATCAGGTCAAATCCACTTGATCTACGAGTGGGCACTACCAGATAAGATATTCGCAAATCCCACGTACAGTGGCAATCGATTATATGCGGACGACGAATGAGGAAGGTTATGTCAATTTAAAATCAGCATAACGTTATGAGGCGGACGTAAATTATGCCTACATGGCTTGCATGTTACGTTTGTCATGTTTGCGCCTGACATTTTTGTTCGTCGTCCATTCATGTCACGCATTACCAAATTTGGCCTATGTGAACCTAGCGAAACGGCCGCGAGCATGCTGTGAGTGTAGCATGTTGTCATGCTATAACGACAGGCATGTCATGATTGTCATGTTTGGGCGTGCCATTTACCTTCGTCGTGTACTCACGTCACGTAATAGCATATTTGGCATGTGTGAAGGTAGTGAAACGGCATTGAGCCCGCTATCAGCGTAGCATGTAGTCATGTTTTACATGACACGCATGTCATGATTATTATGTTTGGACGTGCCATTTACCTTTGTCGCCTGTTCACGTCACGTGATACCAAATTTGGTATATGTAAAGCTAGCGAAAATGCCGCGAGCATGTAATGAGCGTGGCATGCTTTAATGTTCTTACAGGACACACATGTCATGATTTTAATGTATCCACCAGGCTTATACCTGCGCCATTCATTCACGTCATGTTATACCAAGATGGGTGTATGCAATGATTGAATGATTGATTGATTGATATAAGGGATTCAAGGTCTCAAAACCACCATATGATTATGAGAGACGCTAAAGTGAAGGGCTCCGGACATTTCGGCACATGGCGTTCTTTAACGTACACCCAAATCAGAGCACACGGCCTACAACATTTCTGCTTGGTGTATGTGAAGCCCGCGAAATTACTACAAGCGAACCACGAGCATGGAATGTAGTCATGTTCTCACATGACACGCATCTCATGATTATCATGTTTGCATCAGTAATATACATTCGTCATCCATTCACGTCACGTAATAACCAATTTTGTGTATGTGAAGCTAGCGAAACGACCACGAGCGCGTCATGAGCGTGGCATGTAGTCGTGTTCTTACATGACACGCATGTCATCATTTCCACGATAGCGCCTCTCACTTATGTTTGCCATGAAGTCCTTATTTACCATACCAGTTTTGCAATATGTCATGTGAACGAAACCACCGCAGGAGCAGCAAGACCATGACATGAAAAGCATGACATGCATGACATACATGTCAAGATTTTTATGTTATATTTTGTCAGTTATGCTCGTCATACAGTCATGTTATGGCATACCAAAGTTGTTATAGATCTCAATATCCAAACGGTCGCGAGAGTTGAACGTCGTAGGCGGCTAGATAGATAGAATGGTAGATAGATAGATAGATAGATAGATAGATAGATAGATAGATGCATAGATAGATAAATAGATAGATAGATAGATAGATAGATAGATAGATAGATAGATAGATGGATAGATAGATAGATAGATAGATAGATAGATAGATAGATAGATAGATAGATAGATAGATAGATAGATAGATAGATAGACAGCAGATAGATAGATAGATAGATAGATAGATACATAGATAGATAGATAGATAGATAGATAGATAGATAGATAGATAGATAGATAGATAGATAGATAGATAGATAGATAGATAGATAGATAGATAGATAGATAGATAGATAGATAGATAGATAGATAGATATGGTCAAACTCGCTGAAGTGCGCTACGAAATGTTCTGCATTAATTAGCATGTTTCTGAGATCTTTGGAGGGCGAAAACTGCCTTCAGTATTGCTGCCAAAGCACTGCGGGAGCTTCATCTCCGGCAATTTTTTTCAACTTTCTTGATGTGAACTCGCCACATACACGCTCGCAAACGCCACTTATAATGCACGTGCAGGAAGTATTACGCTACCGGCAATGTACCCTACCGAAGTGCGCTCGCACTGTTGGCGCTGTCACAGAATACTGTTCTCCTAATTCACCTGCCGCAGCCATGTGAGTTGCGGTCGGGTGCGCTTGAGTTACTCTGAGTCGGAGGTTCACGCTCTGAAAGAACCAACTGAATGTAGTCAGAGCTATCGAATGATAACAGCTGAACGCTCGGTCACTTTTCAGAGCTTTCATAAACGCCTAACCGAATACGGCTTCAGACAGCAGAATTGCATGAGTGGTTACAGACAGTAGTGAGGACTGTAACATTGTGAATGGGCTGACCTTCCGTTCTCTTTCTGAATAATTTTAGCTTCCGAATTCCCCTTTCTATTTCCCTATTTCATGGTAAACAGACCGCTTTGCTCGACTACTAACGTTCCTTTACTTCATATCATTTTCTCTCTTTCCTTGAATAGCGTGGAAATCAAATACACTGCAGCCAGACGCGATATGATGAGACATTAAATCTGCATTTAGAATGTTCTCTCATACTCGCAACGAGAGGTCTGTGTGGCTTCGCTGCATTGCAGTCTCTCTAAAAGAGGCAAACCACTTATCATATTATGTATCTGCATTTCCATAAGCTCTTTGTTGGAAGAGTGGTCACTGTCTACATACATAATTTGCAGACATTTACAATTCTCACCGTACTCCACTCTCACTTCGGAACAAGTTTACACACAGACTTGCAACAGTTTGTGAAGCCCGTTACGCCAAGCGAGAAATAATTAATTACAATAATGAGAGTCCTGTTGCACTATGAATGAAGCCTGCGCACGCAAAGGCAAGCATGAGTGTGCGTTTGTAGCACGTGTGTTCTGGCTACGTAGGCAGTGAGCGTCGGCCTATGCCGACTAATTGCTGAGTGGATAAAAGCATTACAGTATCACTTCTTCCTACAATGGCCTTTGCAGAGGTAGCCACCATTGAGGACGATTGAATGGCGTGAGTTCAAAACGAGATGGGGCTCTCTATACCCACATTCCACATCACCATGGGTGGCGGCTGCATGACATTATGCTGAGTATGCATGCGGCAGTTGGGGGTTATGACACGAGTTTATTTAGGAGTCTTGATAGTGAATTCTAACTTATTATGTCCATGCGAGCGAAGTGAATGCGTACATATCTTAATTTCTCGTTCAGTTTCATATAATTTGTTTCAGTGATAGCGCGACGAGACTGTAGGCTGCTTATTTTCAGTGTACGTAACTGTCGTACGTGCACGGTGTCCAAGCTATAAGACTAGCCCGACTATAAGCAATCAATAAACAGAAAGTTGATATCTATGGTTAATTCATCAACAAGGTGTTTCGTCCTCCGTTAACGTTCACCATCAATACTAATTATACTCAATATGCTGTCTGTTCGAACGTTGGGGTCGTTTTCACTGCGTACCACGCGTTTCTGATGCATTAATATTCAGGCTGAGTATGCTCAGTCAGGAGCATAAATAAGCCTGTCCTACGTTTCGTCATTTAATCCAGTCCTTTGCTTGCTACGACCATGTCGAACTCAGCAAATTTTTTCAGTGCTCACTAGGAGTCTAACTTTTGCCTCATCTTCTTTCAGAATCAGAACTTACTTCTGGTGACCAGCGGTTATCTTGCCTTCGAGCAGCGTGTCCTTAGCATAGACATTTCTTGTTCTTGGTTTCGACGAACACGTTCCTAACCAGATGTGTTCCCTGATTCATTCTGCTATTTTCTTGTTCGTTGAACTCAAGTCTATCTCTTTCCTTTATATGGTTCACCACGTCTTCTTTGGTTTCTGTAAAAGTCTTGGCGCTATGCTTTAACATTTTACGCGTACTTAAGTAACGTTACGGTTGCCGTTTTAAATACTTTTTGTCAGAGAGGGATACTGGTAAATTTATTGTTATTATCTCGGAACGCGTGCAAATGTGCATCACCACACTCTACTCAGTATAGTTACGTTGCGGCATGATTTTATTTCGTGTGTCCACAATGTAAAATTAAGAATCATAGAGATTTGACCTCGCCAGACCATTTATGATTGAGGGGGACGTTGTAGTAAAGGGTTCCAGACATTGCTACCATCTATAGTTCTAAAACATCCGCATGAACACAAGTACGTGGAGCCTTAGCACTTCACTTCACTTAAAATGTGAGAGCCGTGCGGCCAAAATTCAATCTGGCGGCCTTAGAGTGAGTATTCGAGCTTGACACCTACTATAGACCATCTTGCAGGGCAGGCCTGTAGGCGAAAGCAGTGTCCTAGATATTAAATGCCAAGCATTTCTTTGCGTACTGTGGGTGGTTTTGGTATCTATCTATCTATCTATCTATCTATCTATCTATCTATCTATCTATCTATCTATCTATCTATCTATCTATCTATCTATCTATCTATCTAACTATCTATCTATCTATCTATCTATCTATCTTGCCACCTGCATCTGGGGGCTCTCGTGCTCACCACCTTAATTTGGGCCAAACAAAATTTGTAAGGGAGGGTAAGATGCTGCAACAAGTATGGCTCGTTAGTCAAGACATGAATAATGTCATAATCCCGTCGCATACGTCATCAAATACTTTCCGCCAGCCAGTGGCACATACGTGGGGGCGGGTATGTGCCACTGGAATCTGGGTATGTATCACTGGTGATTGACACTTATTATGTCCCCAGAAACGGCGCGAACACACATAAGAAATTTTGACGCGTTAAGTTTACAAAGAAGCCAACATTGCTAGCCTTGTCCAGACGAATGCAGAGAATAAATGTCAGCATCCCACAAAAATGAAACCCAAACCTTCTGCGTGTCAATATACTATTCTACCACAAAACCATGCCAGCTCTCGATCTGCTTTGGAAAAAAACTTTATTCAGACGTAATATTTGAGAAACATCAAATATAGCTGCAATGCTGGCGATCCAATTTTATTAACGTTACATATACACGCCCATGATACCATCGTACCATCGGGCTTACGTTAACCTTAGTTAAGCACCGCTCATTGAAGTTGATTAATGTAGCAGTGTGCAGGACTACCGTCTTTGCGAGAACTAGCGTTACATATCAGCTTACCGCTTTGAGTGTTCCTATGTCACAAGTCCCATTAATTATGGAGGCGATCGCCGGGCTAATTCCAAGGGTCGAAGTATCGCCCCCCCGAACTGCACCACGAAAGCGTGGACAATATAAAAGGGGTCCTATTTGGCGCGCCAGCGAACACCGGCTGGGACCCAAAGAACAAGTCAAAGCCGAGAGTTGATAAACAAAGCAAAATTATATTCTCGAATATGGCAGATCAAACGATACACGAATATGCACACTAGACAATAGTTGGCTATGATATGTCAACGATCAAACAACGTACTACAGAGTACGATCAGCTACACTTGAAACAACGGACACAACAACAATACGCGCTACAATGTAATCACATGCTTCGAACAACCAAGACACCTAAAGACTAAAGAGTTGGAACACTTATTCAGCCCAAAGTTCTTGGAACAATGTCTGAATGATACTCATTTAGGAATCACTCACTCAAAGTCCAGCGCTGTTGTCGTTCCGCTGCTCCCGAAATTTCTCCTCCAGGAAACCTCGCGTCTTCAATTGACCGCTCTCCAAGCACCAACTTTTTCGTCCGTAACACGTCGGCTTCCCACGCGCAGCTGTTGCAACGGGTCTTCGCTCGCTGGTGGTAGATACACTCTTCTGCTTGTAGCACGAGTCTTCACCCCTCAGGTGAAAATGCTCTTCTTCTCCTCCTTTGTCACTGAGGACAAAAGACTTCACCCACACGGCGGAAAGACCCTACGCACACACTAGTGCAACATTCCTTCTTATCTCAATCTTCCTTCTCCGCTTCTAGTTTAAATACCTTCCACGCTAGATTTCAGAAAATTCTAATCGCTTCGTCGGCACAATGCACAGCCAAGGCTGGGGAAAGAGCGAGACGTTTCGAGGGCCGTCCATGGCAGGTGACGCAACTCTACATCACCATGCCCCTTTCCTTCGAGAACCTTCCAGGGCTTGCTCACCTGCTGATGTAAGGAGATTTGTCGGCGAAACTACACTTCCGAGGGGGGAGAGATGGCGCGCCCGGGGAGTGTTTGGATGCTTGTTTTCTTCTTTATTGTTGACCTTGAGGCGCCTCTCTGGCGCTTGGTCGAGTGAATTCGGTGGCGCGCCGTTTTTTCTTTGTTTTTGAGCGCTCGTTTGTGACATCCTAATAAAAAAATTTCTGTGGGCATCGTTACGAAAGTGTAAAAAACTGGTTATATAGGAATTAGTGATCGATTAGCCCGGCTGTGCCAGAAACGCGTAGCGGGAGCTAACGGGAGGACGGATGAATAACCACGGACGGACGAACATGGACGAGTGGACAAAAAACGGGTGAATTGAATGAGCCATGGACACATAGACGGATAAACAATGGAGGAACCGACATATGAACGAACCATGGATTGATGGACTGACGGACACATGGACGTACTACAGAGCAAGTGGTTTCACGCTAGTCAAGCGCCAGCCCTCTTGTGACCCTTCAGTTCAGAAGGTCCCAGGCTTTCGGTGCGCCAGCCTGGAGAAAATGACGTCACTGCTGCTCTCCCTTGCACAAAAATGCTCATTGTAAGCCGCTCTGAACTGCTCAACGACAGGCAGTGTAACTGACGCTACAAAACATACGCGACATATTTCTGTGCGTAACGTTTCGTAACGTTTCGCTCAATAAAATCTACAACGCAATCACCTTTCGTCCGCATGCTTCGCATAACGTTGATTCTCATTGTGCGTGAGATCTGCCGAATTTTCTTGTTGACTTTGTTAAAAAGTACAATTGCTATGTTTATTTCTTATTTTTACACGATCACCGTGCTTCCAGCGGTGCACAGCTGTTAGCTTCTTTTTTTTTCTCCAAGCAACAGGATTTACTTGGTTTTGCTATTTCTCAGATACTGTGGTTTTGATCTCAGTTTGCTGCCTGTTCCTTTTACAGCGAGAGCTGTTGTGAGATCGCAACTCGGGTCTCGCGCGGTGCCATAGTTGTCCGCCACCGCCGCTGCCACCGCCGGTGTCCGTAACTACTTCGCACGAAATTAGAAAAAAAAGTTTAGTACAAATGATACTGTGGCGCTCGAACTTGGGTCCACTGTGTGCCAGCCCAGTATTCTACCACTGAGCTTTTTTTTCTCTATTGCCTTCTTGACTACAGGGAAAACTAATATGACACTCACTATCACACGTGTTTCATGCGTGATAACGCATCAAACAAAGTTATTACATCTTCAACACAGTAGGTAGTCTTATACACATCTCGCACTTTTAAAACAGCTTCCACGAAACACTCATTAACGGACAGAACTCTCACATCACAGTGTCTGTACGATAGTATACTACGCCAAACCGAATGAAGACCAATTAAAAATATAACATCCAAAGTCTGCACAGAACTATCACAAGTCAAAAAACGAATTCTATATGGAGTAAGAGGTAAACCTTTTTTAAATTCCTCTGTAAAATGTCCCAAAAGAAAATAGCGTTCTTACAATCAATAAACACATGTTCAATGGTCTCAGGTTTGTTACACAGGAGACAGCTGCTTCCCCATGGTACATACATCCCTCTCTCTTCAAGCCACGTTTTTACTGGCAAGGTTCCCGTATGAAGTTTAAAAAAGAAGGTTTTCACATTGGATGGTATACACATGTTTTTCACTCGCTTTAGTACGTCATGACCATTTGATTTCTCATACTTTGAACGGTACAGGGGCACAGATAACATTCTGTATTAAGTCTTTCATAAGGCGCTTTCTTTTCACATTAGTTAGGTAATCTATCGAAAACCTTGCCCTTAAGAAACGATATGAGAACACAACTTCGCGCAAGAACGGTGACAAGGTGTGTCGTTCTCGCCTGTCTGAAGATACAAAGAAGTGAGGCATGTGGTGTAACAGCGTTGTTTGAAATAAAGAACATAAAGAAGAGTCTCTCTGGTCTCCGATGAGCAGGAAACGTGATATTACTTTGTTAAGAAACAGATGGCACAGAGGCAGCCCTCCTTGCTTAACTCGCCGAAACAAGTTCGTTCTAGATTTTCTCTCCCACGTAGAGCTCGAGGTGAACGTGGCGAATATCCTGTGGAATATCCTGTTTGCTTATCGCGAACCAAAGGAGCCGGATTATGTAGATGAGTGCTTGGTAGAAATGCCGACACCTATTCCTGAGGACACAAATTTATTGAAAATGCCTATTAGTATAGGGTAAATCGAGAAGGCTATCAATAATCTTGGCATGGGCAAATCACCTGATCCAGATCGCATTATTGCCGCCTTTTACAAGGCGTTCAAGGAGGATATGGCCGCCGTATCGCATGAGGTTTTTTCAGAGTCTTTAGATCGCGGAACTCTGCCTCCATCGTTTAATCGGGCGCACACTGTGCTGATTCCTAAAGGGAAATAGCAACATGTTTTACGCAAAGTGACAGGATACAGACCAATCACGCTAACAAATGTAGATTATAAGGTGTTTATGAAAGTTCTGGCTAGGAGGTTGCAAGGAGTTATATACAAGTTGGTCGGGTCACATCAGACTTGCGGCATCAAGCGTAGGAGCATATTCACGAATATTCATGTTGCCAGGAGCATTTTGGAGTATTGTGACGCTGCGCTTCTAAACGTAGCTGTGTTGCAATTTGATCTAGCCACGGCTTTCGACATGGTTCCACAAAATATACTCTTCACGCTAGCTGAGTACGTTGGTCTTGGTGCGATCATATGTAAAGGTATTAGATTGGCATACAAAAGTTCAACCACAAATTTAATTGTAAATGGAGAACTCTCACAGCGCATACAAGTACTTTCCTCCGTGCGCCAGGGGTGTCTTTTAGGTCCTTTGCTTTTCGCTCTATTTTTGGAGCCACTGTGTCAGAAAGTGATTCACCACACAAGTTAATGGTTTCAGGTTGCAGTCATGTGAAGTGCGTGTTTTGGCATACGCCGACGATATTGCCTTTTTTGCTGTTGATAGAGAGAGTGTCAATTCGTTACTAGAAATTACTCAAAGGTTTTGTGACACGAGTGGAAGTTTAATTAACAAAGAGAAAAGCATTGGTTAATGGCATGGTAATTGGGACCTCACGCCCAGTTCCTTTGGAAATATTCAGTGGCTCACGACACCTAGTCGTTACCTAGGGGTACCATTGGACAAGTATCAAGACAGTGAAGCATTTTGGCTTGAAAAGGATGAAGAACTGCGCGCGACCACCGAAGGATGGGGCGGTCGTGGCTTATCAATTTTCTCTCGGTCAGCTGTATGCAACGTGTTTCTGGCTGCTAAAATTAGGTACCTTTTGCAAGTACTTAGTTGTACGCGTAAAAGCATTCACAAAGTCTACCACTCAGCCATACCAGTGCCTTGGGCTTGTTTGCAAACGTGCCTCAGGCAGGCTTCATATCGCGAAAGCAATCGTGTTAATATTACTAATAAAGCATTTTAAAACAGCCAGAGAACAAGCAGTCGGTGCAAGGTGCGAATAGCCTAATGAGAGGGTCATGCGATGCTCCAACCCATCACAAAAGCTTGTTCTTGTTCAGATAATAACTGTGGCACATACCCACTTCAGGCATGAATGCTCATCATCGTCATCCACTTCATGAACAATTAGCACGAAATTCCTCACTATAGTCTAGTGGATACCATGCTTCTAAGAATGATGAAAAATAGCATAGCAAATGCCGGCCTACTGCCCTAAAAATTTTAATATTAATGCCATAGTGGGCATCAAGCAAGTGTGCTTGCCGCAGTTACCAAATGAGTGCTGAGAAGAGGCTCGGAAACGCCGCTCTTCTAGCTTTTGCAGTGACTGTGCTGCGCCTTGCGCGCAGGTTTGGCGTTTACTTTCGTTCACTCACAGTGAGTGCAATAGTTCTGCGTATGTCTTAAAGAACCTTTCATAACGCAAATGTTTCAATGAAATAAACTTTGTGAGTGGACGTTCTTTCTATCTTTTTGTCTTTGTTCGTGCTTTTAACCTCTGAGCTAACGTCTTTGAACTAACAAAGAATCCTCGGCTTCTATCATTGTTGAGGCTAATTTGAAAAGTTCTGCTCACGGACACGCATGCAGTGGTACTTTGGCCATGGTTCGTTGCATGTGGCTATGGCGACATTTTTTTTTATGCTAAACTATATAGTTTCCGAAGGTCTTAATAAATTTTTTCATGTATTCAACAAGGCAAGCAGCGGCTTTCTTGAACAAAAAGAGGCGCAGGTCTTTTTAAGTTGAACCTTTTCTCTATCACCGAAGCCTGTCAATGCGTTGCTCGGTTTCCTCTCCAAAGTTGAGTACTCTAAGAGAAACCTCAAATTCTCGCGTCAAAGAGCCAATTTCATCCGTGCTTCTTCTTTACCTTTCTTCTCTCGACTCCCTTAGCTTTTTCATTCTTCGTGCCCTTCTTTCATTATTTTGCTACTCTGTTCTTTTCTGCACGCCGTATTAGCGCATGTGAAGTAGCCACTAATTGCGATCGCCGATGTGGCAGCTGAAACTGTCATCATGCAGTGAATATAAAGCCGTGCTTTAAAATGATTTTACTTACAATCTATGATTGTCACTACGTTATAATTGTTACTAGATCAATTTGTTGATTTGGGCGGTATAGAGTGGAATTATCACGGCAACGCCCATCCTTCTTTTGAATGCCAAATAACCACGTCACTCTGAATTTTGTGGGTCTTGAAAACTATAGAGAAAAGTTCTAACAGTCATACCCTGAGGTAAGCTTTATTTAGTATCATTCTGATGCATATCAGCCAAACTTAATATCCGTGATACCATTGCGAGATTTGATTTGATTGCTCTATTTTCGGTCACTGACGTGTGACAGCGGTGGAAGTGCACTGGTTGTGAAGCTCGGCTGCTGCTTAATGGTTCAGTCGCGGCCACAGGTGAAAATGCTCAAGTCCCATCCACTGTTCAATGGCATTGCATGTAAAAACCAAAAATGTAAAAATGTTTGGAACGTTATATAGCCAACACACCAAGAAGGGCACGTCGTATATAGTTGAAGCATAGATGACGTGGATGTACCCCATATTTTGTGGTGAGAAATTTCATAACGTCTGCAATATGGGTGGGCCTCTTGTTCATGGGGAAAAATTCCGGCTTGCTGGTAAGGTTTTAGATAATATTCAGTGCATAGTAACACGATGACGAAAAAAAAAGACAACGCGTGCAATTGCGCAAGTTTTGTGTTTTGTCCTTGTGTTACTTAACGCTATACATTACCTATTATTTGGCCATGTGCACCTTGTTCCAGTGGGAACATTCCACGAAAGATCTCTGTGAATAATAGCACTCAACAATCGGAGACAACTTGCATATGAAAGCTTTAACTTGCCGATTAATCCGGGATTCCAGATCACAGACATACTGGTAAAAGGCCCGAAGGTGCACTTCTCGGAAGTACTGCTCTGGTCTGGAGCATAGAGGTAATTTGACGTTATTGAAAGTGCTTTTTCGAGGTATGTATGGGCTTGGTGACCTGTCTCTGCTAAGGCCCAGATGCATATATGATCAGCGTACTGTACAGCTGAGTGTACCTGGTAGAATCATGGCAAGTACAATGGTGGTGACGTCAAATGAAGCAGGACTCTAAACCACACACTGTGCAATGCCACTACAGCTAGCGGTTAAGGTCAACGGTTCAGCCTGCCACTGTAAACGCCGAGAGATCTCTTGTATTGGTATATCAGATTCTATGTAGCACTTCTACACGAATTCTGATATTCTTTAGAAAAAAATAAATTGCTTCATTCATTACGTAGTCCTGTGCACCTTTCCCAAAGAAGAACCTTGCAGTGGAGATGCTTTTAAGAGTTTAATTTGTTGCACAAATATGCCAACGTCGAGGGTATTGTATAGTGGCGAACGCCCTCTTGAAAACCGAGCTACGGTTTTCGGGTGTATATTGTGGTACTCTAACCACCAATGAAAGTGTGTGAAGGTTATTCTTCCCAATAATTTCTCCCCACTGCTGGACATCGGAATAGGTCGTTTTGATGCTTGGTCAAGTGGCGGCTTTCCACGTTTGAGGATCGGTACCAAGTGGCTGGACTTTCACCTATCAGGAGCGGCATGATTATTCCGCGATTGGTTGTAGTGTTTCCGTCGTTGGTATGCAGTAAGTATATCTTCCTTGTGCTTTGTTATTTCTTTCTTCGTGAGTTTGCTTTATTGTTGAAAAATTATGCATTTTCTTCACCTTGTATGGAACTGCGTTTTCACGTGTTAACAATCTATAATGGTATTTCTGTTCATCCATGCTCCGAGTGTGCATTCTGGTGCTAGGTTCCCGTCAGGTAGAGCACGACTGCCTTTTTGTCTCGCGTTCAAGACACCTTTTTGTCTGAAATAATGAGCAGAACAGAGCTAAGCTCGTCTCAGGGGCGTTCTTCAAGGTGACGTAAAGCACCGTATGCCACACAGGTGACGATGAACACCTGCAGGTGGCTTAAGTCACATGCTCATGTGAGCAAAAATACCTACATTTCAGGAACGCGCTACGGGAACACTACCCAGAACTTTGGGCGTGGTGACAACATTTATTGCCCGCAACCTCCACTACTAAGAAATCCTCAGCAATATCAACCTGCAGGTTGCCTCGATGGAGAGTCAGGATACATATTGGTGTCATTGTGCGTAGTCGAGAGAAGGCCGTGCACCATTCTATATTTGAGGGATATTGGCTTCAGGAAATCAAGCTATTCAGCACTGCATCCTCCTGCTTCTACATATGGCAATTCGTTTTCTTTTGTATTAGTGAAGCATACCCAAATTGATGAATTGTATTCAGAATACAGGATTATAATATGAAGCTCACAAACTTCCTTTTTTGATTGTAGCATGATGCGATGTCACCGAGAGATTTTAGCTCTATTAGAGTCAAAGCAACCACAACCCATATTTATTTAGGCTCGGTGATTTCATAAATACTCCAACAAAACACCAAACAAACGTTCAAAACAACAACAAAAAAACTTTTTTAAAATGACTCACTTATGCGAGCTCGCACAGTTGATGAAACAGTTTCCAACGTAGTCAGGTCGGGCAAATTATTTCATGGAACTTGGAGCCCTTACTATACAAAGCCAAACATGTGTTTCTTTGTGCTTTGGAACGTTCTCCGGTAAGAAAGTCACCTGTTTTTTTTTTCCCTGGACGAGCTTGTCCTTCGGTGGCTACTGTGCCGTTATTGATGGCATTTGCCCACAGCGTATTAAAAATGACCTGGGTATCATGTCACTATGTGCCCCGGCTGTTTCAACCACATGTTGTTGCGTGTTACAGATTTCATGGCCCATGGCATAGTACACGATAAACTACGCTCTAGCGAGTGTACAAAAATGGGCAACCTTCTGCCTAATCTTCCTGCCTTTTTTTTATTTACGAGCGAAGCTCCTGAAGGAGTGGGCAGTGCGTCCCCTGGATGTAGCCACCTCTCGTTTAGTTCTTGCGGTGTTCACTAGATGGTGGTACCACTCTCTGCATGTAGCGTCCCGTCCTCTGCATGGCGGTACCGTCCCCTGCATGGGAAAAACAGCTATCCAAGCCTGCAGAGGTAAAACGGGGGCTTAGGCAGGGGTGTCTTCTGTCACCCTTAATATTCATGATGTACCAACAAGGATTAGAGGCCAAATGAGAGGAAAGTGGACTGGGCTTCAACCTCTCTTTCGTCAAGCAAGGAAAGCTCATTGAACAGGCATTACCAGCATTGATGTACGCAGATCATATAGTGCTAATGGCCGACAACGAGGAAGATTTGCAGAGATTTATGGACATCTGCGGTAATGAGGGAGATAGGTTCGATTTCAAATTCAGTTAGGAAAAATCAGCCGTCATGATTTTTAATGACAATGAAGGTAGTGAGCTTAGAATACACGAGGTCACGCTAGAGATAACAGATAAATACAAATATCTGGATGTATGGATAAGCAATGGGGCCGAGTACCTAAGGGATCACGAAATACACGTGACGACTAAAGGTAAAAGGAATGCAGCAGTGATGAAAAACCGGGCACTGTGGAATTACAATAGGTATGATGTTGTGAGAGGAATATGGAAAGGGGTCATGGTTCCTGGGCTGACGTTCGGCAATGCGGTCTTGTGCATGAGATCAGAAGTTCAAGCAAGATTAGAAATTAAGCAACGTGAAATAGGTAGGCTTGCCTCAGGGGCTCACAGGAATGCACCAAATCAGGGAGTACAAGGTGATATGGAATAGACATCATTTGAGGGCAGGGAAGCTAGCAGCAAGATAAAATTTGAGAAGTGATTGAGAGAAATGGGGGAGGAGCGTTGTGCTAGGAAGGTATTCAGCTACTTTTACTTGAAGAATGTCGATACAAAAGGGAGTAAGGGAAGCTGAAAATCGACTAGTAAATACTTAGAAAACAGCAGGGGGCCAAACCAAAAAGAATTATCGGTTAAGAAGAAGGTGAAAAAAACTGAGACCGATATGTGGAGAATCGGCATGATTAAGAAGTCCCCACTAGAGATCTATCGAACTTTTAAGTAGAAAATTGCCAAGGAAAGGATCTATGATATTACTCGGGTAGTTCACTACTGTTTGAGGTCAGGACGAGAGTAATGTGAACCAAGACATATCGGGCCAAATACGAAGAGGTAGACACGGTATGCGGTGCGTGTGAAGAGGAAGAGGAAAGTGCCGAACACTTGATAATGTTCTGTAAAGTGCTTCACCCTATAGTTCAGGATGATGGCGCAGAGTTTTTCAAAGCACTGGGGTTTAGCGACAGGGAAGGCAAGATAGACTTTCAGCGGGTAGAATTAACTAGAAGAAGGTTATCCGACTGGTGGCTAAAGTCAAGGCACGAGTGAACATTAAACCCTTCACTGTAAAGTGCGAATCCTGAACCTCACTATTTGAAGGAAAAAAATAAATCTAGTTTTTCGTTCATTAGGTATTACGGCTTGGTGGCGCTAGCCACCGCCTGATCTAAAGGGCACAGCCATATCCATCCATCCATCCATCCATCCATCCATCCATCCATCCATCCATCCATCCATCCATCCATCCATCCATCCATCCATCCATCCATCCATCCATTCATCCATCCATCCATCCATCCATCCATCCATCCATCCATCCATCCATCCATCCATCCATCCATCCATCCATCCATCCATCCATCCATCCATCCATCCGTTCGTCCGTCCGTCCGTCCGTCCATCCATCCATCCATCCATCCATCCATCCATCCATCCATCCATCCATGTAGTTACCGCTCATTTAGTTCTTGCAGTGTTCACTAGATGGCGATAATTGTAGCTGATTATGAAAAGATGCAAGATGTTATAAACTAGACGGCGGTACTTGTAGTTGATGATGAAATATGCGAGATGGTATAAAATAGGAATGATGTCACATATGGCGCGCGTTATTGGTGGAAGGCAATCGTTCGCTTTAGTGCGTCGACGTACGCTAGGAGGAGCGTTGTAATAAAATCGAGTGGGCAAAATGTATGGAGGATTCATGGTTTACCAGGTTTACCTCAGGTGCTTCGCGCACTCATTGTCATTCACTTCGTTGATGTGGCGGCACTTTTTTATAGTCGTGGTGCCGAAGCTGTAGTGGTCTCATGTAAAATGGCAAGCGCCACTTTTCATTCGCTTATGTCCGCCCAATTCTTCACTTGTAGGTCACCAGCTGTTTCTGATATGGCAGTTTGGTCGTTTATCGATGTCTCTTCACTTTAGAAAATTTAATTATTGCCTGAATATGAACACATCGTATTTCTTGTCTGAAACAGTAGAACCCTGTTGCACGTGGGTGAAGATCTATAGCCGGCATGGATGAAGAAAAAACTTGCGAGGATACATGGCTGATTACAATTGTAGGAAAGAAATGGATAAGGAAAGAAAAAAGTATCTGTTTTACCGCAAGGGCGAAGCAATGAATACGATAGAAAGATATTGGGATATCTTGCGAAGAATGACAAGCAGATCAAAACATAGAACGCGCTACCAAGGAACAAAAAATCTCAGTATATTCATGGAGTGAAATATGATAAGTGGGGTCAATCGTCCGTCCTCCGTGCGTCCGTTCATGCGTCCGTCTGTCCATTCATGTGTCCGTCTGTACGTGCGTCCATCTGTCTGTCCATCCATACGTCCGTCCATTCGTTCGTGCCTCAATTCGTGCGTCTGTCTGTCTGTTCATTCGTCCGGCCATGCGTCTGTCTGTCTGTCTGTCCGTCCGTCCGTCAATGCATTCATGCGTCCATCTGTCTCTCTGTTCGTCCGTGCGTTCGTCTGTCCGTCCGTCTTTTTGTCTATCCGTCCATCATTAGTGATCACTCCAAGTACCGCCATCTCGCCTCTTTTCATCATATATTCATCATATACAAGTACCACCACAGCAGCCGACATTCTAAAGACTAAATGAGAGGTGGCTACTACAACGATGAGACGGCACATTCGACCCACAGCGTAAGGAGCTTTGGCCCTAAAACGCACAACAGGAACACACACAAGACCCGTGCTTGCTCATCATTTTTTAGCTTGCCATTTAATTAACTTATCAAACATGAAAGACACACAAAACACAGGCACAGGTATACACAAAGCAACCATGAACTAAAAAGCGTCTCATTCATTCATTATTGTGTTTGAACAACACGCTTTTATTGCTTAACGGAGCCTCTGCAGCAAGTGAAGTGACCTTTGCGCACGCCGTAACCTAAGCGCAATCTTTCCGGTGAAAGCACACCACGTATACAAATTGCCCCCACCAGAAGATAAGCGCACATACGAACACGTGTGATTACACTTTGCAGGTCAAAGTGCAGGTCAAAAGCCAGCGCATCACAACGACTGGGGCACCATGCGCGCACATCAAACCATCCCGCTAGTGCATTGTTTGGGAAGAGAATGATGATGATGATGATTTGTGGGGTTTAACGTCCCAAAACCACCATATGATTATGAGAGACGCCGTAGTGGAGGGCTCCGGAAATTTTGACCACCTGGGGTTCTTTAACGTGCACCCAAATCTGAGCACACGGGCCTCGACATTTCCGCCTCCATCGGAAATGCAGCCGCCGCAGCCGGGATTTGAACCCGCGACCTGCGGGTCAGCAGCCGAGTACCTTAGCCACTAGACCACCGCGGCGGGGCTGTTTGGGAAGAGAACACGGTGATATTTCCCCGAGATCGTTTTTTATCTTCAGTGGTGAATGGTGTGGAAGAACAGCTCACCGTTAGCATGCTTGAGGGCGCACGCTGGGATGACGGCTTCAAACGGCAGATTAATCTTGAGATGGCAGCTTCCATAGCAGCATATTAAGCACCAAGTTTTCAAGGTAAAAACGCAGGTGTGTCAGATGACTATTACAGCTACAGCAAAAAAATATCATTAAATTCACCTATAGGACTTATGGTACCAAGACTGAAGGTAACACAGAGCTGAACAGCCTTTGTTATTTCTCCTCTTTTTTATCTTTTTTTCTTCGTCCCCTTTTTTCTGTTTTTCTTTTTTTTAGTTTCTTCTGATCTGTTTTATTTATTTCTATTATTGTGTAGGCACTCGAAGAACACAGGAAGACTATCCTTTTGGGGCAAGCTATATGAAATTGCTATGCAATATGTGGTTTCGCCTGCGTTAGTATCATCATCAAGCCGTTTGAAGGACAAAAGAAAGGGAACTTAATTTTGGCGCTGCACGTTTAAATGCCCGGGATGTATGTGGCTTTTCCGGTGGTACGCCAAGCAACGATGACATACGACGATGACGGCATACGACAACCTTGGTCCCTTGTGTTCTCTACACTCAATATCCGTAGACTTGTTGATGCCACGACTATTTACTTCAAGTACTACCACTGCTTCGTGTTCAACCAAAATCCGGTGATCTACTAACAAATTGATTTCGCTTCGATCTCCCACTAACAATGAAAGAGTAGGCTCTTGTTGAGCTAAGACGTTTGTTACAACCGGCCACACCAAATCGCTTGTCACAAACTACTACCGAGGAGCCAGTGACATGCGCAGTGCGCAGACGTCAGAGACACCCACGAAGTCAGAGACGCTCAGGAGATACAAACTAACAGTGTGCCATATGTGCAATAATGACGCTCGTATCAAATTTATATCGAACCCAGCGGCTATCACTAGGTGACGCTGCACGATGGCGCAGTTCGAAGCCCGCTCGGCCGATGTAGACAAGTAGGGCTCTAACTATACAAAGGTGCATGTTATGTTCCCGGAGTGCTGGGCAGCAGCAAAACTCATCGCCGCGTTGATTAACTGTGAATATAAGGTAAAGCGTTGAAGCACGTATACTGTTTAGCGCATTGCACGAAGCCTACATCAGCCATGTAACACGTCGCCTATTTGCTCGCGCATTCAGGTAACGAGGCGAGCGTGCGGTGAACATGGAAGGCGGGACCACAACGCTAAGTAACTGATTCAGTGAGGGTCATTTGCATCGGGCTGCTGGCGCAACCACGGTAACAACCAAGGGTAAGTAAGTGTTCAGAGCGCATTGCCTCGCTTCGTCTGTTCTCGCCGGGACAGGCCTTGGAGAAAGATGTCAGCCGTGGCTCGCACATTGCCCGCTACACACGTTGCAAGGCAATCGCAGCTCTGTGTTTTATTCATGCAGCAGTTTTGAACGCCTCTTATTTGTGGCACTGTACAGGGCTAAACATTTGTTTGTCCGGAAGACCGCGTTCTTCTTGGATAGTGTGGCTGTCTCATTCCCACTTCTGAGGGCACAGCTGAAAACTGCTGATGGCGCCAATATCCCAAATTCTTCGTTTTCTTTTTCGTTTGTACACTTTTTTGCATGTGAGGTATTCGCACTTGCACTGCTTTAAACCGCCAAAAGGCCTCAAGAGCGGAATGCTAAAAAGCTTAAGGTGGCACAAACACGTTTAAATGCGGCGGGTGCTTGAAGCGAGAGTTCTATAAATGACCCTGCTTTCAGACGAATATAGTGGTTTCTTCCTCGCCTTCAGTACCATTCCTTCAGGCGACATCTTCTTCTCGCCACCTGTATATCAAGGGCCCGTGTACAACGTCTGCACTAAGGGCTGTGTATATCAACATTTGCGTTTGTCGTCTACACGCTGTTATTGCTGCTAGCGCAGTCGCGAACGCGGAAAATGAAATGAAATATTCTGAACAGTGAATTTAGCTGACGAACTCAACTTTCTAATTAACTTACCACATTTTTTTCTTCATCAATACTCAGAGAAGGGCTTACCGCTTCGCTAGGCTAGGCTGTGATATATATATATATATATATATGTGACGTATGAAGCGATGATTGGTAGAAGCCGAGAAGGAAGAAGTGCAGTATGGAATAAACATTGCGTATGAGCCAGGATTCGTCGCCCAGTCATCATAGCGTCACACAAGCCGACAGGATGAAGACGTCCCAGCCACTTCATCAGTGTCTCATCATCGACGCAGTTCTACACAAGACGCCCTGATCATACATCGACTACGGAATCATCTCCTAGCCGCACACAGCGACCAGCACCATGACAGAATCATCGACCGACCTTCCCATCCCCAAGTACACCGGAGCAGCGGACGATGGACCTGTACAGGACTGGTTCGACCTGTTCGAGTTCCACGCTACCGCTGCATCTTGGTCGGAACGGGAAATGGTTGCGAACTTCAGCGACTATGTCACCGGTGAGGCATTTAAGTTTTACCTCACCCACATATTCGACAACGACGAGTCTTGGCAAAAGATAAAAGAAGGAATGATCATCTGGTTTCAAGACTATAATGAAGATTCGATTAGCACACACACTCTCAGTGCATTCAAACTCAGTCATCGCAGTCATAAGCAGCCTTCACGCACTCGAGTACAGAGCATGAATTTACAATTCCCGTCAGGTGAAGCTAGCCACATGCTCACGGAAAGACCACGTGGTCGTGTTCCCAACCTTCCACCTGGTTCCTCATCCGCGGATATATTACCAATGCTCAACTCACCGCTGCATAAAAGAATTGAATCCGCTATTAATGACCGAGATGCAATTAATACTTCATGCCGCGTGCGTTCTTTGCAAACTGACTCGGCATTCAGCTCAGCAGTGCCACAAAGACAGAAGCATTCACAATCAGCATCTTGTGAAGGAAAGTCTTCTGCAGAAGCATCTAGTGTTAATCAATTACAAGATCGAAGTGACGTGAATCCAGTATACAACCTCACTGCCAACAATGAAAACAAAAGCAGAGGTGCGACTTCTGATGACACAAGTAATCTTCAGGCAACCACCAACAATGAACGATTTATGAATACAGAAGATTCAAGTGCACGAAACCCCGCACATTGTTTTATGCCGGAAACATCTGCATTGGTTCACGTCGTAGAAGCCTGCGAAGGACTTGCTAAGAATCCTGACACAGCACGATCAATGTCACACCACAAGCAAGTCGACGAAACCAAGAAACTACAACGTCAACGTATACTTCAACATTGTCAACGACGAAAGGAAACCTCATCGAAACCACTTTTAAGGCTCAAAGAGCATTGCAAAAAGGCCCATCGTGGTGGATACATTCTCCACCAAAGATCAAGAATGTGCCTTCCATCAAACCATCTGCGACATCGCCATAGAAAAATTTCCAAAACCCACAAAAGCACCCCTTGTACTCGGCAGAAACACAGGCAGCGCCCAATCAACCTCGATCAACGCACACGCAAGCTGCCTGCCCGACCTGTGCCACGACGAAGAATTCCATGCCTACGATAATCGAACTGTCCATTCTGCAAGGTGTTCGAACCTCGTTTGTTATTCACAAGAATGCCGGCTGCGATTTCCACTATCTCCACGTCCAAAGCATTCTTGTGTTATCCAGGACGCAACCATCAGCCTCGCCCACCAGAACTCCTGCGTTAACCGGACTGCTGCACTCTTTCCTGAAGTTTTGCGAGTTTACGGAACACCACGGGGTCATGAAACCAATTGTGCATTTTGACATTTGTGACTTCTCAACCTCTCCTTGTGCACTTTTCCTTGTTCGTAATCCATGCCTTCTTTCGGGGGGAGGGGGAATCGTGTGACGTATGAAGCGATGATTGGTAGAAGCCGAGAAGGAAGAAGTGCAGTATGGAATAAACATTGCGTATGAGCCAGGCTTCGTCGCCCAGTCATCATAGCGTCACACATATATATATATATATATATATATATATATATAGAGAGAGAGAGAGAGAGAGTGAGAGAGCATCGAACGCGTTATTCGAAGGTCGTAGGTTCGATTCCTGCTCATGGCTGGTCATTTTTTCACACACTTTTCGTTCTTCTTATTTACATTCCATTGGTTCTAATAACTTCCCCTATACATTCCTTGGCATTACTGTCTGTTAGATCTCATTAATATTGTGTCAAAACAAGCCCTTAGGTATACACTTCTTCCCATATATATATATATATATATATATATATATATGTATATCACAGCCTAGCTGTGTGACACTTACACTCGTACTTGTTACCACGCGCTGCACTAAGATAGCATGTATGAAGTGGATGTATTATGTTACCCGGGCACCATAACATGGCTCGTAGCCAGAGGATGTGCGAGGGCACACCCTTCTGGATACGAGCCTGGTTATGGACTGACAGAAGACGGCGCGAGAGTACAGAGAGGTTGTTACGACGTTGAAGAAGTTGGTCAAACAGCTGAAGCTGGCTTATATAATAATATTATGCCAACATAATTGATCACGACGACGTCTCCTATATTTTGGGTACGAAGCTCCCTATGGCGTGGGTCGTGCGTCCGCGATGTATGTAGTCGTCGTAGCAGTAGTAGGTTGCCACCTCCACGGCCAGACTAGAGAGCGGCACGCGCGCGCCCTTTTCAGCTGAGGAGGAAACCCGCGCACGTTAATGATAAATAAAAAGATGGTTGTTTCTGATGAAATAACACAAAGAGACGAGTATCGCTGACTTATTCTATAATAAAATATGCCTTGAATTTGATGCTTAGAAAAAATGCTGGTATCTGAAGGACGCACTTTGAGCACTCTCTGACCAGAAAGAGATGCCGCGTTCAACTCGATGGGCGTAACCTCCTTGGTTTTAGCAAGGTTTAGCGAGGGTTGGGCTGCACAGCCATGAATATAGCGAACTAGTATATAGGTTTGAACTAGGGGCGGTGAACGGTGGGAAATAGACACGAAGCTCAGGCCGTAGGAAAGTGCTAGAGTGCAACCTCTTTTATTGTTTGGAATGTCCGCTGGATGGTGGTATTTTTACATGCTGAATATATGATGAAAAGATGCGAGATGGCGGTACTTTGAGAGTTCACAAGATGGACGGACGGTGAATGTACGGAACGACAGACAGATGCACGGACGGACGCATGGATGGATGGACGGATGGATGGACGCATGGAAGAACGGACGCACGGATAGAAGATAAGATGGACGCAGAGACGGATGCAAGGACTAACGCAGGGACGGACGTAAAGATGGACGCACAGACGGACGGACGCATGGACAGTCGGACAGGCGGATGCAAGAACGAACAGATGGGCGGACGCTTCGCCCCACTCATTATCATACACTCCGTTGATATTGTGATTTTGTTGTTCTTATGATGAGGAGCAGCTGAACTACAAAACCTTTCCCCTGAACATTATCCTACTTATTGATGAAACAGATACTATGCCTTAATTATTTAAATCATTTGGGCAAAATGAAGTGCACTGATGTAAGTAACCCAAAAACTGCTCGAAGCAATATACATTTGCTTGAAGCCTAGTCGCTCTGCGTGTTCATATTGAACCCGGCGCAGCATAGCGGAAGATACTTCTATGGCACAAACAATGAATGTTAGTTCCTGTATCGCACTTTCAATTGCTTACGCCATAATGGATACATTATTTTCACATTACCAGCCTAACTGACGTCCGAAGGCTTTTCTAGATTTAATATTTCTTGTTCGTTTTCTTCAATACTCATCAAGGGACACTCGTATTTTCTCGTGTATTGCATTATGACAGTCTCAATTGCACTAGCCCAATGGTCTTTGATATTGTTGTCATCTTTCCCGTGCGGAAGTTCTCTTCGAGGCCCTTCCAGATGCAGCGGACAGAGAAGGAACGAGCGGCGTAATAAAATGCAAGCAACTGGCGAAGACGCGCCACCACCACCGATTACAACATGCCACATAGTGGCTCCCGACTGGCGCCCTCCTCCACTTTTGGCAGCACTCGCCTCGCTCCCCCGAGAGAGAGGTCCTTTCTCTCCCTCTCCATCTTTCGCCTCTCTCGTTCCACCCGCATCTTCTTGCCCACGTCTCAAACGTACCTATGAGTTCGAAAACTGGCAAGACTAGGGAAAAGAATAGGGCCTCGAGTTCCCTGCTTCTCGTACCTACATCCTCCCTAGAGGTCCCTGCTCTGACACACCTTTCACCTAAAGGCATAGGCGTATCTCCCGGGGTGGTAAGGGGTGTGCTGGCCCTCCCACTGAGAATAGTAGAAAGGCTGAGGACCCCCCCCCCCCCAGTTTCAGCAGTGGTAATTGTTGGCTGCCTAATGAAAAACGAACTGACGGAAAATTTTCGTTCAGTGTAGCAGCTACGTAATTATACATAATAACATTTAGTGACATACCTTTCTCAGTTTTCTGCTGAAGGTTTCTTTCCTTGTGTCACTTCCATGAACTGTAGACTTTCTGCATTGCGGGCTGTTTATGCAATGCTTTCGCGCTTTGCACAAACCTATAAACACAACAGGCTGTACAGGGTTCACCCTACAGAAAAATTACCAAAAAACAAGCAAGGTGGCGGGCATATCTATATGCCTCAGTATTCTGTGAGTCACGCATAGACGGCAGTAGTCGGCATTCACGGTTTTTGACACTTACTATGTGCTGTATATGATCGCGGTATTCGGAATATTTTGGTGACACAACTTGGTGTCACACACGAATGAAGGGGGAAAAGGTAATACAGCAGTCTATGTGCAGGTCTTGACATCACTATATTTGCTCGTTTGTTTTTCTCGATAACCAGCCCGAAACACGAGCGTTGTTATGTCGGCGTAACCAACATTTCTTTCCCTTCTATTTAGACCTGCACGTTCTGGCTTGTAGGTGCACGTCCATTCCAAGCTCATTCCAGTGGTCGGTCGACAGCGTCGAATGTACACACTTTTTTACGACGAAAGCTTCTTTTCATTCCCTCTGTCTGCACCAAAGCGATGGGACTCAGATTTTAGTATAACTTGGCCTCTTTGCGTCATGCCGCAACAGCCTTTTCAAGTGGGCAGTTTGATTAACTTATCCACCAATTAATCTATAACTTTAAAGCTGTTACATGTAATATGAATGAAAGTGCTGCAATATATACTTTCTGTCAATCTAGTTGCTCCTGACATTTCCCGCTGTTATCAATGCTATACTTTCACGGAGATAGATTGGTTCCCTATTTCTTTCATTTCTTTTGTCATATCATGACAAGATAGTCGCGCATACGCTGATGTTGATCGACAATCTGCTCCCAATTAAGCTATGGCTAAGATTTGTTTGTGCCGGTGACACATGCATAGTGGCTTCATTTTTTTACTCCGTTTTTTACAGCGAAGCTGTTATGAGATCATAACTCGGGTCTCGCGCAGTGCCGTAGTTGTCCGCCGCTGCCGCCGCTGGTGTCCATACGAAATGAAGAAACATCGCACGAAATGAAGAAATTAAAAAAAAAGTAATAACAATGACGCAGTGGGGCTGGAACCCGGGTCCGCTGGGTGCAAGCCCAGTATTCTACCAATTGTTGGCAAACTTGTCTTAGGCACGCTTGATGTCGGGAAATCAATCGCGTTAATACGACTTACAAAGCCTTTTAAACTGGGAAAGAACAAGCAGTCATGGCACAATGTGAATAGCGTAACGAGTGGGTAGTCCGATGCTCCAATACATCACAAAAGCTCGTTTTTGTCCCCTTACTAATTGTGGCGCATATTCACTTCAGCCATCATTCCTCATCATCATCAGCCATTGCACGAACAATTGGCACAAATTTCCTCACAACCGTTCAGCGGATACCACACTTCTCAGAATGGCGAAAAATAGCTTAACAAAAGCCGTCCTACTACGTGAAAGTTTAATTTTTATGCCGTAGTGGGTATCAAGCAAGTATGCTTGCAGCAGTTACCCAATGAGTGTTTGGAAAAAGCTCTGAAAGGCCGCTCTTCTAGTTATCGCTGTGGCTGCGCCTTCTGGCATACCTAGCGTTTTTGTGTAAATGCGCATACGCTAATTCTCCTTTTCTTGTCCTCTCATGCGTAATGTTGGCGCTCGTGCTTTAAAAAATCCCTTGTCAGCCAATATCAGCGCTATGCTACGTCATTGGTTGTCTTACAATGCTTTACTGCCGCATGTGTGCATCTATCCGATGAAAGCTGGTCCCACAGCTGAAAGGTCAATCTTTTCTGAAAACACTCTTTTGAACTTTTACGTATAAGTAATGTGCTGGTTCTGCAATATATATATACCACAAAAATAGGCAGATGCCACGTACAGTGGAAGGCGGTGATATATGAAGCACGTTATTTATATATTTATTTGATTCGCATACACGGATACACATGGACAAAGAGGAAAGAGGGAGCGAGCAAGCTGGCAACTGCCACCTGAAGGGGCACAACGCCTGCTCACTTTTTTGGGCGGAGGCACAAACAGAGGGAAAGAAGATAAGAGGGGAGAAAGAGAAAAGAAGAGAGGGATGTAAAAAAAATACACACTCAGACAAGTATTAGAAAATAAATTTTTTAAAAATTGACAGATCCCACGTACAGTGAGAATCGATTATATGCGAAGCAAGAATAAGAAATATTGATATGTCTTCAAAATCAGCAAAACGTTACAAGGTGGAGGTAAATAATGCCGTATACATGACTTCCGTGTTATGATTATCAAAATTGGATGTGTGGTTTAACTTCGTCATTTATTCCCGTAACGTGATTCCAACTTTAGTATATGTGGAGCTAGTGAAACGGCCGCGAGCACGCTATGAGGGTGGCATGTTGTCATGTTCTTACATGACACACGTGTCAGTATTATCATGTTTGCACCAGTCATTATTTTGTCATTCATTGACGTCACGCAACACAAAAT
Source organism: Rhipicephalus microplus (assembly GCF_013339725.1). Classification (NCBI taxonomy): domain Eukaryota; kingdom Metazoa; phylum Arthropoda; class Arachnida; order Ixodida; family Ixodidae; genus Rhipicephalus; species Rhipicephalus microplus. The sequence continues at coordinate 113,531,430 of NC_051170.1, read as the reverse complement.
TTGGTATATCGGGAGCAAGCAAAATGGCCGCGAGCGAATCATGAAGGGCCCAATATACTCCAGTGTAGCGTTGACGTGCGTGCACGCTGGGCACAGCGACGCTACTTCAGCAGAACACGAGCACTCCATAGTCTGACGCAAGGCGCGACCAGCGTCCATCGGCGCGGCCCGATGGCAGCCAGCGTGAAATGCTGGCTGTCATCTGGCCGCCAGCATTTCATGCTGCATTTCACGCCGATGCGTTACCCAGACAACACTGCATCTCCCTCTTTTTGTGACGGAGGGACGCCAGACGCGCTGAACAGCGCGTGCGTCAAAGCAACGCAGCACGGCGCGTGCCTGTGAGTATATGGCAATAGCGGCGCCTGGCGTGGCAACGCCGGCGTGAAGCGACGAAATGAACGCCGGCGAGCACGTGCACCCTGTCAGGACGAAATGTATTGGCGCCTTGACTGTGACTTCTAGTCATGTTCTCACATGAGACGCATCTCATGATAATTATGTTTGCACCAGTCACCTACCTTTGTCATCCATTTGGCGTTACGTATTACCAAATTTGGCATATGTGAATCTAGCGAAAAAAATTTACGTGCTATTACCATGCATCAGGCATTGCTGTGAACGCCTACGTAACCCGGAAGTATTAACTTATCATGTCTTGCAATTGTTTCTTGGAGAGCTATAAAACCTGGCGGATTCTTTATTGCATTAAGCCTAAATACGAGGTCTGCATGGCGCGGTTGTAAAGACTTGAAGTTCTATTGCAACACATAGGAACGGGGCTTGCGAACGAGTGTTCACATT